>JARJIL010000005.1:74660362-75252862 GCA_038502395.1 Dittrichia graveolens | reverse complement strand
ACTAACAAAATATAAAGCCTTACATACATTGACTACAAAGATGGAATTTATTTTCGAAGAAGCAATCATGTGTACCTAAACCTCCAACATGTTGACGTACTTTGCTACTTTAGTTGGCAAATTGATAGATAGGGTAATTGGAGATTTAATTTGGTTAAATGAATCCAAAACATTTATATAAGAAGATTGTATATTATAAATTTGTAAGGTTTCAACTTAAAACCAATGGCTATAAGAGTAGTCACTACAACAAATATGTTGATTTTTTACACATTTTTAGTAATATTTTCATACTTTAAAATGTAAAGAATTATAAACAAGTGTGAAAATATATGGTGTGACAATTTTTTTTTGTAAAGTTCACATGTAAAAATGTGATAAATATTGTTAAAGTATCGCATTTATTAATGTGAACAAATAATTAAATTTTTTGCATTTTTAAGTGTGAAAATATTGAAAACATCTCTATATTATAAAAGTCTACGCTTTTAAGTGTGAACTTTTCTCATTTTCTATTAATTACTATTTTTACACATTTAAAAGTGTTAATGCTTAATTGGGCCTATTCGTGCGCTTCATTTGGTACATGAAGTTAATTTATAAGAATTAAATTAAATGAATATGTTAAGTAATTAAAGAAAATATGTTATTAGCTAGTAAAATGTGAATTTAAAAATAATAATCAAAATAGATAAAAGTGATAAAATGTTAAATGGTTTCAAACGAGGTTTCCAAAATATCCCCGTTAGTTAAAACGGATACTCGTGCATTAAGTTGTATGTTGAAAAGGGAAACAAAATACCCCTTGTGGATAATAAGAGAACCAAAGACAGTTTCCTTATTCTCACAAACGACACACACGTGACATACACCTCCTCACTTTTCTCTTGTGTTCTTGAAGATTGAAAAAGAAAGCCAAGAAAAGATCATCAAGGCTGGAATTTCAAGCAAGGAAACAAGTTTGTAATATGTTCCTAACATCATCTTCCTTGTTCTTGTAAGCTAATCCTCACCAAGCTCTTGAGTTTTGACTTTTAGGTCAAATGGGTCAAAAATCCAAATTGACCTCAATGATTAAATCTGCTGATTCCAATTTGTTTCCAATCCATTTCTAAGCTTAAAGAAATCAAGTTCTTGAATTAAAGTGATGATTATAGTTGAAAATTAGAAAAATGTGCAAATGGGTCAAATATGTGATTTTGATCCCAATTCTTGAATTGTATGTTAAAGTATGTTTTGAAAGTTGTTTCTAGCTTAGTTTGAATGATTCTTCATATGTGAATGCTGGAAATTGGTTTGGAAACATTTGGTTAAGATTTGAGTTGGAAAATGGCCAAAATAGGGGCTAGAAATCGCACTGGTCTGTGCAGACTTACTTACGGCCGCAAGGGGTTTTGTTTACGGGCGCAAGGGATTGCCTTGCGGGCGCAAGGACCTCCTTGCGGGTGCAAGCATCCTTGCTTGTGGCCGTAAGGAGCCCTGTTTCAGCACAGAGTTTGCAGTTTCGTGTAATACTAAAATATGGGATGTTGTTTAGGTGATTCCTACGACTGGGAAGAGCTTATACAATATAATTGTTTAATTTAGATAATCAGGCGAGTACTGTCTCTCATGACTTCAATAAAGGAATATTTGAATGCAACTTGGTTATATGTTTATGTATGCTACATTATGTGTCATGAAAGTTACATGTATACAAGAAAGATTAAGAATCTAGATGTCTTGATAATTAAGGTGCAAGACATGTATTTAAGTACATGTGCACATATTGATGATAATATGTTATCTGTAAACGCATGCATGCACTTGTCCTTGAAAAGGGTGATTGATGAATTGTCTGTATGTTCGGGCTAATATGTAATTAAGGTCAGCTTCGGCTAGATCTTGGGCCTACGGGCATAATGTTCTGGATCAACGGTACTCGAGTACCGTTCCTTTAAGCACTTGGGGTGAGTACCTTAAATGGCTAAGCCTAATGAGCCTTGGCTCCTTAACAAGCACCGTGATTCACTTACGTGATGAAACCAGCACGGTTGGCAGTGTTTGATTCCCCCGGTGGTAGTGGTTTGAGCTGGATTTGTAACCCGGCAATATATACACTCGCTAGACATGTCAGCATTCCACTATGTGATAGGATAGCATTAATTGCTCATTCCTGCTATATGACTTGTTTTATTGATATGCATGCTTCTTAGTATTCACTAGCTATTTTATATAGCTAATATTGTTGATATTTACTCTTTTACAGATTAGGAGTAGACAGGCTTGGTGAGCTGGGATTACTTGTAGATTTGTATATATGTTTTGGGAAGGAACACAAGTTGTGGTAATACAAACAAAATGGTCGGTGCATGATATAGTAACACCTGATGTTATGGTTTGGCAATTTTGTTATGTATATGTATTCTCCAAATCATTTTGTTATAAACTGTAATAGTTTATTAGGGTTTGTTTTGTTTAAATTTCCGCTGCATAGTTTTGAATTTGAATTAAATAACAAGACAGGTAAACGCGTGAGGAAAACGCATATTTGTCGTAGTGAGTCCAGAACCCTTATTAAGCATATTATAGAGTCATTTTTTTTGGATATAGGACATTACTCGACACGCCTCCTCACGTACGAGGATCTTTTTTTCACGCCTAACACATGAATGCTTATGGGTTACGTGAAGTCCCTATGCCTTTTACCAACCACGGGAGAACCTTGTTATAATACCATGTAAGTTTGTGAGGTTATAACTTAAAACCATACAAATGGAATAGTTCAAAACTCTTATTAAGCATATATAAATCACTTTTTTCTGATTTAGGACAATACTTAACATATATATATATATATATATAAGGTTTTATATCTTCATGTTAAATTCTTATATTTATCCTCTTACTCATTACAATAATGATACAAAAACAAGATGTGGGGTATGCACTTTTTAATTAAGAGCTTTGTTATTCGGGATGGATATCAACGCTATATATGTTTGTTAGATTTTTTTTTAAAGTTGGATTCTCATTAATTAGGTTAATCCAAACAATATATATACATATGATATGTTGCCACTCAAATTTAACTAAAATTACATGTTACAATAAAAAAGGATTTATTTTCACATAATAGTATAGCTAAGTTTAAAAACTGTTTCATTAAAGTCATAAAAAATTTTATAATATAAAATAAAGAAAAATAAAGTAGGAATAATATTTGATAAAACAATTTTCAAACTTATTAACTCTTGTGAGAATTTTCCCGTAAAAAAATAACCTGATCCAAAAATGTTTGTCCTGTTCGTATTACAATTTTTGTTAGCGTATTCAATAAAATTACATTTTTTATAGCGTTGGTCTGATGTACTAATTAAAATATTACTTAGTTCATTCAACCAAGAAATGTGAAAACATCCTGTTACCCTTGCCATCTTTAACTATTTATATCTATGGCCGAAAACATCACACGTGGTTAACTTAATTGACCTTTAATTTATATAAACCAAAAACATCCTTCATCTAACATGCAAAAATAAATCTACCTCACTCTCCTTAATGGAACCTACTCATTACATACAAACACAGAAACCCCAAGAGGTAGAGATTACACTCCAAGCACCAACATTATCACACCACAAAAAAATTGAAGACAGCAGTTGTAGTAATGGTAAAGTAGAGGGTGACACCATCAATGGTGTGTTTTTGACATGGAAAGACTTGTGGGTTACCGTGACTGATCGAAGAACTGGTGGAAGCCGATCGATACTTCAAGATGTTACGGGTTATGCCCAACCCAGGGAGATGCTAGCTATTATGGATCCCTCTGGTTCCGGAAAATCCACGCTTCTTGATGCGCTAGCAGGTTATTTAAAATCTAATATTCGTTTTACAATGAAATAAGAACGTACTATAATTATGAAAAATGCTCATTAGAGTTTAACTAATTAACATTCTGCATGCAGGGAGACTCGACCCAAAGACTAGAATTGGTTAATGGAATCAAGAAAACCCTAGCTTATGGAACATTAGTAAGGCCTGGATTATTAGGGTACTGTAATCGAGCTGAGCACTGCCAAGTTCGAAACTTGGCTTGAAAACTCGAGCTCGACGGAGCCTTAATATCAAGTTCGAGCTTGACTCGAAAAGTAATAAATTCTTTTATAAACAACACTATGTGACTATATGTAATATGTTACTCACCACTATGAATATGTAGGTATTATTTGTATTTGTGAAAGGTAAAAATGTAATTTATCATAAGCTCGATTAGGCTTGCGAGTTTGACAAGAAGAGTAGTTTTAAACACGAACTCAACTCGGCTCCCTACTAGAGTAGCTCTAGCAGCTCGACTATGTTAACATGGAGCCGATTTCGAATTTTTTTGAGTTGATCTCGAGTAACTTTCAAATTGTCTAAGCTTGATTACACCCATGATGTTATTTTGCTTATACTCAAACTAAATGATTATGACTCAAAATATTTCAAATATGATACAGTATGTGACTCAAGAGGATACACTGATAACAACACTTACTGTCCGCGAAAGCATCTACTATTCTGCACAGCTCCAGCTACCGGACTCCATGTTGAAAGTCGAGAAGAAGGAGAGAGCAGAAATGACAATAAAAGAGATGGGTCTTCAAGATTCGATAGACACAAGGATCGGAGGGTGGGGAAGTAAAGGCCTGAGTGGAGGCCAGAAAAGACGAGTTAGCATCTGCATTGAGATCCTAACTCATCCCAAGCTTCTGTTCCTTGATGAACCAACAAGTTGCCTAGATAGTGCCGCCTCATACTATGTGATGAGCAGAATTGCGGCGCTTGATCAGCACAAAGGAAGGACCATCATTGCATCTATTCATCAGCCAAGCAGCGAAGTATTTCGGCTTTTTCACAATCTTTGCCATCTTTCATCCGGAAGAACAGTTTATTTTGGGCAAACTAGTTCTGCAATTGAAGTATGGCGAACACAATCTTCATTTCATTTCTAGTTTTTTTTCTTCTTCTTTCTCAAGGAAACGTAAACTAACTTTGACATTCAGCTAATATATATAATTTGTATCTTGTTGTGATTCAGTTTTTTGCTTCAAATGGATTCCCATGCCCCAGTTTCCAGAATCCATCTGATCACTTTCTTAGAACAATAAACAATAATTTTGATAAGGTAATTTATTTACAGGATGCTTCATGTTTAATTATCATATTTATTATTTTTTGTTGGATTATTTGAATATCATTATTGGAATTCACAGGATATTGAACAAGGTTCAACCGGAAAGAAACCTACTGAGGAAGTGATTAATTCCTTAGTAGATTCATACAAGTCATCTAATACTTACCAAGAAGTTAACACTATTGTTGCTCAAATATGCAAGAAGGTGAGCTAGAATATTACATAAATGTTGAAATTTCATCCTAATAGATTGATTGGATAACGATATTGAGGTGAATAATTTGTTGGAAATTTCTCCGGGAGATGGAGGACATGGTAGTAAGAAAACTCATGCTACTTTCTCGATTCAGTGTCTTGTACTCACGAAGAGGTCTTTTGTCAACATGCATCCTGATCCAGGCTACTACTGGCTGTGCCTTGCTATCTATGTTGTTTTGGGCTTAGGTCTTGGAACACTCTTTTATAATGTTGGTTCAACTTACCGTTCAATTGAGGTAAAAACACTATATATTCCAGGGGAAAATTAGCATCACCTAAATTATGTGTTGCACCGGTCATGACACTTTAAATGACACTCATTTAAAGTGTATGTGAGTAGATCACCTAACTTAGGTGCTATTAGCATTATTTTCCACAAATGGCACATAGATAATTTTACTAATAAAAGGTAGGATAGTTGTAGACTTATACTTAATTTGTTCCTAATATACACTATGGATAAATAATTGTAGGCTAGAAGTGGGATGCTCATGTTTATGGTTTCATATTTAACATTCTTGACCATCGGTGGATTCCCCTCATTTGTGGAGGATATGAAGGTATTTGAACATGAAAGATTAAATGGGCATTACTCAATTGCTTCATTCGTTATCGCAAACACGTTATCTTCAACACCATATTTGTTACTAGTATCCATGATTCCAGGGGTGTTAGCTTATTACCTCACAGGACTTCGTGATGGATTCGAGTACTTTGCATACTATACGCTATTGCTCTTTGCTAGTATGCTTCTAGTTGAGAGCCTAATGATGATCGTCGCGAGTGTTGTTCCCAATTACTTAATGGGAATCATAACCGGTGCAGGCATCCAAGGATTCATGGTTTTAGGTGGCGGATTCTATCGCTTACCCAATGATTTACCGCACCCTTTTTGGAAGTATCCATCGTTTTACATCGGATTTCATAAATATGGATATCAAGGACTGTTTAAGAACGAGTTCGAAGGAGTGGTGTACGTATATAACAAAGCGGGGTTGCGAAAAACTGTGGATGGAGACTATATATTAAGAGAGAAATGGCAAGTTGATATGGGTTACTCAAAGTGGATTGATTTGGTGATCATATTAGGGATGGTGGTAATATCCAGGGTTTTGTTTTTGGTTATAATCAAGATTGTTGAAAAGAGTAAGTATGGTTTAAGGGGTTGGTTGTTTCCTATTCGAAAGAAGCAGAAAATGCAAGTGATGATAAATCCTCTTGATACCCCATCCCATTAAGTATTCCATCAAGTCATTGTAATTCCATATGTAATTTATTTTCTCTGAATGCATGATATAAAATATCACCAACTACACTTGTCTGTTATCAGTTAATGTAGTCAATCTTTGAACCATATTAGTGGATATGGTTATTTGATCATTATTACATGCTACATTGTTTTCGGGTTAACTTGAAATTATAAACAAGACTCAAAGATATTGCAATAGTGAGATTTAAGGCTAATTCCAATGAGTAGGGGTCCGAAAGTGAGCCTTTTCGGTTGTTGAGGGTGAAACTGCTACTTTTTTTATTTGTTTTTGTTTCTATTTTTTCTAGATAATATTTTATCCACTTTCCAAGGGTAAATGATTTAGTTTGATTATGTTACCTTTTCGCTTCCTATGAGTATTAGGTTAAAACGTTTGTAATTAGAGTTTTTATGACTCAAAGATTTTTTTCGAGTTTTCTACTCCTTCAGTATTCTTAGAATCAACGATGTAGTTGATTCATTTTTATCATTCACACTGCATCAGTTTTCTTCCCCTTAGAACTTATGTTTACATACAAAGCGTTGTACAAAAAAATAATAATAATAAAAATAATAAACATTCAAAGAAAGCTATATATAACCTCTTCCTCTAGGAAGTTTTATCTCAGCTTGTGATGGTTGGGATTTGTTTTAACTAACAAAATGGTTAACTAGCAACACTTAATGTCTCTCGGTTGTTTAATCGTCAAGAAAGACAATCGATCAATCATCCATTCTTTGCTTTGTGTTTCTAGTTTATACTTGTGTGTATAATCCAATTTTGCAATGAAGTGGACCAAGTGGTATCCGTGCCTCAAAATAAAAGATTCTGAATCTATCAAAGATTTCTATAATCAAATATCGTGATAATGAATCACATATCGTTGAAGACAACGGGATTGTAGAGAAAATACTAAGAAGCTTAACACAGATCGAGGTTTAATTAAGTACGTTGTTATGGCAATTAGCGAGCACCAAAACTGTTGCCACCCCAATGCTACTCTGTTGCTGTTGCTGCTTTCTTCGACTATAAAACCAACGCCCCTGAGCACAAACGTCTCGCCGATAGCTGAACAAAGTTTCGCTGGAGATTGGGACCCTACATCAATAATGCTGTTGAACATCAACGTCTCGCTGCCGAGTACCCCTCTTGGATTAAGCAATTGCTTAAGTTAGTTAACTCTAGGTTACTAATACGTAAGCAGTTATAATGATTAATATGTTATTTATTTTCTTTTAATAGCAAACACAAACACCCATTAAACCCATTCCTAAATCTACTCTATTATCCATCACGGGACTTGAACCCTTAATATATTGGAGAGAGGCACCTTTCCACCAACACCTAATACTGCCACGCTACAAGCACATCTGTGATTTATGTTAGTTAAAGGCCCTTGTTTATCAGTTTTAAAACTGATTTTAATCTTATTTGTAACGCACCTGAAACGGAGACATTATGCTAGTACATGATCTCATTAAATCTTGAATATTTAAAATAAACATAGTGGAAGTCCAAAGGTAGACTACATAACACCGTCTTAAAGTAGACTACATAACACCGTCTTAAAGTAGAGCATCACATCGTAAACATAGCATTAAAAATGCCAATAATCATAAGTCTCCTCTTTTAAGCTTGATGTTGATGGTAATCAGTCACTCCCTAGCTAACACCCAAACTCACAACCAAAACAACAATCAAAACTGCAATATGACAAATGATACACTGGTTTGGTTTTCTGCTCAAGTTATTTTGGAAGGGAAAGCTACTTACATTAACTTACCGAAAGATACATGCATATATATAGACTACAAACTATAAAGCAAATAAACATGCACGGCTCACTTTGCATGCTAGCACTATTCCCTATTCTATTCCTCTACTCCCTATTTTGTAGCAACTGAAAAACCGACTAATCTGTGGCACGTTGCCACTTCTTTGACTTCTACTTTCAAACAACCACAACTAACAAAACAAGAAAACTAATTCAAATATTCCAGCTAGTCTTCCACGTTCAAATATTGTTCACAATTTGCATGCATGGGCCTTCCTAGAATCCATTTTGCAACTAGACCAGACTCGCTCGATAACCCATCAAGATTATTATCCAACATTCACTCTCGTAATCTTGATGATGACCCGCGATTAATCTTACACGGATCCTTCTCATTTTTAACACTTGTAACATGTAACATGGCATCCGGCCATTGGAGGCGTTCATTATCATCTCGACCTTTTCAAGGATCCACCTCTCCCTCGGTCACATCCAACTTCATCTCGGTTTGAACTTCCAACGCCACAATGTTGACACCGTGTTGATTCTCCATCATTCCGACTTTTCCTGGACTTACAACCTTCACGTTGGTCACGTCCAAAGTCCTCCACCGTTCCCTTTGATCACAGCTAACAGCTAAGGACCGCCTATGTTCATCACCAGTCACCCCCGTTGTCTTGAATGGTACTCCCCGTCTACCCAACGTCAACGGTTGACCTGAAACACCTTACCGACTTCGTCTTCTGCAGTAAACCAGACCTGAAACAGCCCTTGCTTGTCCCACTTCTGCTGCGATGACAGCCCCACATCTATTTTTCTGATCAAACTTGTTCTGAAACATTTTATTTACCGATCAAGAAGACAAGGTCACACCCACCTTTACCGTCTTCCGTCACCCGCAAAACGAACCGAATCAAAGCAACCTGCTTTTCCCGAATCTTTTCTGTCCGTTTACACCGCATCATGGGTTAGTCTTTCGCCGTTTCTGGAACAAATCCGATCAAAGTAAACCCGCAACCCAAACCGAACCTTGGGCTCTGATACCACTTGATGGTAATCAGTCCCTCCCTAACACCCGAACTCACAACCAAAACACCAATCTAAACTACAATATGATAAATGATACACTGGTTTGGTTTTCTGCTCAAGTTATTTGGAAGGGAAAAACTACTTACATTAACTTACTGAAAGATACATGCATATATATAGTAATATAGACTACAAACTATAAAGCAAATAAACATGCACGGCTCACTTTGCATGCCAACACTATTCCCTATTCTATCTCCACTACTCCCTATTTTGTAGCAACCGAAAAACCGACTAATTTGTGGCACGTTGCCACTTCTTTGACTTCTAATAACAAACAACCACAACTAACAAAACAAGAAAAGTAATTCAATTAAATATTCTGTCTAGTCTTCCACGTGCAAATATTGTTCACAATTTGCATGCATGGGCCTTCCTAGAATCCATTTTGCAACTAGACCAGACTCACTCGATAACCCATCAACATTATTATCCAACAGATGTATTATCCTTACCTAAGAAACATGATCAAAGCTAGTTAGCATTAGTGAGTTCGTGATTTTCATAGCAATTAACATGTTGATCCCAAACATGTAAAATCATACATTGTACCATTTCTATTAAAATCACTATCAAACAATATTTAAAAATATGACATGCATAAATTCATTAACTCACGTTCAATGGCCAACTCAAATATACTCATCTAGTGCATATAATGAATTTGTAGTAGTATGGGTCCCTTTCCTGCTTCAAATTCATTATATACGTCAAATCTTTACTTTTACCATTTTGTACCTTGTTCTACAAGTTCGGATCATACTCTTTATATTATATACTTACTTACACTTTATTATGAAAAACTTCATCCAACTAAACACATTATACACGCATGTGATCATGACCTTCTAGTTGTAGTGTGTGTATATATACACACACAATCTTAACTACACATATATCAAGTTAGCTCAAAGAGGTTTCACATATATCCTACCAACTCCGAGTATATTGACTATTCACATATATTTCTTATTTAACGCATACTTAATCTGGTTGTTAGTATACTCACCAAGCTGTAGGCCTCCGGTTGACAAAATTTTCAAAATCATAGTTTAAGTCTAGACTGTGCATAACACAGATCCCTTAAATCGTGGCTTTGATAACAAGTTGTAACACCCCAATTTATAAAATATAATTCAACCAAAATTCTATTCAAATTTTACACAGTGAAAAGCTGAAGCATAGGTTTGTGCAAATTCATTTTCATACAAAAGATATATAGACACATATACAAACAATTGCATTGTATATTACACAAACGAGACGTTAAGTTTGTAAGCGAATTTTTGAACTACCGGTCAAACTGGAGTCTTGCCCTTGCCTTTATCACGATCTGAAAAACATGAAAATTGTATTCGTTAAGCTACAAAAGCTTAGTGAGTATGGTAAACTATTAACCATATAAACAAATGTATAACTCACATAGAGATATAAAATCGGGTTATGTAGAAGAAAGCTAGAGTTTAGAAGGACGTTTATTCTATTTATACCCTATCGATGAAAAATCGGGTATATTAGACTTTTTTTAATTTTAAATACGGGTTAAATATATCCTTTGGTTATAAAATAATATAGCTTTAACAATTCTTTTTATGTGTCGGGTAACACATTTCTTCTAAGGATCCGTGGCCAAATCCCCTTTGATGAAATATGACTTTTGACATATGTAAGAAACTTTTTATTGGGTAGCCATTTTATAAGTTAAAGAGGATGATTGGTGGAAATTATTAAAATAGAATGATGACAATCGTAACACTTTTCTTTTAAATATATTTAAAGATAAAAATTAAAGATTAAATACATGCTTTAAAATAATTATTTGTTTTGTTGAATAATATACTTATAAAAGTTATCATTGTTTACTCTTTTATAATAATTTAAGCACTAAATGAGCTAGTACGTTACTAAGCATTAGTACCCTTATAAAAATTTTAAATTAATAAATATTAAAATTACCAAAAACATTTTTTATTTTATATTTATTTGAATATGGAAGTACATGATGCTAGCATTTACTTATTCTTCATATAAATACTAGTTTGAAAATTTAATAAATAAGATATAATGTTTTTGGAAAAAGAATCGAAATTCCTTTCTCTGGATTCACATGAGTAACGCAGTCCATATAATTTAAGTAATGAAAAATAATATATTATCTTACTTCTTTATCATATTTCATATTTTTATTCATTACAAGAAAACATATGGAGTCTATAATTTCTTCACAAGATGACATGTTTTTGTATTACTTACTAGGATGAAGTACTAAGAAGATATATCACCTATTTTTGAGTAACTTGCCAAATTGACACTATATGCATGCACCAATTACAGGTCCGTGTTTCATTATAATGTCATAGGTCTATTAATTTATTGATGGATCAAGTTGCTTAATATATATCGATGGAAACATTCAGCTTCAATAGAGGCGGCTGTTGGATGTTTGGTGGACTGGTGGTGGGGATTTCTCGATAAATTATGAGTTGACAATTCAAATTATTAATTGATGAAGACCAATTAATATTAATATAAAATTATATAATTCTTAAGTTTTAAATTTTCCACTTACATTTTTTCTTAGAAAACTAATGAATGCAAATTTCTTACAAAACGACAGATAAAATAAAATAAAGACAAGTTGGCCAAGGAATTAATAACGTGAAAGCATCCTGTTACCCGTACATGGCTTTATTTATATTTATAGCGGAAAACATTGAAATGTGGTTAACTTAACCTCAATATAAATAAAAAATATCCTTAATCTTAAACATGCAAAAATAAACCTTAATTCCTCACCCTCCTTAATGGAACCTACTCATAACAGAGGAACACAGAAACCCCAAGAGGTTGAGATTACATTCCAAGCACCAACATTATCACACCGCAAAAAAGTTATAGACAGCAGTTGTAGTAATGGTAAAGTAGAGGGTGACACCATCAATGGTGTGTTTTTGACATGGAAAGACTTGTCGGTTACGGTGCCTGATCGAAGAACCGGTGGAAGCCAATCGATACTTCAAGGTGTTACGGGTTATGCCCGACCCGGGGAGATGCTAGCTATTATGGGTCCTTCTGGTTCCAGCAAATCCACGCTTCTTGATGCGCTGGCAGGTTATATTCAAAATCAAATATTCTTTTTGCAATGAAATAACAACGTACTATGATTATGAAAAATGCTCATTACACTTTAACTAATTAACATTTTGCATGCAGGGAGACTAGACACAAAGACTAAAATTAGTGGTGATATATTGGTTAATGGAATCAAGAAAACCCTAGCATATGGAAAATCAGTAAGGCTTGAATTATTATAGGAGTAATCGAGCTAGTGCGAAGCTCGAAACTTGACTCGAAAAGTAATAAATTACTTTTTAAACAACACTGCATGACTATATGAATATGTAGGTAATATTTGTATTTGTAAATGGTAAACATGTAATTTACCATAAGCTCAATTAAGCTCACGAGTTTGACGAGCAAAGTAGTTTTCATTATGAATATGTAGGTAATATTTGTATTTGTAAAAGGTAAAAATGTAATTTAGCATAAGCACGATTAGGCTCACGAGTTTGACGAGCAGAGTAGTTTTGAACTCAAACTCAACTCGCTTCTCTAGCTCTACCTCGACTATATTAACATCGAGCCAATTTCAAAAAAAAATTTAGTCGATCTCAAGGAACTCTCAAATTGTCTAGGCTCGATTATGCACCTATATATAACATATATGTAGGAAATATGATTTTATTTCGTTTATAGTTAGACCGAAAGATTATAACTTGAAATATTTCAAATATGATACAGGCATATGTGACTCAAGAGGATACACTAATAACAACACTTACCGTCCATGAAAGTATCTATTATTCCGCGCAGCTCCAGCTACCAGACTCCATGTCTAAATCCGAGAAGAAGGAGAGAGCGGAAATGACAATAAAAGAGATGGGTCTTCAAGATTCAATAGACACGAGGATCGGAGGGTCGGGAAGTAAAGGCTTGAGTGGAGGCCAGAAGAGACGAGTTAGTATTTGCATTGAGATCCTAACTCGACCCAAGCTTCTGTTCCTTGATGAACCAACGAGCGGCCTGGATAGTGCCGCCTCATACTACGTGATGAGCAGAATCGCGGCGCTTGATCAGCACAAAGGAAGGACCATCATTGCATCTATTCATCAGCCGAGCAGCGAAGTATTTCAGCTTTTTCACAATCTTTGCCTTCTTTCATCCGGAAGAACAGTTTATTTTGGGCAAACTAGTTCTGCAAATGAAGTATGCTTAATACTCAATCTACAATTCGTTTCTAGTTTTTTTTCTAAAGGGAAACATAAACTAATTTTGACATTCAGCTAATATATATGTTTTTTATCTTGTTGTGATTCAGCTTTTTGCTTCAAATGGATTCCCATGCCCCAGTTTCCAGAATCCATCTGATCACTTTCTTAAAACAATAAACAAGGATTTTGATGAGGTAATTTATTTACAGGATGCTTCATGTTTTATTAACATATTTATTATTTTTATTGGATTATTCGAAGATCATTATTGGAATTCACAGGATATTGAACAAGGTTTAACCGGAAGGAAACCTACTGAGGAAGTGATTAATTCCTTAGTAGATTCATACAAGTCATCTAATATTTACCAAGAAGTTAACACTATTGTTGCTGAAATATGCAAGGAGGTGAGCTAGAATATTACATAAATGTCGAAATTTCATCCTAATAGATTGATTGAATAACAATATTGAGGTGAATAATTTCTTGGAAATTTCTCAGGGAGGTGGAGGACATGATAGTAAGAAAACTCATGCTAGTTTCTTGACTCAGTGTCTTGTACTAACGAAGAGGTCTTTCGTCAACATGCATCGCGAACTAGGCTACTACTGGCTGCGCCTTGCTATCTATATTGCTTTAACCATAGGTCTTGGAACACTCTTTTATAATGTTGGTTCAACTTACAGTTCAGTTGAGGTAAAAACACTATATATACATATATACATATATATATATATATGTATGTATATATATATCCAAGGGGAAAAATTATCTAAACTCCTAGCATCACCTATCTTAGGTGTTGCACCACTCAGGCCACTTTAAATGACACTCATTAAAAGTGTTTTTGAGTAGCATCATATTGCTTAACTTACGTGTTGCTAGCATTATGAATCATTTTCCACAAATGAAAGATAAAATAATTTTACTAATAAAACGTAGGATAGTTGTAGACTTGTAGTTAATTCAATGCTTTGTTCCTAATACACACTATGGATAAAAAATGCAGGCTAGAAGCGGGATGCTGATGTTTGTGGTTTCATTTTTAACATTCATGGCCATCGGTGGATTCCCCTCATTTGTGGAGGATATGAAGGTATTTGAACGAGAAAGATTAAATGGGCATTACTCAATTACTTCATTCGTTATTGCCAACACGCTATCTTCAACACCATATTTATTACTAGTATCCGTGATTCCAGGGGTGATATCTTATTACCTCACAGGACTTCGTGATGGATTTGAGTACTTTGCATACTATACATTATTACTCTTTGCTTGTATGCTGCTAGTTGAAAGTCTAATGATGATCGTTGCGAGTCTTGTTCCCAATTACTTAATGGGAATCATAGTCGGTGCAGGCATTGAGGGATTCATGATATTAGGTGGCGGATTCTATCGCTTACCAAATGATCTACCAGACCCTTTTTGGAGGTATCCATTGTTCTACATCGGATTTCTTAAGTATGGATATCAAGGACTGTTCAAGAACGAGTTCGAAGGAGTAGTGTACGTATATAACGAAGTGGGGGTGCAAAAAACTATGGATGGAGACTATATATTAAGAGAGAAATGGCAAGTTGATATGGGTTACTCAAAGTGGATTGATTTGGTAATCATATTAGGGATGGTGGTAGTATATAGGGTTTTGTTTTTGGTTATAATCAAGGTTGTTGAAAAGAAGAAGTCTGGTTTAAGGGGTTAGTAGTTTCCCATTCGATCCAAAGAAGCAGAAAATGCAAGTGATGATAAATCCTCTTGTTACCCCCATTTCATTTAGTATTCCATCAAGTCATTGTAGTTCTATATGTAACTTATTTTCAATATAAATATGTTGGTATTATTGGGAAGTAATAGTGTCACTTTAAATTCATTTTCTTTGAATCCATGATATAACATATCACCAACTACACTCGTTATCAATTAATGTAGTCAATCCTTAAACCATACTAGAGTGTTATTTGACTCAAGGGAAAACCGCTCCTTTTTATATGTAGAATTCTGTGGTAGATTAAATGTGCCTGTAATTGAACTTGCTACTGCTTTAGAGATAGAGGTAGCTGATGGTATGATGGTTCTGGTCACTACTGCTATGGCTGGAGCTAAAATTGATATAGATGGTACATGTTTTCCTGTTTATTTTCTGGTTATGCCTCTATCTGGGTTTGATGTGGTGCTCGAGATGGATTGGCTGAGTTTAAATCAAGCCAGTATCAAGTGCCACAAGAAGTTGATCTCCTTTTCGTTGGCTGATGGCACACGGGTAGTAGCAAGGGGTGAGAAAGCTGGGTCCGTAATTCCTATTATTTCGTGTTTAAAGGCTAAGAAAGCGTTGGATAGGGGATGTGAATCTTACTTGGCATACGTCATTGATGGGAAGAAAGAGAAGCAGGTGATGAATGATATACGGGTGGTAACGGAATACCCAGAAGTGTTTTCAGAAGAATTGCCAGGATTGCCTCCAGTTCGTGAGGTAGAATTCAAGATTGATCTGATTCTTGGTTCCCGACCAGTGGCGAAGGCTCCGTACAGGTTGGCACCTTCAGAGATTCGGGAGATGATGACTCAGATACAAAATCTGTTATACAAAGGCTTCATACGTCCAAGTTCGTCTCCGTGGGGTGCGTCAGTATTGTTTGTGAAGAAGAAAGACGGTACGTTGCGAATGTGTATCGACTACCGTGAGCTGAATAAGAGAACAATAAAGAACAAGTATCCGTTGCCAAGAATTGATGATCTGTTTGATAAACTACAGGGAGCTTCGTTCTTTTCTAAGATTGATTTGAGATCAAGTTACCATTAGGTGCGTGTTCCAGAGGAAGATGTGTCAAAGACAGCCTTTCGTACGCGCTACGGACACTACGAGTTCTTGGTTATGCCGTTCGGCTTAACAAATGCACCTGCGATCTTTATGGATTTAATAAACAGAGTCTGTCGACCATTCCTTGATGATTTTGTAATAGTTTTCATCGATGACATTCTGATCTATTCAAAGACTGAGGAGGAACATGAACAACATTTGAGACAGGTTCTGGAGACTTTGAAGAAAGAACAATTGTTTGCCAAGTTCTCAAAGTGCGAATTCTGGTTAAGAGAGGTACAGTTCTTGGGGGCACGTGATTTGCAATGAAGGAGTGAAAGTGGATCCTTCGAAAGTAGAAGCAGTGATGAACTGGAATGCCCCAAAGACACCATCTGAGATAAAGAGCTTTCTTAGGTTGGCTGGGTATTACCGCAGGTTTATTAAAGACACCTCCAAGATTGCAGGACCGTTAACTAAATTAACTCGGAAAGATGTGAAGTTTGTATGGGGTAGTGAACAGGATAAATCTTTCCAGACTTTAAAGTAGTTGTTATGTCAGGCTCCTATCCTTGCATTGCCAAGCAGATCAGATGACTTTATGGTTTATTGTGATGCGTCATTTGCTGGATTGGGATGTGTGCTTATGCAGAGAGATCGGGTGATTGCGTATGCTTCAAGACAGTTGAAACCATATGAGAAGAACTACCCGACTCATGATTTAGAGCTGGTAGCAGTTGTATTTCCCCTTAAGCTGTGGAGACACTACCTATATGGCACCAAGTGCGTGATTTGTACTGATCATAAGAGTCTTCAATATGTGTTTACACAGAAAGAACTGAACATGAGACAAAGACAATGGGTGGAGTTGATAAAAGACTATGATTGCGAAATCAGATACCACCCCAAAAAAGCGAATGTGGTAGCAGATGCCTTAAGCCGCAAGGGAGCGGGAAGTTCTATCCAGTTTATGCGCATGGAGATTGTATCAGACTTAGTGGATAGACTGAAGTATGCCCAGTTGGAAGCTGTGAAGGAAGAAAACTTGAAGACTGAATTGATGAAGAAACGTAAGGATGAACTTACTGATGAGACACATGGATTAAAGGTATACAAGGCTCGTGTGTGGGTGCCTATGCTTGGAGAATTGAGGAAGTTGATTTTGACAGAAGCACACAAATCAAGACTATCTATACACCCAGGAAGCACTAAAATGTATAACGATTTGAAAGTGCTTTACTAGTGGCCGACGATGAAGGCAGATGTGGCACATTTTGTAGAGTCGTGTTATATCTGTGCTCAGGTGAAGGTAGAACATCAGAAGCCTTACGGATCTTTGAAGCAGTTGGAGATTCCTGAGTGGAAGTGAGACCATATAAGTGAGAACATATGGGTGATCGTGGATCGACTGACAAAGAGTGCTCACTTTTTGGCTACATGTGAGACGGCTTCTCTAGGTAAGTTGGCTCAACTATATATTGACGAGATTGTTGCGAGGCATGGTATACCATTATCGATTGTATCTGACAAAGACTCGAGATTCGTTTCTAACTTCTAGAAGAGTTTACAGAGAGAATTGGGGACGAGGATTAACTTGAGTAGCCTGAGCGAACCATATAGACACTCAAAGATATGTTACGTGCCTGTGTACTTGAGTATGGTGGATCTTGGATTCGCACCTGCCGTTGATAGAGTTTGCGTACAATAATTCTTACCACTCCAGTACTGGGATGCCTCCGTACGAAATGTTATACGGCCATCACTGCCGTACTCTGACGTGTTGGTTAGAGGCTGGTGAGAAGCAGTTTGCAGGGCCCGAGATAGTTCAGATAATGACAAGGTTGCTATTGCTAGAGACAAGTTGAAAGCCGCCAGAGATAGACAGAAAATGTACTCAGATCCACGACGTCATCCAGTTACATTTGATGTGGGGGAGTTAGTGTATTTGAAGGTCTCTTCGTGGAAGGGTGTGATTCGTTTCGGTAACCGCGGGAAGTTGGCTCCCCGTTACATTGGTCCCTTCCGCGTTCGTCAGATAGTTAATGATCAGACCGTCACACTAGATCTTCCAGCAGAGCTTGCAGGAATTCACGACACGTTCAATGTCTGTTATTTGAGGAAATGCAAGGTTGATGATGAAATTCAGATTCTCCCAGTGCAAGATTTGAAAGTTGATTCGAAGAAGAGACTGATAGAGGAACCTGTGGAACTGTTGGATCGAAAAGTGACCAAGCTCCGAAAGAAGCAGATACCGATGGTGTTGGTCAAGTGGAAGCACAGTCTAGGTTCTGATTTGACATGGGAAACTAAAACTGAGATGAGAGAAAGATATCCCCGGTTGTTTGAGCAAGAAGGGATTCCGAGGATGGAATCCTCTTAAGGAGGGGAGATTTGTAACACCCGCAAACCCGGGCTAGGAGATTAGCAGGTTTATGGTATGTGCTTAATTGTTTTATTATGATTAAGTGGTTAATTATTTGATTAATTAAGTTAAAATATGTGTTAATGTTAATATGCATGTATGTATGTTAGAACCGTATGTATGTATGCATGTATGTGTTTATGTACATGTACACATGTGTGTATAAGAATTAAGAGGTGATTGCCACTTCCTGCTTTAACTAATTACACATGTTGAGGTGTGACTAATAACTGTCATTTACCAAATTAAGAAAGAAAGTGTTGTGTGTGTGTGCTTTGAAAACTCTCTTCCGAAGAACAAAACAAGAAGAATCGGATTTTCAGATTTTGGGTGATTTAATCCAAGTCAAGGTTAGAGTTGTTTTTAATATGTTTTAGTGATTAACTTGGAATGATTTATGTGAATAAACATGAATATATGAAGAACATTAGAATTGGTTTTGATGAAATATGAGTTTTGGTGGGTTTTGTATGTTCATATGATTTATGTGTTTAAATGATGTTTTAATGCATGAATACATGTTTAAAGATGTTAAAACATGTTTTTGGAATGTTTTGAAGAACTTGTTAAATTCTGGGTTTTTGAGTTTTGATGATGATATGAAGTTGGCGGATTTGATTGAAGAAGATGGTGAAAACCGACACTTGTAAAACCGATATATAGGAAATCCGATTACCTTAAAACCGAGAAACAGAATCCGGAACCCCCGATTGTTTGCAAAACCGACAACCATAATCCGAATACTCCAAAATCCTACACTTGATAAACTGAGACTTAGGAATCCGATACTTATGAGAATCCGATTCATGCCAAATCCGAGACTAGAAATCCTATACTAAAATCCGAGCCTTAGAACCCAATGATTGAAATCCGAGAGCCAAATCCGGAACTCCTAAATCTGGAAGTTTGAAATCTAAATGAAGTAAAATCCAATACTTAGGCTTGGCGGATTCCTAAATCCGACAGTGGTAAATCCGATAGTGGCAAATCCAACAGTGGCAAATCCGATGGTTTAGGAAATCCGATATTTTGTGTATTGAACTTTCAATTGTTTATTGTTTGTTTTATTTCATGAATATATTTGGTTAAATATATTATGAGATTGAGACTGATTCGGTTATTGCTTTGTTTTCAGGCAATCCAAAAGCTCGGCAATATTAAACATCTGAGTTCGTGCTGAAATTGAGGTGAGTGGATGTTAATCGCGGATGGTAAAGATTTCAGTTAATGTTATTGATGTGATGCATGATTGTGATTGAGAATGGATTGATTGAACTGTTGATTGTGATATTGATTATTGATATCTGCTGCATAACTATTTGGTAGATACGCGCTCTTAGGATGATTTTGAGTTGCGTTTGAGAAGTCAGCTATACGTGGACTTGGGCTAGGCTCGTTTACTGGTTGGTTGAACAGTAGTAGCCCTTCTGTTGCCTATGTTGCTTCAGAGGTGGAGTTTACTGTGCCAATTCAGTAGAGAGCTATCGGTAAACCTTTGCTTTGGCCGACATTGGTTGTAGGTTTTGCGCCGCACCGCCGGTCTTCTCGGATATGTGATTACATGCTTGATATTGATTGTGAATGTTTGCTCTTGGTGTTTAGTCTCTAATCACTTAGCTTTGTGCTAATTCCCCTCAGTTGATGTTTTGAAGGTTCGTGTTTGAGATTGTAGAAGGAAGAGTTGACCTTACTCTGATACTATGTTTTTAAAGAGACGAGCCAGTCATTTTTGTAACACCAAAATAGTTGTAGATGATGTTAGTTTTGAACAAATGATGTACATTTTTAAATATTGGATTATATGTAATGTGTTGTTTAATTAAGCTTCCGCATTGACTTCTTCAACTACATACAGTCCCTAACCTGGAACTTCAACGATGATCTCCTCTTATCTTTATAACTTTTCTGTCTATCTTGTACAGCTTTAAATTGCACACGAATATACCATATACACTCGTTGTCTACCATACTATCTATGTACTGTTCAACTCTCTCTGACGAACTTCATCCCGCAAACCAAGGTTCTGCACTTTCTACTATACAACATGTTGTATGGTATAATACCAATAGTCGAATGGTAACTGCTAATATAGATTAACTCTGCTAATGGTAGATAGGTATCCCAACTACTACTGAAATCAACAACACATGATCTAAGCATGTCCTCCGGTGTCTGTATATTTCGCTCACTCTATACATTCGTCATAGGGTGGAATATTGTGCTAAGGTGTAACTTTGTCTCCATATCTTTATAAAACTTACTCCAGAACCTGAAGGTAAATCAAGTATCTATATCTGAAACAATAAAAACAGGGAATCTATGTCTAACTGCTATCTTTTTCAAATAGACATCTGCCATTCATTCAAAAAAAACTCGCTTCCTTTATTGGAACAAAATGTGCACACTTCATGAGTCTAACAACTACTTCCTATATAGCATCAAACCCCAAGGAGTTTTAGGTAGTCTAGCAATCAAATTTACTGTAAGATTCTCTTACTTCCACACTAATATCTCCAGTGGCTGCAACTTCCCATGTGATTTCGGGTGCTCTGCTTTTACTTCAAGAGAAATTAGACATCTTTCGACATACCTCGCTATATCACGTTTCATTCCTGGTGACTAACATTGTTTGCTATCTACAAAGTAGAACTCGGTTTAATAAGTAATAGCATGAATAAACTTTTTCCTAATATAGAATAAACTCATAAATGAGAAAATATTAGGCTATGATACATATTTCACATACTTGATGCATGGTTTAGGTACATCAACACCTAGTAATGATATTTATGGTAGATAATGACCATTACCAATGGTATCTAAGTGATACAACTCCTAGATCTTATAGGATTTAAGATAATAAAATCTAAGCATGTTTAATCCTAATACTTATGCATCGGACCCATCACTCACGGATCTACCCGTTAGATCACACCAACTAGGATGTGATCGCAAGGTCCACCCTGCCATGATAAAGTTTGACAAGGATACTCATAGTTTGAGCATGTCAAAGCACCAATACACCTTAAATAGAATAGGTGTCTCTAAAAAAGTCGCATATCTGATCTAAGATTTCTTGGGTTTTCAAATTAGTTTTATGAAAAACTTATTACATCAAGTATTTTGAAATACCTTTTAAAATGGCTATATTAAACTTACGATTATGCATACCCTATATGAGTATGCAAGACATCTATAAGTAAAACTTATTGTCTATTCTAAAATACAAAAATATTCTAACTAGCATGACAAGTAATAAAAGTCGAACTTTATAAAACTATCGTCGTATTTAATCATCAAAGTTCTTTTAAACAGAATCGCGTTTTACTTAATGTCTATTATTAAAACTCGTTATATTTTAATGTTGCATTAAGAACATAAAATAAAACAACCACACAATTTATAAAATCTATGAAACTTATAGTCTTGCCAACTATTACTAAAGGTCAAACCTAGAGGACAAAGCTAACTAGTTGACCTGTCCTTCGGTTGTAGAACTCCCACTAGCCTTGACACCTCCGGTGAAGCCTCCGAGCGTCCTCGATTATCGTGTATGTTCCTCTGTCTTGAATCTCCAATCTCCAGTTTTCTTACAATATAATAGAATAATAAAACTAATAATTATACTATTACGCTTACAATAAGAAGAAGTTGTAAGTGGCACGCAAACCTCCTAAAACCAAAAGAAAACAATTAGAAAAACACAACCACAGGTCAAAGATGGCTAGAACTATAATTACATGTCAAAGCATGAAAAGAGTAAACGGTTGACTCGATAAGATCAAGCATATGCTATTGACATGCTGTTAAAAAAAATGTACTTGACATGTAAAAGCGCAAATACGATCTAATAATATATGTGATAAATATTCGAGTTAAACAATTCTAAACAATCAAATATTTATGAACAATATATAAATGCAACCACGCAGATATATAAACGAATAAATAGGAGGAAAAGAAAGACAACTAGATTTGTTCAAGTATTTCTCGTTACTTCTCAATATTAATCGAGACGAGAAAATATAAAGTCACAATTATCCTATTTTGACTAAAATACTCTTTTATGAAATACGCTTAAACTTGATCTAATTATAAAACTTTTATAATTAAATCACCCATTTCACAAAATTAGTTCGAAAACCACCATATTTGGTCAAAACATAAACCGACAATAAACTATTTCTCACTTCTTAATTTACTAATTTATATATAACCATTATGGAGTTTAATCCATAAACTTTAACTTTTAAACATAAAACTTACATATATACACATATAAACTAATATCTTTACTTGATTCATAAAACTTGGGATTCAAAACTTGAAATCCCATTTTATCAAATAATGCATATATCTTATCATCATATAGAGTAAAGACTTTTACACAAATAACTCATTGAAAAACTATTATAACTAACTAGTTAAAAGAACTTGATTTATATATCTTACTTCTATATAATGTATTTATCACCTAAAAAACTTTTAATTTTAAAAAGAGTAAATTTACTAAAATACTCCCCCTTTATACCTCTCCTTTACCCCTTCTTTAAGTCTACAGTTAGTGAATTTAAACAAATAAATATTAAAAACATAACCGACAACTAATGAATTTAAACCAATACTGATAACTGAATTATTTCTAACCATATATTTTTAATATTGACTTTTGATTCATGAGATCACCATACTTATAATTGAATTAAATCTAATCATATATTTTTAATATTAACTTGTGATTCATGAGATCACCTAAATTCCTGTTTTCAATAAATCAAGTTCAAGAGATTTAACAAACACCAAACAAATAAAAGAGTAAAAGAGTTAAAATTTATAAACATTGCATTCTAACTCAATTACATAATAATTGGAACTATGAAACATTACACACACACATATACATACATATATATAATCAACAACTTCATGATTCAGCCATGTGACAAAACTCTTCCAACAAACTGAAAGACAAATAACTCAGAGTTAGCAATTTAATTCTTAATTTCAAAGTGGCTCTCGTAAAGAATCTTCACAAGCTCATATTATCTTCATCTCGCAAAGAATCTTCACAAACTCATATTAGCTCTTTGTAATTATTCTGCACAAAACTCATCACAACCTCCTCTTTATTCGCCGTCGTCGCATTGTGCGGGTACCCCACTAGTATATATGTATATATATATATATATATGTGTGTGTGGGGGGGGGGATTGTTTAAACGAGTGTTTTAAGTACGAGAACTGCGAGAATCAATCTTAATCAATGACTCAGTAATGAGTCATTAATGCCCTCATTAATGGCTAATTAAAGAAGCATAAATGAGTGGTATTTTGGAAAAATTAAGCCTCATAAATTAATGACGGCTCACCGGACGCAATTCACGGTTGGATAACTATATAAATGACCAAAATACCTTTATTAATCAGTCATTAATGATGTTACAAATAGTTTTCGCAGTTCTCGTTTAAACCGATCTCCCTCTCTCTCTATATATATATATACATATACATATATATATATATATATGAAGAATGTTTAATATAGTCCATAATTAATTTATAGTCCTAAGGGACTAATTTTAGCCTTTTGATCAATGACATCAATGGTCTAGATTAAATTTTCGAAATGTGGGCGGAATGGCATTTTCGTAATTTTTCGTAATTCACATGTGATGCTTTTACAAATCACATGTGATTGTATACTGAATCACCAGTGATTGAATATTAAAATTTTAGGACTATGTTTTTTAAATAGATTTTATTAAACACAACTCATATATATATATATATATATATATATATATATATATATATATATAGGGAGGTTTATGCGAAAAAGGGTTTATTTGCGAAAAGTGCGAGAAGTGATCTGGACCGTAGGATGATTAAATCAATGGCTAATATTTATTATGGCATTTTAGCAATTAATTTAAATGTTAAAGGTAGTTAATAACTAAATAAAAGGATAAAAAAGTAATTTTATATAATAAAAAAAAGGAAACCATTTACCTCCCTAATAAAAAAAAGGAAACCATTTACCTCCCTAATAAAAAAAGTAAAATTACGGTTTCTCTCCTCCTCAATTTATCTATTCCCCACTAAGATCTCTCTCATTCTCTCTCATTATACCTCTCCTCCCTCTCTCACCGTAGCAATTCAACAACCTTCACCACCGGCTGCCATTCAACCAGCCACCTTCACCACCGGACTCCATTCAAACGACCACCTTCACCATCAACACATATGTTGCCGGGCTGTTATTATTCCACCGCCGCTGCCATTATTATTCCACCGCCGCCGCCCCTATTATTCCACCACCGTTCAGATTTCTCTCTTCCCCACGAGTCGCCGCCGTCAGATCTCTTTCCTCCACGAGTCACCGCCGTTCAGATCTCTCTTTCTTACCCCACAAGTCGCCGTCTTTCTACTGCTCCAACTGTCTCCGCCATCGGAGATCTCCCAGAACTGCCGTCCACCGCCGTCCACTACCACCTCGCATCAGATCTCCCAGCACAGCCGCCGCATCACCCTTTCTTCTGCTTCAACCAATGAACCACCGCCATCATATCTGCCCCGCTAAAGCCATCACCATGAGTATTGGCATCACCCTTTTGGTTCATTTAGTTAAGGTGTTTGGTTTTAATTTGTAACGAGAAGAAAGGTTATTTATTTTTAGTTTATGATTATTCAATAATGATTAACGGTTATAAGAAAGGTTTATAGTTTTTTTAGTTTTTGGTTATTTTTAGTTTTGGTTGTTTATAGGTTGTTAACTAATGAACATAAACAAAGCGATTAACAATGATTATTTGTTACGGATTGTTAACTAATGAACACAAAAATTTGGAGATAACGAATTTATATGTTGTTAACTAATGAACACAAAAAAACGAAGATAAAAAACGATTGGTTGTTCCATAATGATCATAGAAATAAAGGGTTTTTTTAGTAACTACATTGTTCAATAATAAACAACCGCTAATTGAATTTTGAATGTATTCATTGTTCAATAAAGCATCGGCGAAAAACTCGTAAATAGTGTAACATGACACATTTGATGTTCCTTCTATGAATAGTTAATTATTCGATCATTGGTGAACGAGTATTATTTAATAGAAAAACCCACGTATCTATAATGTTGTTCAATATTTAATTTTGTTTGTTGAAAGCATCGGTGAAAAACTCGTAAAATTTTTGGGTATATTCAACGGTGAATTACGTAAAATTAATAATTTCTAGTAAATTATTTTGTTATTTATTTAAAATTTAGGAGAGAGAGAAAAATAGGAAAGAGAAATAAATTGGAGAGACAAAAATTTTGTTTACTATTATACCCTTTTAAATTAAAAAAAATAAAAAGACAAGATTAATCTAGACTACAAGATCAAATTCAAATAAGTGGTTGAGATTGCTTCTCGCACTTTTCGCAAATAGAACGCTTTTCGCATGAACTCTCCCTATATATATATATATATATATATATATATATATATAACTCATTCTTCCTATTAGTTTTAAATTTTAAAATTAATAATCCTTTTTTCTCCCAAATTATAGGTTACGAGTTTGCTAAGTTTAAAGTTATCATTGCAAACCTAAACCAACTGAGCCAAAGTCTATATGCGGATCACTTTCATTTGGACCGAAGCACAAAACGCAAACCCGCCCATTTGAGTCTAAAACCGAGGCCTAGAAGGAGCGTGGCTGAGGCACATTCTCGCGTGGCGATTTCCTGACTTGAGCAATAGCCCTCTGCTCAGATGTGACTTGAGCCGCAGCCCTCCACCACCCGCAACCATGACTTACTCCATAGCCCTCCATCATGAATGGTTCGACTTGGGCTTAAACCCTATCGATGGCCCAAAGACTTGGGCCGAAGCCCTTCGCCATCAAGAACCCAACTTGGGTCGAAGCCCTCTCGCCAAAAATATTACTAAGTGAGTCTCTCCTTGGTTTTCGGGTTAAAAGAGGAAAAGAAAAGGATGAAGAAATGAAAAACATATATATATTAAATAACAACTTTTTAACCTTTTAACAGTTTGTTTAAAATTACTAGTTAAAATAAGAATTTTTTTCTGAAAAAAGAAAACAAAACTTGTTTCTCCTTTTCTCATTATTTTAGATAAAAGGAAAAAGAAAAGGAGAAAATAATAATTAAACCTTATAACTAGAACGGATCAAATTAAAGATTTTGAGATTAAATGAGCCGAAGCTATAATATATCAATGTTAGGTTTCAACGGTCAAAAACAAGTATATAAACACAAAGTGGTTCAAACAACTTTCAACATAAACACAATCTTTATTTAGTAAAGTTGATAAAAATCAAAACTTTATTTATCAAAAACAGTGAAAACGGTTTTAAACGAACAAATATTGAAACTTTAAAATTCATTAGCTAGATTAAAGTTAAATTTCAGAACTTTAACCATATAAAGTTCAACTACAAGAAAAATTATATCTTTACCTCGGAAACTCAAACTTAATCCACCCTTGATAATGCAACACAACCTCCTTCTAAGTGGAACAAACAATCTCCGAACAATCTCAAAACTTGGATTGCATGTGCGTGTGTCAACTTTTACTAAAAATCGAATACCTTTTCGGTCTTCCTCTTGGTCAACAACAATTGGAGAGAGAGGGGGATGGGAGTGTTTTTGATTAGATTAAAAACTTATTTTTAAATGTAACCCTTAATCTTTTATTTATAATAAAAAGTATCATAATTGAACTACGAAACTAAATTCTCAAATAAAGGATAAGATACATTGTCTAAATAAGTTCAAAAACCAATTATTTTTTATTATTAATTTAAAGTCAACAATTATATAATTCTCTATGTAAATTTAGATTTTCAGAAAATTCACACACACACACACATATATATATATATATATATATATATATATATATATATATATATATAGGGATGAGATCAAATAAAAAGAAAATTAAAGTAAAAAGTGTAAAAGGAATGATTATTTGATCATTTTTCGGTATATATATCAACTGATAATCGTTAGTTTATCATCTTTATTGATTAAAACTAGTTCTTCATCAATTTCTTTTTGATTTCAAATACAGATTTTGAAAACAAAATTTTGGAATAATTTGTTGATGAACAAAATGCTTTCATCTAAAAAGTGATGAATATGTTGGATTTATCAAAAAGAAATTGATGAAGAACTAGTTTTAATGAACAAAAGATGATGAACTAACGATTATCAGTTGATATATATACCGAAAAATGATCAAATAATCATCCATTTTACCCTTTTTACTTTAATTTTCTTTTTACTTGATCTCTACCATATATATATATATATATATATATATATATATATATATATAATCGGCATTATATAATAATGAATATTATCTGAAAATTACAATCAATTCAAACTTAAATCATTATTTTTTAATATCTTTAATTAATAATATGTATTTATTAAATAATATATATATATATATATATATATATATCCATATTAATTAACTCAACTTCTCTCGTGCACGTAGTTAAAATTAAACTTTTTAACACATTTATAATAACTATTGTAAATCTTACTCTTCGAATGGGGTTGCATTACTACTTGAAATACAAACAACCATAATGTAGCCCTTGAATATCTTATGACATTGGACATGACATTACTGAAAATAGTCCCTAATGACACATAAATCTAACATATAATGCTAACAAGAAAACCCTAATGACTCATGGTCTTTTTGGACCCGTACACTAATAACCACATGGTCTTGTTAGACCCGCACACTAATAACCACATGGTCTTGTTGGACCCGCACACCAATAACAACAAGAACAAACAATCCTGGGCAAAAGCTGATTACTCCACGCCGTGTGAGGCCTACGAGGTGAGCCCTTCATGAACAAGGGTTTCCCCGCAAACGTGAGCATAACCCCCACATCATGTACCCTTCAAAGTTTCCTAAGGCAAAAACCATTTAGCCACTGTCTTCTCGCCGTGTACACAAGTCTCACATCAGGCACCATCTGGTTTGTTTCTATTCCAAATCGTACCGCTAATCAAATCATTCCTAACAAGCAATTATCCTAGTTTTAAAAAAAATTCATGAAAGCTCATCCAAAAACATGTCACTTGGAGAAAGATTCTTTCTAATAGTAGTCTCAACCTAGAATTCACATTGTCTAACCTAAGGCAATGCCCTTCTGTAACATCCTCAATTCGGGCCTATTCGTGCGCTCCATTTGGTACGTGTATTAATTTAAAAGAATTAAATTAAGAATATATATGTGAAGCAATTAAAAGAAATATTTTATTGGTTAGTAAAATGTGAATTTAAAAATAATAAAGATAATAGATAATAATGATTAAATATTAAATGGTTTCAAACGAGGTTCCCAAAAATATCCTCGTTACTTGAAACGGGTATTCGTGTCTTGAGTTGTATGTTGAAAAGGGGAACAAAATACCCCTTATGGATAAATAAGAAACCAAAGACGGTTCCTTATGTTATTTCACAGATACAACACACACTCATACGTACAAACACCCACACACTAAACTCACTTGTGTTCTTGAAGAGAAAGCTAACTAAGGATCAACAAGGGCTGGAATTGATCAGAGAATCAAGCCAAGAATCTGTCATCTTCTTCATCTTCATCATCTTAAGTCATCTTGTAAGCCTCTCTTCACCAAGTTCTAGTTCTTGACTTTTTAGGTCAAAATGGTCAAAACTCCAAATTGGTTTCTATAATTGAAACCAATGATTCCAATATGTTTCTACTCATATTCTAAGCCTAAATGAATCAGATAATTGAATTAAAGTAAGGTTTATAGATGAGTTTGAAGAATTTATACAAATGGGTCAAATTAGATGATTTTGGTCCCAATTCTTGAATTGTATGTAAAGTGTGTTTTGAAAGATGTTTCTAGTTTGTTTTGAATACCTTGTTCATATGTGAATGCTGGAAAATGGTTTGGAATCGTTTGGTTAAGTTTGGAGTTTGGAAATGGCCAAAACAGGGGCTGGAAATCAACACTGGTCTGTGCAGACTTGCTTGTGGGCGCAAGGAAATCCCTTGCGGCCGCAAGGAGCTGTGCTTGCGGGCGTAAGGAACCCTTTGCGGGCGCAAGCATAGTTCTGCCCTTACGGGCGCAAGTAAAGCACTTTCCTTGTGGGCGCAAGCATTTGCTTGTGCCCGTAAGGAACCCTGTTTCAGCACAGAATTTGCTGTTTCATGTAATATTAATATAAGGGATATTGTTTAGGTGATCCCGACAACTGGGAAGTTCCTGAACAGTGTAATTGAACGATTTAGAAGCTCATGTGAGTACTGACTCTCATGACTTCAATTAAGGAAGGTTTGAATGCATGAAAAGTTATATGTTTAAGACATGATACATTTTGTAATATGAAAACCATATGTATGCTAGTTTAACTAGAATCCATGAGATACTTTGATAATTGATGTGCAAGATATGTATTTAAGTACATGTGCACATGTTGATGAATATATGTTATATGAAAGCATGCATGCACTTGTTCCTGAAAAGGATTCTTGATGAGCTATCTATATGTCCGGACTAACATGTAATTAAGGTCAGCTTCGGCTGGATCTAGTGCCTTCGGGCTAAGATTTTGGATTAATGGTACTCGAGTACTGTTCCTTTCAGCACTTGGGGTGAATGCCTTAAATGGCTAAGCCCAATGAGCCTTGGCTCCTTAACGAGCACGGTGATTCACTTACGTGATGAAACCAACACGGATGTTAGTGTCTGATTCCCCCGGTGGTAGTGGTTTGAGCTGGACTTGCAACCCGGCAATATAATTCACTCGCTGGACATGTCAGCACTCCGCTCTGTGATAGGATAGCATTGTTTGCTCATTCATGCTATATGACTTGCTTTATTGCTGATGACTTGCCTTTTTGATATGCATGCTTGTTAGTATTCACTAGCTATTTATATAGCTAATATTGTTGATAATTACTCTTTTACAGATAAGGAGTAGGCGGGCTTGGTGAGCTGGGATTACTTGTAGACTTGTACATATGTTTTGGGAAGGAACACAGGTTGTGTAAACACAAACAAAATGGCCGTGTATGATATAGTAACACCTAATGTTTTGATTTGGCATTTTTGATATGTATATATAATCGCCGAATCATTTTTGTAGTAATTTGTAATAGTTTATTAGGGTTTGTTTATTTGAAATTTCCGCTGCGTACTTTTAAATATGAGTTAAATAACAGGACAGGTAAACCTTGGTTTTACAACCAGACCCACGCAGTTTAAAAACTCAAATTATTACAGAATTTTCTAAGTCTAAAAGGTGGTGTTACAAGTTAGGTATCAGAGCCTAAGTTTGAGGAAATTGGGTACTTGAAAGAGTATTCAATCTCAAACTCAGGCCCGACCATTATGAAGAATTAACTAAAACAACTAAACTGATTTTTATCAAATTAATAAAGATTTAACTAAAACAACTAATTAAAGCAATTAAAGACAATTAAACTAAATAAATGCAATAAAATACTAAACTAAAGCAATTAAACTATATTAAGGGGAATTTGGTTGCAAGATTCAAACTTTATTAACCTAAATGACTATTAACACTACCAAATTACCAAGAACAATCAAAGAGAGCAAAAGGCAAGAAACTTTGTTGGATTAAGTATCAATTAAGAGGCTTCCCTCCCTAGATTCAATTCCACCCTTTTCAAGTTGGTTTTATAAATCAAAATCAATGCAATGGACAATTAATGAACACTATACCGATTCCTATATTTTTAGACTCTTGATCCGAGTATCCAACTTATCTAATCATGCAATTAACTAATCAATTGGTCATTAAATCAATTAACTACACAATTAAGCATATTTAAGTTCGTATCTATCAAGATCTAATCTTTAATGATTGATTAAGTTACTAAATCATTCAATTAACACATGAAAGTCATCATATATCAATTCTAACACATTAAATTTCCTATCTTGATTGTTTAACCCTAGGTTTTGATCAAACACTAGTCAACACTAATTATTGGTCCTAATTAGCATTGATTAAAGTCTTATAAATGGATTGTTCCTCCAATTTACATCAACTCAGATTCTAAACAAATCAAAAACAGAATTAAAGCATGCTAGGATCATTGATTAGACTTGAAAGATAAATATAATGCCATTAAAGTCAAAAAGATGTGAAATTAACCAACTTGATAGAGTTTCATCTCCTCTAGGGAGGAAAACAGAAAATCTAGCCTATTACAAGCATAATCAACTTCTGGAAATCAAGATTAAACATTAAAAACAGAAGAGAAGTAGAAAACCCGTAAAAAAGCAAGAATTCCAAGCCTTTAATCTTCAATTGTAGCTTTAATCCTCCAAATCCGAGCTCAAGCCTTCTGTGATGTGTTAAGGGATGTATTTAGCAGAGGAATGGTGGAAGAAATCGGGTGGTTAACCCTTTTTTAGATGTGGAAGTTCGTTTAAATAGAACTCTGAAAACAGGGGTGTCGCGCCGCGACAAGGTGTTTTAACCTGATCCTTCTTCTTTTGAAATTCAAAGCTGGCGTCATCTTCACGCGTCGCGCCGCGACAGGTGATATGGTCGCGCCGCAACAACACGTGGTGATCAGATAAGCATTACCCGGTTAGCTTCGTCGCGCCACTACACCTAAGTGTGTCGCGCCGCGATGAGCTCTTTTGCGCCCGGTTTGATCTTTTCTTTTTCCTTTGGCCAGCCTATTGGGCTTAATAGATTTTCTTTCTTTTATTTATTTGGGCTCTCTTTTCTTTCTTGATTTCTTTCTTTGGCCCGTTTATTTTCTTGATTTCTTTTTATTTTCTCAACTTCTCGGGCTTTATTTATTTTTCTCGATTATTTGAATATTTCGCCTTTTTAGCCTGCAAAACATAAAAGAAACGGTAAACGTATCTTTTTACAATTAAATGCATAATTTCCGGCTAAAACCAACTCGATATCGCATAATATTTCTATATATTTAGCGCGATATCAAAATACCCCACACTTGAACTTTGCTTGTTCTCAAGCAAATCACAACTCTATCCAGGCTTAAAATTTCAAATAATAACACCATTATTGAATAATTAAATATAATTTACGAATGTCAAAAAGGTTGATTTAAAACGAAACATAAATTATACTTAGAATTATGCATACACCCATGATTAGATCCTCGTTTACTTTCAACCATTCCTAAAAAATACTCCTATCTATATACATCCAATCCCTAGCTTAAAAATTGCATTTATATTTAATTCGGTTAAGTTACCCTTTGAAAATCCCCTGACCTCAAGACTTATTGCAGATTTTCAACTTTATTTGCACATATGTTTTTTCTCTTTTTAGCTCTTTTTTTATATAAGCCTATGACTTTCTATGGAACCCATGTAACGAATCCTCAACTCAACCGATCCCAAACCAGTTGGCTTTAGGTGATTAGGTGTAGAACACCCCTCAGAGTTTACTAATTCGAGTTCCAAAGGCCATGTATTTGACTTATATATTTTCTAGCTCTTTTATATGTTTTTTCATTTTTTCGCACATTGGCTTTTTTCACTGTTTTTTCCTAACATATGATTATAAAAATTGAAAATTCAACTCAGTCTATTTTTGTCAAGCTTAGACTCAAAAAGGGCTTAACCTTATATTTTATTGCAGCAATTCAAAAATTAAAGATTGGATACTATAAATAGAAATTTCTAAAGAATTGACAAAAAGCCACAAGCACTACACATAAAAGCTAAATATAACTATGAAATGTTTATAAATAAACAATCTTGACAATCTTAAATAATATCTAACTTTTAACTCGAATGATACTAAAAATTTAAAATTTAACGCCCAAATACAATCAATAATTTACTACGAGGACAAATAAATTTCGAACGAGGAATCTTTTTCTAATCCCCTACCCCACACTTAAATTGTACAATGTCCCCATTGTACACAATAAAATATAACTAAGGTAGAAAAAGATTAGAAAGAGCTCCCTAGATATTAGCAAGGCGAATGGAGCAAATGATAAGCAATCGCTGAACTGACTGCCAGCATATACGCACACTCCATAGAACAACCAAACATGCTGAAAAAGTAAATTACTCATGCACCAAACATTAGACAAATATTATAATTAAAATATATTAAAATTCGGTACATTTACATCACAAGATAAAAAATATAATTATCATCTCAGTCTTCATCATCCGAGTGGTGACCCGCATGTCCAGACGGCCCCGGCATGTGAGTATCCAGTTGGGGAAAGTGCGACCGCCGGTCTGGAAATGGGGGCGGGTATGGTGTGAATGGCGGGGGCGGATATCCATAATGGTTGAAAATGTTTGACATACTAGAGAGCATATACTCCTAATTTTGCTCGTGCACCGACAGGCGCGTTTGCAAGTGATCATGATAGTACCCCCCAGTGTATCTATTCTCATAGACATATTTCCCATTTGGTCGGAAACACGTTCTATCGACCCGGATATCTGTTGCAGCGAGTAAGGCTGCGGCCCCGCATCTGCGGGCCCAGGCGCCTGTCTCCTACGGCGCTGGCGCGGCTGCTACTGCTGTTTGGGCCCCTGCTCAACCTCTGGCTCAGCCCAGGACCCTCCACGGGTACAACTCGGTAACCTCCATCATAGGTCCTCTTCAGGACCCGCATTGTCTCTAGGATCATTGATTAGACTTGAAAGATAAATATAATGCCATTAAAGTCAAAAAGATGTGAAATTAACCAACTTGATAGAGTTTCATCTCCTCTAGGGAGGAAAACAGAAAATCTAGCCTATTACAAGCATAATCAACTTCTGGAAATCAAGATTAAACATTAAAAACAGAAGAGAAGTAGAAAACCCGTAAAAAAGCAAGAATTCCAAGCCTTTAATCTTCAATTGTAGCTTTAATCCTCCAAATCCGAGCTCAAGCCTTCTGTGATGTGTTAAGGGATGTATTTAGCAGAGGAATGGTGGAAGAAATCGGGTGGTTAACCCTTTTTTAGATGTGGAAGTTCGTTTAAATAGAACTCTGAAAACAGGGGTGTCGCGCCGCGACAAGGTGTTTTAACCTGATCCTTCTTCTTTTGAAATTCAAAGCTGGCGTCATCTTCACGCGTCGCGCCGCGACAGGTGATATGGTCGCGCCGCAACAACACGTGGTGATCAGATAAGCATTACCCGGTTAGCTTCGTCGCGCCACTACACCTAAGTGTGTCGCGCCGCGATGAGCTCTTTTGCGCCCGGTTTGATCTTTTCTTTTTCCTTTGGCCAGCCTATTGGGCTTAATAGATTTTCTTTCTTTTATTTATTTGGGCTCTCTTTTCTTTCTTGATTTCTTTCTTTGGCCCGTTTATTTTCTTGATTTCTTTTTATTTTCTCAACTTCTCGGGCTTTATTTATTTTTCTCGATTATTTGAATATTTCGCCTTTTTAGCCTGCAAAACATAAAAGAAACGGTAAACGTATCTTTTTACAATTAAATGCATAATTTCCGGCTAAAACCAACTCGATATCGCATAATATTTCTATATATTTAGCGCGATATCAAAATACCCCACACTTGAACTTTGCTTGTTCTCAAGCAAATCACAACTCTATCCAGGCTTAAAATTTCAAATAATAACACCATTATTGAATAATTAAATATAATTTACGAATGTCAAAAAGGTTGATTTAAAACGAAACATAAATTATACTTAGAATTATGCATACACCCATGATTAGATCCTCGTTTACTTTCAACCATTCCTAAAAAATACTCCTATCTATATACATCCAATCCCTAGCTTAAAAATTGCATTTATATTTAATTCGGTTAAGTTACCCTTTGAAAATCCCCTGACCTCAAGACTTATTGCAGATTTTCAACTTTATTTGCACATATGTTTTTTCTCTTTTTAGCTCTTTTTTTATATAAGCCTATGACTTTCTATGGAACCCATGTAACGAATCCTCAACTCAACCGATCCCAAACCAGTTGGCTTTAGGTGATTAGGTGTAGAACACCCCTCAGAGTTTACTAATTCGAGTTCCAAAGGCCATGTATTTGACTTATATATTTTCTAGCTCTTTTATATGTTTTTTCATTTTTTCGCACATTGGCTTTTTTCACTGTTTTTTCCTAACATATGATTATAAAAATTGAAAATTCAACTCAGTCTATTTTTGTCAAGCTTAGACTCAAAAAGGGCTTAACCTTATATTTTATTGCAGCAATTCAAAAATTAAAGATTGGATACTATAAATAGAAATTTCTAAAGAATTGACAAAAAGCCACAAGCACTACACATAAAAGCTAAATATAACTATGAAATGTTTATAAATAAACAATCTTGACAATCTTAAATAATATCTAACTTTTAACTCGAATGATACTAAAAATTTAAAATTTAACGCCCAAATACAATCAATAATTTACTACGAGGACAAATAAATTTCGAACGAGGAATCTTTTTCTAATCCCCTACCCCACACTTAAATTGTACAATGTCCCCATTGTACACAATAAAATATAACTAAGGTAGAAAAAGATTAGAAAGAGCTCCCTAGATATTAGCAAGGCGAATGGAGCAAATGATAAGCAATCGCTGAACTGACTGCCAGCATATACGCACACTCCATAGAACAACCAAACATGCTGAAAAAGTAAATTACTCATGCACCAAACATTAGACAAATATTATAATTAAAATATATTAAAATTCGGTACATTTACATCACAAGATAAAAAATATAATTATCATCTCAGTCTTCATCATCCGAGTGGTGACCCGCATGTCCAGACGGCCCCGGCATGTGAGTATCCAGTTGGGGAAAGTGCGACCGCCGGTCTGGAAATGGGGGCGGGTATGGTGTGAATGGCGGGGGCGGATATCCATAATGGTTGAAAATGTTTGACATACTAGAGAGCATATACTCCTAATTTTGCTCGTGCACCGACAGGCGCGTTTGCAAGTGATCATGATAGTACCCCCCAGTGTATCTATTCTCATAGACATATTTCCCATTTGGTCGGAAACACGTTCTATCGACCCGGATATCTGTTGCAGCGAGTAAGGCTGCGGCCCCGCATCTGCGGGCCCAGGCGCCTGTCTCCTACGGCGCTGGCGCGGCTGCTACTGCTGTTTGGGCCCCTGCTCAACCTCTGGCTCAGCCCAGGACCCTCCACGGGTACAACTCGGTAACCTCCATCATAGGTCCTCTTCAGGACCCGCATTGTCTCTAGGATCATTGATTAGACTTGAAAGATAAATATAATGCCATTAAAGTCAAAAAGATGTGAAATTAACCAACTTGATAGAGTTTCATCTCCTCTAGGGAGGAAAACAGAAAATCTAGCCTATTACAAGCATAATCAACTTCTGGAAATCAAGATTAAACATTAAAAACAGAAGAGAAGTAGAAAACCCGTAAAAAAGCAAGAATTCCAAGCCTTTAATCTTCAATTGTAGCTTTAATCCTCCAAATCCGAGCTCAAGCCTTCTGTGATGTGTTAAGGGATGTATTTAGCAGAGGAATGGTGGAAGAAATCGGGTGGTTAACCCTTTTTTAGATGTGGAAGTTCGTTTAAATAGAACTCTGAAAACAGGGGTGTCGCGCCGCGACAAGGTGTTTTAACCTGATCCTTCTTCTTTTGAAATTCAAAGCTGGCGTCATCTTCACGCGTCGCGCCGCGACAGGTGATATGGTCGCGCCGCAACAACACGTGGTGATCAGATAAGCATTACCCGGTTAGCTTCGTCGCGCCACTACACCTAAGTGTGTCGCGCCGCGATGAGCTCTTTTGCGCCCGGTTTGATCTTTTCTTTTTCCTTTGGCCAGCCTATTGGGCTTAATAGATTTTCTTTCTTTTATTTATTTGGGCTCTCTTTTCTTTCTTGATTTCTTTCTTTGGCCCGTTTATTTTCTTGATTTCTTTTTATTTTCTCAACTTCTCGGGCTTTATTTATTTTTCTCGATTATTTGAATATTTCGCCTTTTTAGCCTGCAAAACATAAAAGAAACGGTAAACGTATCTTTTTACAATTAAATGCATAATTTCCGGCTAAAACCAACTCGATATCGCATAATATTTCTATATATTTAGCGCGATATCAAAATACCCCACACTTGAACTTTGCTTGTTCTCAAGCAAATCACAACTCTATCCAGGCTTAAAATTTCAAATAATAACACCATTATTGAATAATTAAATATAATTTACGAATGTCAAAAAGGTTGATTTAAAACGAAACATAAATTATACTTAGAATTATGCATACACCCATGATTAGATCCTCGTTTACTTTCAACCATTCCTAAAAAATACTCCTATCTATATACATCCAATCCCTAGCTTAAAAATTGCATTTATATTTAATTCGGTTAAGTTACCCTTTGAAAATCCCCTGACCTCAAGACTTATTGCAGATTTTCAACTTTATTTGCACATATGTTTTTTCTCTTTTTAGCTCTTTTTTTATATAAGCCTATGACTTTCTATGGAACCCATGTAACGAATCCTCAACTCAACCGATCCCAAACCAGTTGGCTTTAGGTGATTAGGTGTAGAACACCCCTCAGAGTTTACTAATTCGAGTTCCAAAGGCCATGTATTTGACTTATATATTTTCTAGCTCTTTTATATGTTTTTTCATTTTTTCGCACATTGGCTTTTTTCACTGTTTTTTTCCTAACATATGATTATAAAAATTGAAAATTCAACTCAGTCTATTTTTGTCAAGCTTAGACTCAAAAAGGGCTTAACCTTATATTTTATTGCAGCAATTCAAAAATTAAAGATTGGATACTATAAATAGAAATTTCTAAAGAATTGACAAAAAGCCACAAGCACTACACATAAAAGCTAAATATAACTATGAAATGTTTATAAATAAACAATCTTGACAATCTTAAATAATATCTAACTTTTAACTCGAATGATACTAAAAATTTAAAATTTAACGCCCAAATACAATCAATAATTTACTACGAGGACAAATAAATTTCGAACGAGGAATCTTTTTCTAATCCCCTACCCCACACTTAAATTGTACAATGTCCCCATTGTACACAATAAAATATAACTAAGGTAGAAAAAGATTAGAAAGAGCTCCCTAGATATTAGCAAGGCGAATGGAGCAAATGATAAGCAATCGCTGAACTGACTGCTAGCATATACGCACACTCCATAGAACAACCAAACATGCTTAAAAAGTAAATTACTCATGCACCAAACATTAGACAAATATTATAATTAAAATATATTAAAATTCGGTACATTTACATCACAAGATAAAAAATATAATTATCATCTCAGTCTTCATCATCCGAGTGGTGACCCGCATGTCCAGACGGCCCCGGCATGTGAGTATCCAGTTGGGGAAAGTGCGACCGCCGGTCTGGAAATGGGGGCGGGTATGGTGTGAATGGCGGGGGCGGATATCCATAATGGTTGAAAATGTTTGACATACTAGAGAGCATATACTCCTAATTTTGCTCGTGCACCGACAGGCACGTTTGCAAGTGATCATGATAGTACCCCCCAGTGTATCTATTCTCATAGACATATTTCCCATTTGGTCGGAAACACGTTCTATCGACCCGGATATCTGTTGCAGCGAGTAAGGCTGCGGCCCCTCATCTTCGGGCCCAGGCGCCTGTCTCCTACGGCGCTGGCGCGGCTGCTGCTGCTGTTTGGGCCCCTGCTCAACCTCTGGCTTAGCCCAGGACCCTCCACGGGTACAACTCGGTAACCTCCATCATAGGTCCTCTTCAGGACCCGCATTGTCTCTAAGTATCCGATACTCATAGGCGCGGCTCGTACTGCACTTGCCTCGCCTCCTCCTACAATGACAGAATCCTGTATGAACGGGCCAACCTAGTGACAAATTGGCCACCACAGATAGGACTCGCCGGTTTAGATCCAGTGGCCCGGTGAGCGAGGAAGGCTAGGTGGAATAGCACGTTGAATAACACGCCAGGAGTCAGAATACTGTATAGAAACATAAGGTCAACTGCTGTGACCTTCTCACCACCTCGGCGATGAGAAATGGAGGTGGAGATAAGACGGTGGAGCAGACGATGGATCGGAAGGCAGATGCTTCTCTCGACGGCTCTGCGGGGCTCGTATCCCCCGTTGGCGATCATCGCCCACATCTCCGCAGGGGAGAAACCCTCGGGCTCATCCCTATCGCAACTCAAAAGGAATTGCTCAAAGAATGGGTTGGTGGCCTCCACGTGCGTGTATAGCCCCATGCGGCGACTGAAATCCGCGAGACTACACTCGCGGCTAACTCCTCCAAGATGGAAGGACAGGAATCGACGATCAGTAATGTCGACGTATACTGAGCTGAGCTGGACGGTAGAGAAGAACTCCAGGCACAACTCTTGGAACACTGGCTCGCGCAAGCGGAATAAACGCTCCCATGCGTTGCAAGTAAACACTACAGTCCCGTCTGCAGCACGAAACTGTTGTGGCAAAAATCCGAGAAGCTGGTTTGAAAGACCAGATCCATCAGTAATCTCCCAATCGAGAGAATGGGGAATGTCCACCTCCCTGCGAATGTTCTCCTGCAGCCGAGAGGTATAATCAGCGCGCAGTCGGGCAGGCAGAGTTGGCGATAATACCAACCACGGGTGGTATACCGCAGGGCCTTCTGGAACCACAATCTCTTGCTCTTGACGACCCCTACGTCCACGTCCACGAGCTGCCATAGCTGTGTACAAGGTTAACAAAAGCAGATCAGGCCCAAATTATCAGAAAACACGCAGAACGACCACAGATATTCACCAAAAACCATTACAAGGGCAGAAACCCCGGTTTTGGCAAAAACCCATACTCAGAGGATAATGTTGTAGAAAAAGATATGATAAAAACGAGTGTAACGCAGATGTACGATGCATGAGTGTTTAGAAATGATATATTAACGAGAATCAACAGATTAATCATCAAGAAGTTAAAAAAAATCAGATTTAATTCGGGTTTTGAAAAACCCTAACTGTTCTTGAAAAAAATCTTGAATTTTCGCATGCATGGCTGTAAATAATCGCTTAGATATTAATCTTGAAAGATTTTAACATGATAACAGTAGAACACTTCAAGAAATCGAGAAACCCAAGAAAGTTAGTCGGATATGGTGACTGGAACTAACAAGAAAACGCAATGCAGGAGGAGAAACACTTACTATCTTGTTAGCCGGTGAAGATTTCGCTCGAAAATTAGAAAATCCGACGTTAAAAGCTTGAAAACCGGAGAAAAATATGCCTGTAGCGCCGCGAGAATGAAAATTTCGTTGGAGAAGACGACTGCTGAAAACCTCTTTTTAAAATGTCCTGGAACATGTCGCGCTGTGACAATATATGGTGTAGAGCCGCTACGACACGTGTCAAAAGAGGGCTGGACAGACACTGCCACGTCACGCCGCTACGGAAACACGTGTCGCGCCGCTACGACGTGTGGCGAAAAAGTGGTGATTCTGAAAAAGCACGTGTCGCGCCGCTACAGGTAAACGCGTCATGCCGCTACGCTACGTGGCTCGCTTTTGCTGGAGACTGAAATAGGCTTGTCGCGCCGCTACGTTTTAAGTCGTCGCGCCGCGATGACGTGTGGCGGCCAAGGGAGTGATGGGGCAGATTGTTTGTCGCGCCGCTATAGAGACCTTTTCCACATTTTTTCGTTTAGAGGTCTCTCGCGCGGGTTTCAACAACGAATAGTTCCTACGGCTCAAAATATCAAATATGAGTGTGTATGAAGATCCGCTAAGGCTAGGAATCTCAAAAAACGACAAAACAAACGAAAAACGAAAACAAATGAAATCCTAACTCACTTTCGTAGGAATCACGGTTGCATTTAGCGTATGCAACAAGCCTTTAAACCCCTTGGTAGCCCGAGTGGACGAGTTATAGTCTCGTGAGGGTTTTAGGCAACACACCCACAAAGCTGGAATACGGGGTGCCTCCCGGAAGCGCTTCTTTAAACGAGTCTTTAGCTGGACTCCACCCCACACTTAGGGCTTTAGTACGGCAAGGTTGATATCCTCACCTTCCCTTTCTTCGGGCATTGCTTCCAAGTAATGCTTTACTCGGTGCCCATTGACTTTGAAGGTAATTCCCTTGGAATCAAGTAGTTCGATTGTGCCGTATGGGAATACCTTACTAACCACGTATGGGCCGTACCATCAGGTTTTGAGCTTTCCAGGAAACAACTTCAACCTAGAATTGAATAGAAGAACTCTGTCGCCAGGTTCGAAGTGTTTGATTTCTTTCAGACGTGCATCGTGCCATTTTTTCGTACGATCTTTATAGATCAAGGAATTCTCGTACGCTTCTTTTCGTAATTCATCTAACTCGTTTAGCTGTAAGAAACGGTTGGCACCTGCTTTATCTAGATCAGGATCGCATGCCTTCAATGCCCAGTATGCCTTATGCTCTACCTCGACTGGCAGGTGACATGCCTTACCGTAGACTAACCTAAAGGGAGTAGTACCTAAAGGAGTCTTGTAGGCAGTCCTAAACGCTCAGAGTGCATCATCGAGTTTATCTGCCCATTCCTTACGGTTCCCGTTTACCGATCGTTCTAGAATTCGTTTTAGCGCGCGATTGGTAACCTCGGTTTGCCCGCTCGTTTGCGGATGATAAGGCGTTGCAATCTATGGTTCACACCATATTTCTGCGGCACTTTCTCCATTTGGTTGTTAGCGAAATGCGTACCCCTATCACTGATCAAGGCTTTAGGGATACCAAACCGAGAGAATAGCTTCTTTAGCAATTTCACTACGACTCGGGCATCGTTAGTGGGTAAGGCTTGTGCCTCGGCCCACTTCAACACATAGTCGACAGCTACTAGGATATATTTATTTCCACGGGATGAAGGAAATGGACCTATAAAGTCTATACTCCACACATCGAAGATTTCACAGACTTGGATGTTGTGTTGGGGCATCTCGTTCCGGGAAGATATATTACCGGCCCTCTGACAGGCATCACACTCCTTTACGAGGGTGTGTGCGTCTTTAAAGATGGTGGACCAATAAAATCTGGCTTCAAATACCTTCTTTGCGGTGTAGACCGCACCGTGGTGTCCCCCGGTGGGCCCACTAAGGCAATCCCTCAGTATTTCCCTCGCCTCATCTCCCGAAACGCATCTCCGGATGATGTTGTCTACGCAGTGTCGAAATAGATAGGGTTCATCCCATAAATAGTATTTCACATCTGCCATGAATTTCTTCTTTTGTTGATGTGTCATACCTTTTAGGAGAACCCCTGCAGCCAGATAGTTCACGAAGTCTGCAAACCAGGGAGGCTCATCGCTGACCTTCATGAGATGCTCGTCTGGGAAGTTGTCAACAATGTCCGACTCTCATAATTCGTCAAGATGTGGGTTTTCTAATTTAGACAAATGGTCGGCTGCCACGTTTTCTGCTCCTTTCTTGTCCCTGATTTCGATGTCAAATTCTTGCAGAAGCAAGACCCATCGGATAAGCCTAGGCTTGGAGTCTTGTTTGTCAAACAAGTACTTCAAAGCAGAATTTTTAGTGAAGACGATAGTTTTGGATAGAATCAGATAAGATCGGAATTTATCAAAGGCATAAACCACAGCTAGGAGCTCTTTTTCAGTAGTAGTGTAGTTCTCCTGAGCTGGGTTCAGGGTTTTACTCGCGTAATGAATCGGTTGGAAGCGATTATTAACCCTTTGGCCTAGAACTGCCCCTACCGCGTAATCGTTGGCATCACACATTAGCTCAAACGGCAGGGTCCAGTCTGGAGCAATCATGATCGGAGTAGTAGTGAGTTTCTCCTTTAATGTATTAAAAGCCGTTAAACACTCGTCGGAGAACTCGAATTTAACGTCTTTTAATAGGAGTTGTGTCAGAGGCCTTGTGATTTTTGAGAAATCTTTGATGAAGCGGCGATAGAATCCCGAGTGGCCTAAGAAACTCCTCACCCCTTTCACATTAGTAGGCGGTGGTAATTTAGAGATAGTGTCTATCTTAGCTCTATCAACCTCTATGCCTGCTTGTGAAACTTTGTGTCCCAACACTATGCCTTCACGTACCATGAAATGGCACTTTTCCCAGTTTAGCACAAGGTTGGTTTCTTCACAACGGGCGAGCATTTTATCAAGATTAGATAAGCACGAGTTAAAGGAATTTCCGAATACCGAGAAGTCGTCCATGAATACTTCCATGAAATCTTCCACCATATCGTGGAATATGGCGGTCATGCATCGTTGGAAGGTTGCTGGAGCATTACACAGACCAAACGGCATCCTCCGGTAAGCAAATGTCCCGTATGGACATGTGAAGGTCGTCTTTTCCTGGTCCTCGGGTGTGATGGGAATCTGGAAGTAACCAGAGGACCCATCTAGGAAGCAATAGAATGCATTAGCAGAAAGACGTTCAAGCATTTGATCTATGAATGGGAGGGGAAAGTGGTCCTTACGAGTGGCGTCATTTAATCTTCGGTAATCAATGCACACTCGCCAGCCAGTGACAGTTCAGGCAGGAATGAGTTCATTCTTTTCATTAGTTACCACTGTCATCCCTCCCTTTTTAGGAACCATATGGATTGGGCTAAGCCACGGGCTGTCTGAAATTGGATAGATCATACCGGCGTCTAAGAGTTTGACAATTTCTTTCTTCACAACCTCTTGGAATCATCTTCCATGAGGACCGGTTTGGAATCATCTTCCATGAGGACCAGGCGATCGCATTTTTCCGTTCTTTAAGGACATCGACAAGTTTAATTTTCTTAGACTCGGATGGTGCCGATGATATGATAACGGTGAATGTAGAATTCTCCCCTAGTTAGGCATACTCCAACTGTGGAGGTAATACCTTGACCTCAGGAGTAGGACCCGAGAGTGGAGGTGCCTCCTTGGATATGTCTGGAGGTTCTGGCTCCTCCTTTACTTCAACAGCCTCTATGTGCGATGATGCAACCTGTCGCGACGCGTTCATCGCGCTGCGCGCCGCGACGGCTGAAAATCCTGCACATCAGAACTTGGCTCTGGCCCTTCTGCCAGCAGCCTCTCCAACTCCTCCAGGTCTCTCTCAGCATCCAAGAGACCTTCCCCCAGTGGCATCTGCCCTTCATCTCCATGTGTGTCAAACTTCTGCAGCTCGCTTTCAAGAAGGATATCAACTATATCCACAAAGAAGGTAGAATCATCACAGATTTTGGAATGTTTCATGGATTTATCAATCCCAAATGTGATAGCATCTGTGCCTACCCTGAGTGTCAGCTGTGACTCATGAATATCAAATAATGCACGAACTGTACTCAGGAAGGGTCTGCCCAAGATGACGGGAACTGTATCTTCCTCCTCCATATCTATAACGATAAAGTCCGCAGGAAAGATGAATTTGTCTACTTTAACTAGCAAGTCCTCCACTATCCCGCGTGGATAAGTGACGGACTTTTTTTCCAGATGTATAGCCATGCGAACGGGTTTAGGCTCGGGCAAATCTAGTTTAGCGAAGAAAGAATATGGCATAAGGTTCACACTCGCTCCCGAGTCAGCAAGTGCATGACTCACGGGTAGATTGCCAAACTGGCATGGCAGAGTAAGACTCCCAGGATCAGTCATCTTCTTTGGGATCTTATTAAGCATGGCTGCTGAACATTGATCGTTCAGGGTGACACTCGACACTTCTTCCATTTTCTTGCGGTTGGTAAGAAGGTCTTTCATGAATTTAGAATATTTTGGCATCTGTGCCATAGCCTCAACAAACGGGATGTTGATGTGAAGGGATTTCAGGTGCTCCAGAAATTTCTGGTACTGCTCATCCTGTTTGTCTTGCCGAAGACACTGCGGATAAGGTATCGGAGGACCGTAAGGTTTAACTGGAGGTGGAACAGAAGGAACGGATGGAGTCGGTGGGATAGGTTCTGGATCAGGAGTGACCTCCTTCTCCTTCCCCTTCCCTTTATCTGGCTGAGTGGATAGTGGCTCGATAGGATCAGGATGGGGGCTGGAAGGTGGTGGGCCTGCAGCTTCTTTTCCACTCCTGGTGGTCATAGCTTTAATTTCGGCCTTCGGGTTCGGTTCAGTGTTACTAGGAAGAGTGCCAGGAAAACGGTCCTGGAGAACCCTAGAGATCTGCCCAATCTGGGTCTCTATGTTATGGATAGACGCCTGCTGATTCCTCAGTGCGGCCTCAGTAGAAACGCCTATCTTCTTTACTAACTCCTCAGTCTCCTTATGCCTCTGATCTGATGTTGCTGCGAAGTGCATGAGCATATCCTCGAAATTTGGCTTTTTCTCTGGCAGTGGCCCCTTTGGCTGGTCTCTCTGATAAAATCCTAGGCCAGTCTGGCTGAATCGCCCCTCCATCTCCTTGCGGTATTCAGGATATGGTTTCCAGTTGGGCTTTCTATTGCGGAAGAAAGCCTCATCCTCTGGATAATCATATCTATCTCCAGCTGAATAACACGCAGATTCTTTGAGATCCCATTCTCGTCATATGGGCAATCTCTCGCAAGATGAGGTCCACTGCAGTTGTCACAACCGACCTGCATAGCGTGAATGTTTTGATTCACCTTCTTCATGTCACGCCCTAGTGCATCAAGCTTGGCACTAAGGGCCGCTATGCTATCAGATGAGTCGGCTGTAGTTGCAGTCTTCCTCCGGTAGGAAGAATCTCTAGAAGAATGCCACTGATGGGAGTGCTAAGCCATCTCCTCAATCAGGGCGTACCCAGCGGCGGGTGTTTTCTTTGGTATTGGTCCCTGAGAATCGACCATCTATCTAGTGCAGACATTAATACCATTATAGAATGTTTGGACAACCTGGTGAGCATTGAGATCATGCTGTGGACAATTTTGGAGCATCTCCTTATATCTGTCCCAGGCGTCATAGAGGGTTTCGTCCTCAGATTGCATGAAATTCTGGATTTGCATTTTCATTTTAGCAATCTTTGATGGAGGACTAAACTGTTTGATGAAGCGAGTTTTGAGCGCATCCCATGTACGGATGGTTGGCTCGGATCGTAGCCAACGTTTGGCTGCACCCTGGAGTGTTATCGGAAACACTCGTAGCATAACAGCGTCACGATTAACTCCCGGCATGTGGAAGTAGTCAGCAATCTCGAGAACGGCCTCGACATGCTGGTTGGCATCCTCGTTATCCTTTCTGGTGAAAGGAATCTCGTGCAAAAGGTGAAGGAACTGGCCTTTGATTTCGAAGGTTCTCTCGGGTATTTCAGGTCGGTGAATACCCACTCTGGTGCCCTCGCACACACGGCTCGCATACTCCTCGAGTGACAATTCATCGATATTCTCTGCCATTATGCGTGCTCGCTCTCTCTCATGTTTAACTCGCAGGCGTCGATGAAATTCGCGTTCCGGTTCGTCAAAAGGCTGAACGAAATCAGGAGTGGGGTCTAAGGACATACACTATCCTAAAAAACCCTAGAAGATATTACTAATTAAAGTACTAATCCTAAACAAGGCCCAGAATAAATAATTAACTAAAGCAACAATTAAAAAAAACAAAGACTTCTGTTCTGGTCGCGATGCGTCGCGGCGCGACAGGCACTGGTCGCGGCGCGATCAGTGGACAGAAATCACAAGATTGCTTCTTTTGAGCCGAAACTCGCGGGAAACAACGGTTAATTCTAAATTAACTCAATAAAAACAGATTAAGACCGTTCCCCGGCAGCAGCGCCAAAAACTTGATGTGCGTTTTACGTACTAGTTTTAAATTTATATTTTGACTGATTTGATTACCAAAAACTGCTCGAATAGGCAAGTGTACCTAATCATTTCGTATTATAGTTAGTAAGTCGGGTGTCGAACTCTTGGGGAATGGGAGCTAAACTGATTTTTATCAAATTAATAAAGAATTAACTAAAACAACTAATTAAAGCAATTAAAGACAATTAAACTAAATAAATGTAATAAAATACTAAACTAAAGCAATTAAACTATATTAAGGGGAATTTGGTTGCAAGATTCAAACTTTATTAACCTAAATGACTATTAACACTACCAAATTACCAAGAACAATCAAAGAGAGCAAAAAGCAAGAAACTTTGTTGGATTAAGTATCAATTAAAAGGCTTCCCTCCCTAGATTCAATTCCACCCTTTTCAAGTTGGTTTTATAAATCAAAATCAATGCAATGGACAATTAATGAACACTATACCGATTCCTATATTGTTAGACTCTTGATCCGAGTATCCAACTTATCTAATCATGCAATTAACTAATCAATTGGTCATTAAATCAATTAACTACACAATTAAGCATATTTAAGTTCGTATCTATCAAGATCTAATCTTTAATGATTGATTAAGTTACCAAATCATTCAATTAACACATGAAAGTCATCATATATCAATTCTAACACATTAAAGTTCCTATCTTGATTGTTTAACCCTAGGTTTTGATCAAACACTAGTTAACACTAATTATTGGTCCTAATTAGCATTGATTAAAGTCTTATAAATGGATTGATCCTCCAATTTACATCAACTCAGATTCTAAACAAATCAAAAGCAGAATTAAAGCATGCTAGGATCATTGATTAGACTTGAAAGATAAATATAATGCCATTAAAGTCAAAAAGATGTAAAATTAACCAACTTGATAGAGTTTCATCTCCTCTAGGGAGGAAAACAGAAAATCTAGCCTATTACAAGCATAATCAACTTCTGGAAATCAAGATTAAACATTAAAAACAGAAGAGAAGTAGAAAACCCGTAAAAAAGCAAGAATTCCAAGCCTTTAATCTTCAATTGTAGCTTTAATCCTCCAAATCCGAGCTCAAGCTTCTGGGATGAAGGGATGTATTTAGCAGAGGAATGGTTGAAGAAATCGGGTGGTTAACCCTTTTTCAGATCTGGAAGTTCGTTTAAATAGAACTCTGAAACCAGCGGTGTCGCGCCGCGACAAGGTGTTTTAACCCGATCCTTTTTCTTTTGAAATTAAAAGCTGGTGTCATCTTCATGCGTCGCGCCGCGACAACATGTGGCGATCAGATAAGCTTACCCGGTTAGCTTCGTCGCACCGCTACACCTAAGTGTGTCGCACCGCGATGAGCTCTTTTGCGCCCGGTTTGATCTTTTCTTTTTCCTTGGGCCGGCCTATTGGGCTTAATAAATTTTCTTTCTTTTATTTATTTGGGCTCCCTTTTCTTTCTTGATTTATTTATTTGGCCCGTTTATTTTCTTGATTTCTTTTTATTTTCTCGACTTCTCGGGCTTTATTTATTTTTCTCAATTATTTGAATATTTCGCCTTTTTAGACTGCAAAACATAAAAGAAACGGTAAACGTATCTTTTTACAATTAAATGCACAATTTCCGGCTAAAACCAACCCGATATCGCATAATATTTATATATATTTAGCGCGATATCAGTATACAAGTATAAATGCTATAATGAATACGTTCCTTTCTTATAGCAAATCGATAAAGATGTCTGCACCGCGTGATGAAACTGAGCAGGCATTAAAGGAAATGGAGGACGAGGCCTCACATATACCACCACAGACTGGAGACGCGCAGTCTCAGCACCATACAGAGGGTGCTCCAGCTGAACAGGTACAACAGGAGTATATTCGACGCCTCGAGGAGGAACTCCGTGTTGCAAAGGAGTTGTTATTCAACTCAGCTCTAGGTAAAGCACCCCGTAAGCCGTGCTCCTTTAAGAAATTTTTGACTTGCAAACCACCTACTTTTGAGGGGAGTGATGACCCCGTGGTTACTATGAGGTGGCTTCGTGAGATGGAGCATGCCTTTGAATCGTGTGAATGCGAAGCTGAATACCGCGTCAGGTATGCAGTCAGGATGCTGAAGGGCCGTGCCATATTCTGGTGGGACACGGTCAAGGCTTCAGTTAGAAAAGAGGTATTGGAAGCTCTGTCTTGGGAGCAATTCTCAGAGAAGGTGCAGAAAAAGTACTGCACTGAATACGACATGGAGCGTTTGGAACTTGAGTTTAATAATCTCCGAAAAGGAGATAAATCTATGGAGCAACATATTGGTGCTTTCACTGACAAAATGAGGTTTGTACCTCATTTGCTTACTGATGAAAATCTGAAGATATGGAAATTTGTTGCCACATTACCACTCGAGTTTCTGGCACATGTCCGAGCAACAACTGATCTGGATAAAGCTTTTGAGATAGCAAGACAGATGGATGGTGATCGCATCCAGTGTAGAGGTGAATCTGCAGAGGGCAGCGGCAAGAGGAAATTTCAATCCTCTAACCCAAGTCCTGCAAAAGAACAATCTTCTGCGGGTATCAAAATAGGTGACTCAAAGAAGACTAAACCTGATAGTCCGTGGTGCAATCCATGTCGCACCTACCATTATGGAGATTGTTCTAAGGCAACCAGAAGGTGTGCCAAGTGTGGAACCAAAGGGCATTTAGTGGAGGAATGCAGGTACAAGGATGATGTCTGCTTCAGATGTCATCAGTCAGGGCATAAAACAGTCCAATGCCCTAAAAGTCCGAGTACCCGAGCCGGTGGATCATCCACTGAGCAGAAGAAAGACGGCGCCCCACGTGCAAAAGGGCGTGCGTTCCAGAAGAACGCCGAAGAGGCCAAAGCTGCAGGTGATGTGATAATGGGTACTTTTCTTATTGAATCTACCCCAACATGTATATTATTTGATACTGGAGCTACTTATTCTTTTATTTCCATATCTTGTCGTAAGAAGCTGTAACTACCTGTTATTCCATTAACTGATCCAATTAAAGTAGAAGTGGCTGACGGAAAAGTAGTTCATGTTACCGAGAAAGTCCCGGTAGCACTTGTTTTTATCGATGGGCATAGCTTTTCAATTTCATTCCTTATTATGCCTATCACGGGATTCGATGCTGTGATCGGGATGGATTGGCTCAGCAGTAAAGATGCTGAGATCATATGTTCCAAGAAGATTATCCGGTTTCCTCTAATTGACGGGTCTTATGCTATAGCGAGGGGTGAAGGACGGGAGACGGATATTCCTATTATCTCGGTGATTCAAGCTCAGAAATCGGTCACAAAAGGTTGTGTCTCCTATTTTGCTTATGTTATTAATGCTCAGATGAATAAACAACCAATTGAACATATCAAGGTAGTGTCAGAATATCCTGAAGTCTTTCTAGATGAACTACCCGGACTACCTCCAGTCAAGTATGTTGATTACAAGATTGATCTTGTTCCCGGAGCTACTTAAGTGGCTAAAGCTCTGTATCGTCTCACACCTTCTGAAATCCGCGAGATGATGAATCAGATACAAGAACTACTTGACAAAGGCTTCATACGCCCGAGCTCTTCTCCTTGGGGAGCTCCAGTTCTTTTTGTCAAGAAGAAGGATGGGACTATGCGTATGTGCATAGATTATAGGGAGCTTAACAAGCGAACTATAAAGAATAAATACCCACTCCCGCGCATAGATGATTTATTTGATCAATTGCAGGGAGCAACGTGCTTTTCTAAAATCTATCTTCGATCAGGGTACCATCAAGTACGGGTACAAGCTGAAGATATTCCGAAGACGGCTTTCCGTACACGCTACGGTCATTTTGAATTCTTGGTGATGCCATTCGGCTCTACCAATGCACCAGCTATCTTTATGGATCTAATGAATCGAATTTGTCGTCCATTTCTAGACAAATTCGTGAGAGTATTATTGATGATATCTTGATCTATTCCAAGACTGAAGCAGAACATGAATCACATCTTCGACAAGTTCTCGAAACTCTTAAGCGAGAACAACTCTATGCCAAGTTTTCTAAATGTGAGTTCTGGCTTCGAGAGGTGCATTTTCTTGGTCATGTTATCTGCAGGGAAGGTGTAAAAGTAGACCCTGCTAAAATAGAGGCGGTGATGAACTGGGAGGTTCCTAAAAATCCTACAGAGATCAAGAGTTTCCTTGGTCTTGCTGGCTATTACCGGCGATTTATTCGCGATTTTTCTAAACTCACCGGTCCTCTTACTAAATTGACACGGAAGGATGTTGCTTACGTGTGGTCTGATGCACAGGAACAGTCCTTTCAAACCTTAAAGCAGCTACTCTGTGAAGCTCCGATTCTTACTCTGCCAAATGGGTTGGAGGATTTCATAGTATATTGTGATGCTGCTTATTCTGGCTTGGGTTGTGTTCTAATGCAACGCGATAAGGAGATTGCCTATGCTTCAAGGCAATTAAAACCACATGAAAAGAACTACCCAACACATGATCTTGAACTTGCAGCAGTTGTATTTGCATTGAAGCTATGGAGGCATTACTTATATGGCACAAAATGTGTTATATGCACGGATCATAAAAGCTTGCAATATGTCTTTTTCTCAAAAAGAACTCAATATGAGGCAACGACACTGGATTGAGTTAATCAAAGACTATGATTGTGAGATCCGTTATCATCCAGGCAAAACTAATGTAGTAGCTGATGCCTTGAGCAGAAAAGGGGTTTCTACTGAAGCCAAATTCATGAAGCTTACTCTGGTTCCTGATATTATTTCCAAATTAAGGGAAGCACAGCAATTGGCTCTACAGGAGGAGAATCTGAAGGCGGAGACTATGAGAAAGCTGAAAGATCAGCTTGTTGATGACAGCCAGGGTTTGAAGACTTTTCAATCCCGAATCTGGGTACCATTCATTGGAGACAACCGTGATCTGATATTACAGGAAGCACATAATTCCAGGTTGTCTATTCACCCAGGTATAACCAAGATATATTATGATCTCAAGAAGCTATATTAGTGGCCTACACTTAAAAGAGACATTGCTTCATTCGTGGAAAAGTGTCAAATCTGTGCACAAGTCAAAACCGAGCACCAACGGCCTTATGGCAATCTGCAACAACTCGATATTCCAGAGTTGAAGTGGGATCATATTACTATGGATTTTGTTACCAAGTTACCCAAGACACTCAGAGGGCACAACATAATTTGGGTCATAGTTGACCGATTGACCAAGAGTGCTCATTTTCTTGCTACAAACGAATCTGCATCATTGACACGCCTAGCTCAACTCTATATTAACGAGATTGTCACTCGTCACGGGTTACCTTGTTCTATTGTTTCTGACCGTGACTCTCGTTTCGTGTCAAATTTCTAGCAAAGCTTACAATGTGAGCTTGGTACACGGGTTCATGTGAGTACTGCTTATCATCCACAAACGGATGGTCAGTCTGAAAGAACAATTCAGACTCTGGAAGATATGTTGCGGGCATGCGTGCTCGAATATGGTGGTTCTTGGGATTCTCATCTCCCGTTGATAGAGTTTGCTTATAATAACTCTTATCATTCTAGTATCGGGATGCCACCATATGAGATGTTATACGGGAGGCGTTGTCGCACTCCCACTTATCGGCTTGAACCGGGTGAGAAGCAGTATGCCGGACCCGAAATTGTGCAGATTACTTCGGATAAAGTTAAAATAGCTCTTGAGAAATTGAAAGCAGCTCGTGATCGTCAAAAGTTTTATGCAGACCCAAAGCGCCGACCTGTTGAATTCTGTGAAGGCGATAGGGTATTCTTGAAGGTATCTCCTTGGAAGGGGGTAATTCGGTTTGGACGTAAGGGTAAGCTAAGTCCACGTTATATTGGTCCATTCAGGATTATCCGAAAGGTCAACGAGCAGACAGTATCTCTTGAATTGCCTCCTGAGCTATCTGGTATTCACAACACTTTCAATGTATGCTATCTGAGAAAGTGTAAAGTCGAGGAAGATCAAGTTCTACCTCTGCAAGAGCTGAAGATTGATTCAGCTAAACGTCTTGTAGAGGAGCCAGTTGAAATTCTTAACGCAAAGACAAAGAAGTTGCGTAAGAAGCTGATCAGACTGGTTCTTGTCAAATGGAAGCACAACCTAGGTCCTAACATGACATGGGAAACCGAGGATGACATGAAGGAAAAGGAACGATACCCTCATTTATTTCCAGCTGAGCAGATTCCGAGGACGGAATCTTCTTAAAGGGGGTAGAGTTGTAACATCCTCAATTCGGGCCTATTCGTGCGCTCAATTTGGTATGTGTATTAATTTAAAAGAATTAAATTAAGAATATATATGTGAAGTAATTAAAAGAAATATGTTATTGGTTAGTAAAATGTGAATTTAAAAATAATAAAGAAAATATATAATAATGATTAAATATTAAATGGTTTCAAACGAGGTTCCCAAAAATATCCTCGTTACTTGAAACGGGTATTCGTGTCTTGAGTTCTATGTTGAAAAGGGGAACAAAATACCCCTTGTGGATAAATAAGAAACTAAAGACGGTTCCTTATGTTATCTCACAGATACAACACACACACTCATACGTACAAACATCCACACACTAAACTCACTTGTGTTCTTGAAGAGAAAGCTAACTAAGGATCAACAAGGGCTGGAATTGATCAGAGAATCAAGCCAAGAATTTGTCATCTTCTTCATCTTCATCATCTTAAGTCATCTTGTAAGCCTCTCTTCACCAAGTTCTAGTTCTTGACTTTTTAGGTCAAAATGGTCAAAACTCCAAATTGGTTTCTATAATTGAAACCAATGATTCCAATATGTTTCTACTCCTATTCTAAGCCTAAATGAATCAGATAATTGAATTAAAGTAAGGTTTATAGATGAGTTTGAAGAATTTATGCAAATGGGTCAAATTAGATGATTTTGGTCCCAATTCTTGAATTGTATGTTAAAGTGTGTTTTGAAAGATGTTTCTAGTTTGTTTTGAATACCTTGTTCATATGTGAATGCTGGAAAATGGTTTGGAATCGTTTGGTTAAGTTTGGAGTTTGGAAATGGCCAAAACAGGGGCTAGAAATCGATACTGGTCTGTGCAGACTTGCTTGCGGGCGCAAGGAAATCCATTGCGGCCGCAAGGAGCTGTGCTTGCGGGCGTAAGGAACCCTTTGCGGGAGCAAGCATAGTTCTGCCCTTACGGGCGCAAGTAAAGCACTTTCCTTGTGGGCGCAAGCATTTGCTTGTGGTTGTAAGGAACCCTGTTTCAGCACAGAATTTACTGTTTCCTGTAACATTAATATAAGGGATATTGTTTAGGTGATCCCGACAACTGGGAAGTTCCTGAATAGTGTAATTGAACGATTTAGAAGCTCATGTGAGTACTGACTCTCATGACTTCAATTAAGGAAGGTTTGAATGCATGAAAAGTTATATGTTTAAGACATGATACATTTTGTAATATGAAAACCATATGTATGCTAGTTTAACTAGAATCCATGAGATACTTTGATAATTGTTGTGCAAGATATGTATTTAAGTACATGTGCACATGTTGATGAATATATGTTATATGAAAGCATGCATGCACTTGTTCCTGAAAAGGATTCTTGATGAGCTATCTGTATGTCCGGACTAACATGTAATTAAGGTCAGCTTCGGCTGGATCTAGTGCCGTCGGGCTAAGATTTTGGATTAACGGTACTCGAGTACTGTTCCTTTCAGCACTTGGGGTGAATGCCTTAAATGGCTAAGCCCAATGAGCCTTGGCTCCTTAACGAGCATGGTGATTCACTTACGTGATGAAACCAGCACGGATGGTAGTGTCTGATTCCCCCGGTGGTAGTGGTTTGAGCTGGACTTGCAACCCGACAATATAATTCACTCGCTGGACATGTCAGCACTCTGCTATGTGATAGGATAGCATTGTTTGCTCATTCCTGCTATATGACTTGCTTTATTGCTGATGACTTGCCTTTTTGATATGCATGCTTGTTAGTATTCACTAGCTATTTATATAGCTAATATTGTTGATAATTACTCTTTTACAGATAAGGAGTAGGCGGGCTTGGTGAGCTGGGATTACTTGTAGACTTGTACATATGTTTTGGGAAGGAACACATGTTGTGTAAACACAAACAAAATGGTCGTGTATATGATATAGTAACACCTAATGTTTTGATTTGGCATTTTTGACATGTATATATAATCGCCGAATCATTTTTGTAGTAAACTGTAATAGTTTATTAGGGTTTGTTTATTTGAAATTTCATTTGCGTACTTTTAAATATGAGTTAAATAACAGGACAGGTAAACCTTGGTTTTACAAATAGACCCACGCAGTTTAAAAACTCAAATTATTCCAGAATTTTCTAAGTCTAAAAGGTGATGTTACACCTTCTAATCATTTCTTCTAACATTAATTGAGGATAAGAACATTTTATAGCATTTACCCCACACATATAATCTCTCTATTAGTCCTTTTTTCCGGTCAAACTCAACTTTATTTAAAGATATAATAGGAAAAATATATTTAAAACTTTTAATTTAAATGTGTTCATTTCTATTTATTACCTCCTCTGTCTTCATAACAAAAATATTATCCATTTTTGATTTTTTAAAGTCTTTATTTTTCAACTTTTACCTTAAATATTTTTATTTTTGTTTTATAATATTTGATACAAAATATATGAATGAATTATGTTTAAAATATATTTTCATGTATAATTTTCATCAAGTATTATATAACATAAAAAAATATTTAACGAAGAAAGAATTCAAAATGTCAAAATTGGAAAACTTATTTTGGACTGAGGAAGTATATTGTACATACTAGACTAAATGTCTGTGTGATACACGGATTGGTTTAAACGATAATAAATATTAAACATTAATAAAAACGAATTAAATAATAATAAAACACGAATTAAATGAAAATTTAAAAAATGACGACGTACAACATCAACGCTCTAACCGGCAGTGGAAACATCAATGCGAGTGGGAGGTAAGACTTGATTGTAGAAACGGTATCATGATATGAACATATATGATTGTATTTCTTATATAAGTCATGAGTCATTATTGTTACAATTAAGAGTAATAAAGTTAAACGTTATTGGTTATTATTTAAAAGGAATTTAAAATGATTATAAAATATTTTAAATTGATAAAACTAAGAATTTGGTTAATTATGATATTTTAAAATATTATAAAGGTAAATATGATATTTGTAAATTAAGGTGGGCAAATACGATTTTTATAATTTAATAAGGGCATATATGAAATTATCTCTAATAATTGACTTCTAAAAAGTCAAAATTGATTTTTTAATTTTAAGTGAATGAATGGTTAAGATTAAATATTTTTTAAAATAAATGGTTTAGATCGTTTAATAAATTTTATCAAATTAGTCTTTTATTTAGATTAGAAGATGTGTAATTAATATTTCGTTACGTATATAATTTATGAGTGTAGAGATAATGTTTTACCAGCAACGTAGTAACCCATCATTTGTAATGTATAATATTTAATTTTAATCGCAATGTATAATATGTAATTATTTATTATGTTTAATAAATCTATTGCGTTTGTTCTAGTTTTTTTTTTTTTTTGAACAGATCCGCCTCAGCGGTAGATGCATAAGATCGAAACATGGTTGAACTGATCAGGGCCCCGGTTTCGATCCACTCCATCTACACCCCCTTAATTAATTCGCTAGGACTGCTTCACCAATAAGGGAGTGACCTTTAGCTACTCCTAGGAAAAAACCCTTCAGAGAAACTCGAACCCGATACCTCTCCTTCACTAAGAAACCTTACCGCGGGCAAGCCTCTTTGTTGTTTGTTCTAGCTGCTACTAGCAGTCTAGCACCATAGCACGCACCACAGGCTTTAGCCCACTTATAACAACCCATTATGGCCTCTTTCTTTTCCTCTTTGGCCCAATTGTCCAAGCAAACATGGATAGCCCAGTTTCCGTTTTACACAGTTTTTTTCAGCCCAACAGTTACCTCATAGAACATCGAAAGAGTCAAGTATCGCTGTTTATCTTCACTTTCTTCACCGTTATTTAAACTAATGTAATATTCATGCGGTGTTCGGATGCGTAAAATTTTTGTATTTAATTTTTTTAATATAGTCTTTCTAAAGAAATATAAAAATGTATTTTATGTCTAAAACTTTTTAATTTAATACTCACACGTTGCTCGTGTTTACTATTGTTAACAAAAGTTATATATTTTTATGGATAAGTTAAATGGACAACATATATAACTAATCTAAAGTAAATTTTAACAAAAGCTCATAGAAAAGAAAAGAAAGACCCTTTTATATGTATTATCTAACACTAAAAGTATGATTTAAATAATTATCTAATCTTTGTTTCTTAAACACTAACATTTCTAAACATATCTAAATTTGCATAATGGAGCTTTGTTTCAACTTTCGACATTGTAAATGTAAATATTATTGTAGAAGTTATGCTATCAAATGTTAATTTGATCTAGGACATTTTTATTTGCCAATTACGTATTTGTATCTTTAGAAATGTAAATTAAATTTATTAAAAACTAATTAATAACAACAGTAATCTAAATATACTCAATTTACATAACAAATAATAGATTATATTTATACATAAGTAAATTGCTTGAGTATAGTTTATCATTTAATTAAATATAATTGAAAACACAAGATAATATCAAATTCAAATGTTCATACAATAATAACCTTAATTTTATATGTGAATCACTACAAGAAATCAGGATGCTTAAACACACATCATTTAGTCACATTTTGATGTGTGAGTAAATACATACACATATTTAGTATATACGTGGGTAATCAAGAATTTTGTTTTCTAAAGACATTCAACACTTATTATGTGTGAATACTACTTTTACTAATGTAACATCCTGAGATGGAGCCTAATAGAAATATAGGCTTTGGGGTATGTTACATATGAATTAATATTTAATTAAGCTTATTTTAATTCAAATTAAGTAACTTGATTAATTGATTAATTGTTGTATATATGCATATATATGTTTACGGTTTTGTGTGTATGGGTGTGCATGTGATTAAATGAATTTAAGCCTGCCACCTCATGCTATTAACATATATATGTGGATTTGTGTATGTTTACTTCACTTTGAAGTTTGCATGTGTGTGTGTGTATTTGTGTGAAACCAAGAGAAAGCAAGAGGAAGAAGAAAGCGGATTGTTGGTGATTGTGAATTGTGATTCAAAGCTTGAAGGTTGCTGATTCTTCTTTGATTCTTGTTATTATACTTCGATTAGTATTAACATGCTACGGTTTTGAGTGGATTTGATATGAACATCATATGCTCATGCTTTATGAATTTATCGGATTTGATGTTCTTGGTGTTAAAGGGTGTTTTGATGCATGCTTGTGTGTTTAAACATGTTTATATGTGTTTGTATGAACTTGTTTATGATCTGGATATAAGATGTATGCAAGGTTTGAAGTTATCGGATTCTGAAATGTTGAAGGTGGCGGATTTTGGTGTTGATGGTGAAAACCGATACAATAAATCCGATTCTAGTGGAATCCGGGTGTTGAATCCGGAACTTAGAATCCGATACTCGTGGAATCCGGATACGTGAAATCCGATTAACAAGGAAAATCCGATTGTGGATGCCAAGTTGAGATACAAGTGTGGAAATCCGATAGGTGTATCGGATTCCTTCAAATCCGATACAAAGTAGCGGATTCCGATGGTGGTTGCGGATTTGGTGCAAATCCGATAGTAGTTTCGGATTTCATGTGAAATCCGACAGTTTTGATTTGTTCATTTGCATGGTTTAATGCTATATGTTATATATGCATTCATATGTGAATCTTACATTTTTATGTTTGATTCAAAGGATATAAATTTATGTGATTGACATATATTTATGAATCGTTACTGATTTCAGTTTGTTATGTTCTCAGGAACAAACAAGGCTCAGTAATATAAGATCACTGAGTGGAGAAACTGAAAGCTTGAGGTGAGTGGACGTTTACTCACAAATGTTATTAGTTGTAACTGGCTTGAGTTGCAACTGTTATTGGTTTGACGCATGGATAGATTGTGCATCTGATAATTGATTAACTGTTGATTGTTAATTAATTGTGCGTCAGTGATATGTATACATGAGGATTGGGAAGTCAGCTTCGGCTAGGCATATGGGCTGGGTTTGTTTGCTATCGGCTAATCAGTATTGGGATCTTTTGATGCATTTGTTACAACTTAAGGTAATACTGTGTGAGAATAGCAAATGAACTATCGGTAAACCTTTGCTTTGGCCGGCATTGGTTGAAGGTTCCTGCAGAACCGCCAGTCTTCGCGGTGCACGATTATCTGTTATGTGTTGTTGATATTGATGCGGTTATTTGCTGATATATCTGTTGTGGTTTGACTCCATTCACTTAGTTTTGTGTTAATCCCCCACCTCTCACTCTTTTTACAGGTTTTGGTAAGTCAGCAGCTCGGCTGAGAGTGGTTAGCTTGGGGAGTAATCTCCTAGGACTCTGATATGTTTAATTGTGACGAGCCGTGTTTTGTAATACTGATATTTAAACAGTTCTGTTTGTACAGTTGTAAACACTTTGGTTATTTAATTTGCTTCCGCAATGATTATGAAAATGAATATTTTTGGGTTAAAAATACGGTGTTACAAGTTTGGTATTAGAGCCTTGATTTGGCAGTGTAGGCACAGTGGAAGTGTTACATTCCCGAATCTTGGCTCGTGGTAGGTCGATTACTCCTTGGGTGTGGGATTGGGGTGAATTGGAGTGTAGTTAGTATGTTGTGTACTAACGGATTTAGCTAATAAATCGTGAGGTGATGTGATTGTCACAGATAACAATGGTTGATCGTGATCACTCGACTGCTGCCCTTATTGTCCCGTCTTCTGCTGAAGTCCCTACTACAGTGGAAACATTGCTAAATGCCGGTACATCTGGTACCGCTAGGGATGAAAGAGACGAGTACATATTTCAGTTGGAGGGCCACCTGCAGGATTTGCGAAAGGAACTGGAGCAACAAAGACAAGTTCCTATAATTCAACCCCCGGTTGCTACTGTGACATCAACTACGGTTGCGATACCTCCTATCTTTCCGGCAGTGACTACATTGGCAGAGGTTCCTCCGATGTCAATGCCAATACCACCGTTTACTCAACCGACGACTCAACCTTTTTACTATCCGTTATTTCCTCAGGGGCCCTATCCGCAAAGATCTGTTCCACAGGGGTCTTATCCACAAGGATCGATGCCTCAAGGATCCTACTCTTGTCCGTTTATGGGATATCCACAGACTATGGGATTCAGACAGCCATGTACCTACAAGCAGTTTCTAGATTGTAAACCAGACGAGTACCATGGCAGCACGGATCCTAACGTGACTTTGAACTGGTTGAGAGATACATGGAGGATTTTGGATGCCTGTAACTGTGAGGAGGAGATGAGGGTTTGTTTTGCCACCCGGATGCTGAAAGGCAAGGCTATGGTTTGGTGGGATTCCATTACCACCCATTTAACGAGAGCTCAAATGGATTCAATAACATGGAATCAATTCCGGGATAAACTGTGTGAGCAGTATTGCAATTCCTTCGAACTGAATAAGATAAGACAGGAGTTTATGGAATTGAAAATGACCAGGAGGATGACAGTTGATGAATTAATTGAACAGTTTAACTCAAAGCTGAGGTTTGTGACTCAGTGGGTACCGGATGAATCTTCACAGGTTCAGCATTTCATAGGAGATTTATTACCGGAGTACAGGAGTACTGCTCGACTGGCTGGATCATTGTCTCAGGCTTTCACCTTAGCAAAGTCTGCTGAGGGAGAGATTCAGGCGAGGGATCGACAGAACAAAGATGAGGCGGCTGCACAGAAGCTTAAGTATGACCAGGCAGGTGGTCAACAAAAGAAGAAATGGAAGGGCAATTCTTCGCAGGGTAATCAGAGTCGGAAGCCGACTACAGGGGGTACGAATACGAAGTCTCAATGGTGTACCCGATGCAAATCCAGTCACACTGGGCAATGTACTGCCCAGATCATGCGTTGTTTGCGTTGTGGTGCACATGGGCATGAAACAAAGGATAGCAGGTTTCCCCACAATGTTTGTTGGAATTGTTTAAAGGAAGGTCACAGGGCTGGTGATTGCCCTACTAGGAGAGGAGGCGGGACGGGGACGGGGGCAGGGGATGTTGGGGGATCATCATCAGGGGCGCAGAAACGAAAGAATCCTCTGACACCGGAGGGTAGGGCGTTCCGGATGACAGTAGACGATGCTACTGTTACTGATGATGTTATCACCGGTATGTTTCTTATAAACTCCTTACCTGCGCGTGTGTTATTTGATTTTGGAGCGAATCGCTCCTTTATTTCTGTGACTTTTTGTGAAAAGTTGAAATTACCTGTTACTGTTATTTCTGTACCGATTGAGATAGAAGTAGCAGACGGTAAGATAGTTCCTGTTACAAGTTCTGTGACTGGAGCTGAGATAAATATCGATGGTAAGTGCTTTCCAGTATCATTTCTATTGATGCCAATAGCAGGGTTTGATGTGGTTTTGGGGAATGGATTGGCTGATTAAGCACAGGGCGAGCATTAAATGTCATAGGAAATTGATTTCTTTTCCGTTGTCTGATGGGTCGCATGTGGTGGCTCGAGGGGAAAGGAACAGGTCTACATTTCCTATCATTTCTATGTTGACGGCTAAGAAATCCTTGAGTAAGGGATGCGAGTGTTTTCTAGCATATGCTATTGATGCTAGAAAGGAAAAGCGGGCAGTTACTGATGTGAGAGTCATATCAGATTTTCCTGAAATGTTTCCAGATGAGTTACCTGGGCTACCTCCTATTCGAGAGGTAGAGTACAAGATTGATTTAATACCAGGTTCGAATCCAGTGGCTAGATCTCCTTATAGGTTGGCTCCTTCTGAGATTAGGGAGATGATGACACAGATTCAGGATCTATTAGATCGGGGTTTTATTCGTCCGAGTTCTTCACCGTGGGGTGCACCGGTTTTGTTTGTGAAAAAGAAAGATGGCACGCTACAGATGTGTATTGATTACAGGGATCTGAATAAGAGGACGTTAAAGAATAAATACCCCCTGCCCAGGATTGATGATTTATTTGATCAGTTGCAGGGTGCTTCGTATTTCTCTAAGATCGATTTGAGATCAGGTTATCACCAGGTACGAGTTTCTGACAAAGATATTGCCAAGACTGCTTTTCGTACCCGGTATGGTCATTATGAATTCTTAGTCATGCCATTCGGTTTGACTAATGCACCTGCAGTGTTTATGGATTTAATGAACCGGGTTTGTCGACCGTTTCTGGATAAATCTGTGATAGTATTTATCAACGACATTTAGGTTTATTCTAAATCCGAAGCTGATCACGAGATTCATTTGAGACAAGTTCTTGAAACCTTGAAACGGGAGCAGTTATATGCCAAGTACTCAAAGTGTGAATTCAGGATGCGAGAAGTTCACTTTCTGGTGCATGTTATTTGCAATGATGGAGTCAAGGTTGATCCGGCAAAGATAGAAGCTGTGATGAATTGGGAGGCTCCGAAGTCACCTTCTGAAATTAAGAGCTTCTTGAGATTGGCAGGATATTACAGACGATTTATCCGATATTTTTCTAAAATTGCGAATCCCATGACTAAGTTAACTCACAAGGAGGTTCCATTTAAGTGGAATGATGAACAGGAGAGGGCTTTTCAGACACTGAAATGACTTTTATGTCAGGTTCCTATTCTTGCGTTACCGGATGGGTCAGATGACTTCATTGTTTATTGTGATGCTTCTTTGGCAAGGTTGGGTTGCATGTTGATGCAGCAGGATAGAGTTATCGCCTATGCTTCTCATCATATGAAACCGAATGAGAAGAACTATCCAACCCATGATTTAGAACTGGAAGTTGTGGTTTTTGTGTTAAAATTATGGAGACATTATCTTTACGGTACAAAGTGTGTTATTTGTACGGATCACAAAAACCTACAGTATGTATTTTCGCAGAAGGAACTCAATATGCGACAGAGACGATGGCTAGAACTTGTTAAAGATTATGATTGCGAGATTCTCTATCATCCCGGGAAAGCCAACGTGGTAACCGATGCTTTGAGTCGCAAGGGAGTTAGCGAACATATCAAATTCATGCGAATTGAAATAGTCTCCGACTTGATTGATAGATTGATGGCAGCTCGGTTGGAAGCCTTGAAGGATGAAAATCTAAAGTCTGAGATTATGTTAAAGAAAAAGAATGATCTGACTGATGATTCTAGAGGATTGAAGGTTTATCAATCCCGTGTGTAGGTGCCTTTGCTTGGAGGTCTCCAGAGTTTGATTATGACTAAGGCTCATAAATCGAGACTATTTGTTCATCCAGGTAGCACGAAAATGTATAACGATCTAAAGGTGTTGTATTGGTGGCCTACAATGAAGACAGATGTTGCACAATTTGTGCAGACTTGCCATATTTGTGCACAGGTCAAGGCAGAGCACCAGAAACCTTATGGAGCATTGAAACAGTTGCAGATTCCAGAGTGGAAGTGGGAGCATATAATGATGGATTTCGAAACGAAACTTCCACGTACTCAGCGGAATCATGATATGATTTGGGTGATCGTTGACAGATTGACCAAGAGTGCTCACTTCTTGGCTACCAGTGAGACGGTGTCACTCAGTAAGTTGGCTCAGTTGTATATAGATGAAGTTGTTTCCTGACATGGTATACCGCTTTCGATTGTATCAGATTGATATTCCAGGTTTGTGTCGAATTTCTGGAATAGTTTACAGCGGGAGTTGGGTACACGTGTTAATCTGAGTACAACTTACCACCCTCAGACAGACGGGCGATCTGAGAGAACTATTCAGACACTCGAGGATATGCTGCGAGCATGTGTGTTGGAATACGGAGGTTTTTGGGATTCCCATCTACCGTTGGTTGAATTCCCGTATAACAATTCTTACCATTCGAGTATCGGTATGCCGCCTTATGAGATGATTTATGGTCGTCGCTGCCGTACTCCTACGTGTTGGTTAGAGGCGGGTGAAAAACAGTATGCAGGTTCTGATATTGTGCAGATCACCATAGATAAAGTAGCTATTGCGCGAAAAAAGTTAAAAGCTGCGAGGGATCGACAAAAGATGTATGCTGATCCGCGTCGTAGGTCTGTTACTTTTGATGAGGGGGAATTGGTTTATCTGAAGGTTTCTCCGTGGAAGGGGGTTATCCGTTTTGGGAAGCGGGGAATGCTAGCTCCGCGGTATATTGGACCGTTTCGTGTCCAACGGGTGGTTAATGATCAGACGGTTACTCTTGGTCTTCCGCGGAATTATCAGGTATTCACAATACCTTCAACGTTTGTTACTTTCGGAAATGTAGAGTTGAGGATGAGAGTCAGATTTTACCTCTACATGATCTTAAAGTGGATTCTAGCAAGAAACTAGTGGAAGAACCCATTGAATTACTAGATCGGAAGCCGACGAAACTACGTAAGAAACAGATTCCGATGGTTCTAGTTAAATGGAGGCACAGTTTGGGTTCAAACTTGACGTGGGAAACCAAGACTGATATGAGAGCTCGTTACCCTCAGTTGTTTGATCATGAATAGATTCCGAGGACGGAATCCAGTTTAAGGGGGGGAAGATTTGTAACATCCTGAGATGGGGCCTAGTAGAAATATAGGCTTTGGGGTATGTTACATGTGAATTAATATTTAATTAAGCTTATTTTAATTCAAATTAAGTAACTTGATTAATTGATTAATTGTTGTATATATGTATATATATGTTTACGGTTTTGTGTGTATGGGTATGCATCTGATTGAATGAATTTAAACCTGCCACCTCATGCTATTAACATATATACGTGGATTTGTGTATGTTTACTTCACTTTGAAATTTGCATGTGTGTGTGTATTTGTGTGAAACCGAGAGAAAGCAAGAGGAAGAAGAAAGCGGATTGTTGGTGATTGTGAATTGTGATTCAAAGCTTGAAGGTTGCTGATTCTTCTTCGATTCTTGTTGTTATACTTCGATTAGTATTAACATGCTATGGTTTTGAGTGGATTTGATATGAACATCATATGCTCATGCTTTATGAATTTATCGGATTTGATGTTCTTGGTGTTAAAGAGTGTTTTGATGCATGCTTGTGTGTTTAAACATGTTTATATGTGTTTGTATGAACTTGTTTATGATCTGGATATAAGATGTATGCAAGGTTTGAAGTTATTGGATTATGAAATGTTGAAGGTGGCGGATTTTGGTGTTGATGGTGAAAACTGATACAATAAATCCGATTCTAGTAGAATCCGGGTGTTGAATCCGGAACTTAGAATCCGATACTCGTGGAATCCGGATACGTGAAATCCGACTAACAAGGAAAATCCGATTGTGGATGCCAAGTTGAGATACAAGTGTGGAAATCCGATGGGTGTATCGGATTCCTTCAAATCCGATACAAAGTAGCGGATTCCGATGGTGGTTGCGGATTTGGTGCAAATCCGATAGTAGTGTCGGATTTCATGTGAAATCCAACAGTTTTGATTTGCATTGTTTAATGCTATATGTTATATATGCATTCATATGTGAATCTTACATGTTTATGTTTGATTCAAAGGATATAAATTTATGTGATTGACATATATTTATGAATCGTTACTGATTTCAGTTTGTTGTGTTCTCAGGAACAAACAAGGCTCGGTAATATAAGATCACTGAGTGGAGAAACTGAAAGCTTGAGGTGAGTGGACGTTTACTCACAGATGTTATTAGTTGTAACTGGCTTGGGTTGCAACTGTTATTGGTTTGACACATGGATAGATTGTGCATCTGATAATTGATTAACTGTTGGTTGTTAATTAATTGTGCGTCAGTGATATGTATATATATGAGGATTGGGAAGTCAGCTTCAGCTGGGCTTATGGGCTGGGTTTGTTTGCTATCAGCTAATCAGTATTGGGATTTTTTGATGCATTTGTTGCAACTTAAGGTAATACTGTGTGAGAATAGCAAATAAACTATTGGTAAACCTTTGCTTTGGCCGGCATTGGTGGAAGGTTCTTGCAGAACCGCCAGTCTTCCCGGGGCACGATTATCTGTTATGTGTTGTTGATATTGATGCGGTTATTTGCTGATATATCTGTTGTGGTTTGACTCCATTCACTTAGCTTTGTGCTAATACCCCACCTCTCACTCTTTTTACAGGTTTTGGTAAGTCAGCGGCTCGGCTGAGAGTGGTTAGCTTGGGGAGTAATCACCTAGGAATCTGATATGTTTAATTGTGACGAGCCGTGTTTTGTAATACTGATATTTAAACAGTTGTGTTTGTACAGTTGTAAACACTTTAGTTATTTAATTTGCTTCCGCAATGATTATGAGAATGAATATTTTTGGGTTAAAAATACGGTGTTACAACTAACAAGTAATTTTTGGAGGAAAAATTTTCCTTCAAAATTAATAATTGCCATTAGGTAGACTACCCACACATAAGATAAATTTTATTAATGTGTGGGTAAATTATCCACAAAAATACAAAATTTGATCATATGTGTTGATAAATGTTAATTGTTACCGACACATATAATTTAATATATAAATGTGTGAAAGTATAAAAATAAAATTAAGTTCTATGAATTTTATATCTTAAAAATGATGCCGTATTATAAATAGTCGCACATATTTAAAAATGTTATATTTGTGTACGTAAAACATGAAATCTGTAAATAAAATAATTCAATCTTCTAAGTAAATATATCATAGAAATTGAAAAAAAGAAATCTACTTAAAACTAAATAAAATTTCTTAGATGGAGGAAGAGAATTGATGCCTTGAATTTAGCCCCATAAAATGATCAAGGATCCCGACAAAACATTCGGATTTGTCAAAATCCGATTAAACATGAAATCCGATAAACTATTAGATTTTCATGAAATCCGACAGTTCATGTTCATGAACAGAGTTACTTGTTCGACAATCCGATTCTTTCAAAAATCCTCACATTATAAGGAGTATAAGAAAGATAAACAAGTGTCGAAGTATAAAGGTTTCTCCCATTTTGTTTCCTCCCGTTATTAAGACTCATTGAAGACATGATTAAATCAGGTCAGTATAAAGAGTTCTTACCATTTAGAAATTATGATTTTGTTGGGAATTTTTAAAATAGAGTGTCTTTTCTTAGGGTTGAGTCTTTAGGAAATAAGAGAAAGGTTATAAGATAGTGTTTTAGCAGCTAAAAGGTGCAATTAGAAAACTGTAGTCACAATGGTTCATTAGCGACAGATCAAAAAGTCAGTAAAGGTTGATATTATGTAACAGTAGCATACAATTTGCCTATAAATATAGTGACATTTATGCATTTTTTTGACATACAAAACTCACTTTTCTTACCCTATACCCTACTCTATTTACACCATATACTAGGATAACTGTGTTGTTATAGAAACACAATTTTCTATTGCTTTGAAACACTTGAAAGACTTAACAGTTCAAATTGTTCTTTCACCACTTTATGTAGTGTTGAAAGGGATTCTACATATGTTATTTCATTGTATCTTGGAAGACAATATGCGGGTATAACCCAAAGCACACAACTTTTGTTGGTGGGAGCAAAATTGCTTTAAGGAAAAAGATTATTCACCTTGAAGTAACAAGTAGTAGAAATTACTAAACCATTTTTTTTACCACCCTTTAAACAACAATCTTAAAGCAATTTTTCCTATTCAAGAATGGCGTCCAAGAATTTGCAACAAATGTCATGTGAAATGTATGAATATGGCACAAGTCATTTTGGAGAAGCTGTTGGGATTGAAGTCAGAGTGCTAATGAGGCATTTAACAAGCATATGCGATCCTCTGAAGGTTATGTCCATGCTGATAGCTGAGGAAGCTTTCCCAATCAGTGCTGTAAAGGTGTATGCTAAGTCAAGGACTTATCACCTAGTTATGAGAAAGGCGATTATCCAATGGTTTGACATTGAATTTATAGAGCACAACAAAACAAAGCTCTTATATTTGTTGAAAGAAAAGTTCTTTGGCCCTGCTAAAGTTAAGGAAGATCTTATTAAGAGGTTAAAAGAAAAGTTGGAATCGTTACAGTCAAAGAAAGTGTAATCTTCTTTCTTTATGTTTTGATTGTCACCGTTTGACTTTGCATACTTCATGTTTTCTTTGCTTATGTTAATTTTTCTGTGGTTGAACCCTATAAAACAACTTAAGTGTTTTGTTCAATACTTTAAGTTAGGGGGAGATTGTTGGGAAATTTGCTAAGTGATCGAAACTGTTGGTCATGCAAAGGTTAAACTGTTAGTGTGTTTGTGAAGAAACAGTTGAATTCTGTTAGTTGATTTGGAAAACAGTTGTAACTAACCGTTGTGGTGAATGTTGCAAATGTTAGTACAAAGAGCTCAGAACTGTTAGAATAATTATGACATCTGTTGAAAGGAATGAAAGAGAAGACTGTTATAAGAATCATATCTAACAAACAGTTTCTGTTGAGCTATTTTTGGAAACTGCTATATTTGTGGATTTGAAGGATATCTTATCAAGTTGGAAGATTATCAAGATTATCTCGCACGATAGAAGATTAACCAACTGTCAACTATTCAAGGAAGATCAAGAGTTTATATACTTCATTAGAATATTATGTAAAGTAATCGATAGTTTTGTAATTCAACTCTATCCGAGTTTGCACTCATTCGTATTGTTTATTGTTTTCTGAAAGTGTATTAGCCTCCAAGTTTTCTTTGAAACCTAAGAACAAAGTGTGTTCTTCATCTAACAAAAGAGTTAGATTGGAGGTGTAGGTGAATATTGTAATCATCTTTGATTATTAATAAACATCTTGTGTTTTGAACGTATTTTATTGAGTTAATTGAATTGTTCTTGTGTTTAAAACCTTTATTAATCAATTAAGTGTGATTCCGCAACTTCTTAGTTGATTGTGATCAAGCTCAAAGATTGTCTTTTATATAAACTCTGATTTAAATTCAAAAGATAATTCTTGTTATTGATTTTGGTAATATTCGATCCTGACACCCAGTTTGACAGAGGTTGTTATACGAGGGGAAAATCAGTATTTTGAAACCTAACGCCTAGTTGTATTTTGAAAGCAAGTCTTTTGTTGTAAATATTGAATACTACTCTTTTGTATGAACCAGAGGGTTCAGTATTACTTTGTAGCTTCCGCTTTTATATAAACTCTTTTTATTCTAAAATACTTCTATTTTAGAGCTTTACTTTAATCAAGAATTTGGGGCGTTACATCACACACCACGAAAAATCTTAAAAGAAAACGTCAAGGTAACAAGGGAAAGAAAAATTTCAAGAAAAACCGGAAGAATATAACTTGTTACTAAGACTGACCATATCAAGTGGGAATGCCACCAATTAAAGAAAATGAATGAAAAGGGGAATGATGACAAGAACAAGGACAACCCAAAAGTTACTAACTTTGTTGCAATGATATCCGAGGCCTTTACCCTCGATGAAGACAAATCTTGGTTGGTCGATTCTAGAGCGACTCAAATGTACGCAAATACAAAAGTATGTTTTAAACATACAAGTCCTTAAACTCAGTGCTATATATAGGAAACTCTTCAATTGCACAAGTTCAAGGACAAGGAAAAGTGGATTTGGTATTTACTTCCGGAACCAGATGTACGAAAGAACTTGGTTTCTCTTGGGCAATTATAAACAAGTTTGGTTTCAAACTTGTTTTTGAATCGGACAAATTTATTCTTACAAAAGATGGATAATTTGTCAGCAAATGCTACATATCGGGAGGAATGTTCAAACTTAATGTCAATGATGTAGTCAATACTAGTGTGAAAGATGTCATGATGACCGATGTAATTGACGCAGATGTGTCTATAGTAAAACTAAATGATGATTTTAATTTAATATTTACCAGTTTTGCTTACTTTGATTCTTCCTAACTTCGGCATGCTAGATTAGGTCATGTACACTTTAAGCGTATGAAAAATATGGCAAAATGAATTTAATTCCTAACATAGATGATAAAAACCAAAAATGCCAAACTTGCATGCATACTAAGATTACTAGACAACCTTTCTCCCAAGTTCAAAGATCTTCAAAACTTCTTGAACTAGTGCATACTAACCTATGTGATCTACATGTTACCCTTTCTTTTGGTGGTAAAAAGTACTTTGCTAGTTTTATTGATCATTTTCTCGATATTGCTATGTATATCTTTTACATTCAAAAGATGAAGTCCTTGAAAATTGAAGATCTAGAAAAATGAAGTAGAGCATAAATATGAAAAGAAAAATCAAATGTTTACGGATTGACAGGGGGTGAATACTATAACCCTAGATACATTGAATCTACCGGTATTATTCACCAAGTTATAGTTTTGTCCGTATACACCACAACAAAATGGTATTGTGAAAAGAAAGAATCGTACTCTGATGGACATGGTTAACACCATGATGTCTTATTCCGGATTAAGTTCTGGATTTTGGGGTGAAACAATGCTTAATGCTTGTTACATACTTGATAGATTACCAATCAAAAGAATTCAAAAGACTCCTTATGAGCTATGGAATCAAAGGACCCCAAAAACTATATTATTTGAAGATTTGGGAATATAGGGCAATTTTCCGACTTCCCAAATCTAAGAAAAGGAAATTAGGAGACAAAGGTATTGAATGAATATTTTTGGGATATGCCTAAAATAGCAAAGCATATAGATTCATGGTGGTTGAACCAAATGATAAAACTTCCATAAATACGATCATTGAATCTAGGGATGATCGTTTTGACGAACAAAGGTTCAAAACACTTCCTCAGACACATAATATGTCAAAAGAAGTTGTGTCTACGAAAATACCCTTACAAGTTGATGAAAGGGAAAATGATAACTCTTCCCAGAATCATCGGGTGGAACCTAGTAGAAGCACTCGATAACAAAAGCCTAGACCCTTTGGACCGGATTTTGAAATGTATCTATTCGAAAGGGATCGAAATGATTTCGTTAAGGAATATCCAAGTATTTATAACTTGGATAATGACCGAGAAGCAATGAAATCTCATGATGTTTCTTTTTGGAAAGAAACCATCAATGATGAAATGGATTCCGTCTTAGGAAATAATACATGGATTCTAGTAGATTAACTCTTGGTTCTAAAGCAATAAAGAACAAGTGGATTTTCAAAAGAAAATTAATATTTGATGGAACTATTGAAAAATTCAAGGCAAGCTTGGTAGCCAAAGGTTTTACACTAAAAGGACTAGATTATTTTGGTACATACGCTCCCATGGCGTGTACATCAACCATTAGAGTTTTGATTTCCCTTGCTTCCATTAATAAACTTGTAAATGGATGTAAATACAACCTTTTTTGAATAGTGAATTAGAGGAAGAAGTATATGTGGAACAATCCGAAGGATTCATAGTCAAAGGAGAAGAAAACAAAGTTTGTAAACTTGCTAAGTCCTTATATGGCCTTAAACAAGCTCCAAAGCAATGACATTAAAAAGTTGACCAAGTGATCTTATCTAATGGTTTCAGAATTAATGAATCTGACAAGTATGTTTATAGTGGATTCATTAATGGTATAGGGGTAATCATTTGCTTATATGTAGATGATATGTTAATATTTCGAACCGACTTGGAACAAGTGCACATGACAAAGAAACTTCTATCCGTTAATTTTAATATGAAAGATTTAGGAGAAGCAAATGTCATCTTAGGCAAGAAATCCTAAGAAATAATCACAAACTAATGTTAACTCAGCCTCACTATATTGAGAAAATTTTAAGACGTTTTAATAAGTTTGATTGCCTACCCATTACCACTCCATTTGAAGTTGGTTCTAGATTAACTCTCAATAATGGGAGAATTTTGTCTCAAAATAAATATGCAAAGGTCATAGGTAGTCTTATGTATTGAATGATATGTACTAGATCTAATATAGCATATGTCGTAGGAAGATTAAGTAGACATACTAGCTAACTTGGTAAGGAACATTCGGATGCTGTAAACCGAGTATTCAAATACTTGAAGAAAACCATGAATTATGGTTTGGAATACAATGGAGATCCACCGGTATTAGAAGGATATACCCATGCAAGTTGGATATCTGATCAAGAAGACTATGCATCCACAAGTGGACGGATATTTGGTGGGGGTGCAATGTCTTGGGGATCAAAGAAATAGAGTTGTTTAACAAACTCTACAATAGCAGCTGAGTTTGTAGCATTAGCTTCTTGCTACAAAGAAGCGGAATGGCTGAGGTATTTACTAATTAACGTACCTTTATGACCAAAGCCAGTGCCATCAATTTCTATACACTGTGATAGTCAATCTACATTATCAAGAGCTACAATCAAGTGAATAATGATAAAGTCCAGACATATTGGACTTAGGCATAGACAAATCCGTGAGTTAATAAATGATGGGGTGATCACCGTTAGTTTCTTATGATCTAGTAAGAATTTAATAGATCCTTTCACAAAAGGATCATCAAGAAAACTGATTGAAAGTACTTCAAGAGGGTCGGACTCAAGCCCACATATAAGTACATCATGCGAATGTGACTGAAGTTCTGCAACTTATACTATCTATCCTAGGGTCAGCGGAACTCGACCTTGATGTTAAAGAGGTTGAAGATTATTCTTAATGGAATTATAACACACATTGTGTTTGTAACGCCCCAATTTATAGAACTAATCATTTAGACTAAAATTTACATAAAATTTCACATCTGAAAGTTTTACACAAAAGAGGAAAGCGTAATTTGTTTGAAAACCTGTTGTATCAAAAGATATGCATACATAAGCTACCACAACTTTAGTATAAAAAACTTGACATTTACAAACTAGACGTTAATTGTTTCTAAAAGGTTTATGAAAATGTAGTCAAACAGGAGCTTTACCCTTGTCTTTGTTGTGCCCTGCAAAACATTTTAAAAATAATATCTAGCTACAAGAGCTTAGTGAGTAAACCAGACTACCAATCATATAAACACATGTATACAATCACATATAGATAACACACATATATCAATAACCTACCTTCTAGCAGCAAACTGAGTCACAATATTGTACTAATTCTAAGCCACTGCTGCACATAGCAGTATACTGATTAACACATATGAAGAATACATTATTGTACTCCAATTTAATAACATAGATGCTGCACATATGAATAATAGTCTAGAAGACTCACCTTATAATCAGTAAGATTTATAACAGTCCATAGATGATTACGATTCGGTGAACACGCCAATTACTTGTCTTTACATATAATATACAAATAATAATGTTAAACCCATGCTACTACTGAAACTAATAATTGAACAGCATAAGGGCACACCCGTGCTTTCTAAAGGCACACCCGTGCCTTGCAACTCAAGCCCGGTTGTGATCTTCTCAGTTTTGGGGTTACCGAGCTAGACACATGTAACACCGGAAAATCACAAGCCATTTTTTTTAAAACACGCAATGCGGAAGCTAAATTAACTAACTTGATTACATAAAAAAACAATATTCACAAATATACATTCATTTGTTTCAAAAGACAACCACAACTAAAATCGTTTGGTGTTACAGAATAAAAGTGGCTCGTCTCTTTTTCAAAATAAGTATCAGAGCGTGGTCAACTCTTCCTTCTTCAACTATAACACCAACCTGCAAAGCATCAACTGAGGGGAATTAGCACAAAGATAAGTGAGTAGAGGCTAAAACATCAAACACAAACATTCACAATCAATTAGTACTCATGTAATCACATATCCAGATAAGACCGGCGGTTCGGCGCAGAACCTACAACCAATGCCGGCCAAAGCAAAGGTTTACCGATAGCTTTTCACTAGATTGGCACAGTAAAATCCCCTCTGAGCAATGAATGCAACAGAAAGGCTACTACTGTTCAACCAACTAGTTAGACAAGCCCAGCCCAAGTCCACGTATAGCTGACTTCTCAACGCAACTCAAAATCATCCTAAGAGTGCGTATCGACCAAATATTCATGCAGCAGTTATCAAGATAACAATATCACATTCAGCATTTCAATCAATCCAATCTCAATCCACAATCATGCTTCACATCAATAAAATTAACTGCAATCTTTACCATCCGTGTTCAACGTCCACTCACCTTAGTTCTAGTCTTGAACTCAGAAGTCTAATATCACTGAGTCTTAGGATTGCCTGTAAACACAACAATAATCAAATCAGTTTCAATCTCCTGAATATATCTTATCATATATTTGTAAATCATTCATCAAACAATAAACAAATACAATTCAAAACACAAGTATCGGATTTCCTCAAAACAATCGGATTCCAAGAATCCGCAACTCATGTCTCGGATTTGTACCACAATCGGATTTCCCTTTGCTCGGATTTTGGGGTCCGGATTGGAGACTATCGGATTCTCATCAACCATGTCGGATTTGAGTTATCGGATTCTAAAGTTTAGGATTCTAACTTTCGGATTTAGAATAAATCGGATTCAAGTAGTCGGTTTTCAAATAACCGGATTTAACAAGTGTAGGATTTAGGTCTCGGTTTTTCACATTCGGATTTTAGGTATAGAATTCTCAAGTCTCGGATTTTGCTTCCATTGGTTCTCCCTCAAATGCCAAAACCGATTGTTCATAGATTCAATCTACCATCTTCGTAACACAAACCCAGAAAATATGAACTCATACAAATCATTTCATAAACATATTTAAACACTTCTAAACATACATTCATGCAACAAAACATCATTTAAACACATACAAATAATATGAACACAATAACCGACCCAAAACATATGTTCTTCAAAAAACCGATTCTATGATTCATCATGCAATTATATTAATCTAATCAGAATGCAACCTTACAATATTTCACCATCTAACCTTGAATCTTGACTTGAAACACACAAACTATGCAAATCCGATTCTATGTTCTTTCTTTCTTTCTTCGGTTTCTTTGGCAGAGGAGAGAATACACACAATTACACACACTACACTTTTTCTAATTTTGAGTTAATGAAGGTTTCATTATTATTTAACCACCACGTATTCAACATAAAACAAGAGGTGACGGTCACCTCCTAATTCCCATACACACGTGTACACATACACAATGTATACATGCATACACACGGTTCAATACATACATACAATACATGCATATGATTTCAACATTCATACATACAATTTATTTAACTTAATTAATTATTTAGTCATTTAACTAATTATTTTACCATATTAAAACAATTAAGCACGTATCACAAAACCGCTAATCTCCTAGCCCAGGTTTGCGGGTGTTACAACACACCCGTACTTCACATAGGTACGCCCATGCCCCAACATGCCTAGACCTCATGAATAAAGGCGATCATGGTCACCAGGCACGACCGTACTCTCCATAGGCACGCCCATGTCTCTCTGGTTTTAGCAATAGTTCGTCGACTGTCTTGCTGTTTCCGGTCAAAAACCTATAAAACTCATTTTTTAACACTTCTAACTGCACAGGGGTGTTTTCCTACACCCTAAACAACTAAAAACAACATCTAATAGATAAATTAAAAATCTTTGAATCTTTGATATTTAAATCCACCATTTGACCCATTTGAAGCTTGAAAACCAAAAAAAAAAAATTCATACTTCAATGATCGATGAAGACTTGGAAGCTTAACCACACTGATTTCTTGATCACAAATGGAATAGGAGCAAAAACTATGGCTTGTACATATGTATGTACGCTGTGAAATGAGTTTGAAAATTCTTTGACTTTAACAGTCAATATATATATATATATATATATGAAGTTTTCCATAATTGCAAAAATGGATTGTTGACTAATCAAGTTTTGTTTTGACCCCTCTAGTTTTATAACCATATCTTATCATATATAATCACTTAAAAACATATAAAACCTATACATTAATCACTTTTAAATAAGACTAAACAAAACTCTTGGTGTTATAGTGTTGAAGTGTTTTAGTTACACGAACACTCTTCCTAATGTCCACCTATCTGAATATGGAAGTGAGGTTGCTTCCTGTGAGCTAAATGGCTTAGCTCTAGAACATTCCGAGAAAACAAGTTATAGACCCAAGGCCGGTTTAATGGGTCGGCATCTGGTGGATTAATGAATGAGAGGAAATATATATGTGAGACATTTCCGTTTGATATATAACGGAAGATAGTTCAATTACTATGGTTCAACCATTCTTATCCTAGTCTAACTTGAGCGTTTTTAGTACGTAAAGGTTTAGAGGTGCAAGATTCCACCTTTACTTATGCTTAACACCCCCATGTGTTTCGGATTATGGTTAGGTCCCGATTAGAATAGAGTTTTCAAAAGTTCAACTCTATTTTGAAAATGGTGGAGAATTGTTGGGAATTATCAAAATAAAGTGTCATTTGTTAGGGTTGAGTCTTTAGGAAATAAGAGAAAGGGTATAAGGTAGTGTTTTAGTCGCTAAAAGGTGCAGCCATTGAAGGGTGACAACTACATAACTACAGTCACAATGGTTCATTAGTGACGGACCAAACAATCACTAAGGGTGATAGTTATGTAACTGGAGGGTCTGATTTGCCTATAAATACAACAACATTTATGCATTTTTTGACGTACAAAACTCACTTTTCTTACCTATACCCCACTCTCTTTACACCATATATTAGGATAATTGTATTCCTATAGAAACAAATACAATTTTCTAGTACTTGAAAAACTCAATAGTTCATCCGGTTTTTTCATCACTTCGTGTAGTGTTGAAAGGGATGTTACATAGGTTTCTTCATTGTATCTTGGGAGGTAATTCGCCGGTATAACCCAAAGCACACAACTTTTGTTGGTGGGGGTGAAATTGCTTTAAGGAAAGAGATAACTCACCTTCAAGTAGCAAGTAGTAGAAATTATTAAACCATTCTTTTATCACCCTTTAAACAACAGATTTTGATTTTCTTTTGCAAGTAGGAAATCGAGATTTGGGAATGGTTTGTTGTTGACTTCAATGTGTATGGTTTGTTGTTTGAACTTGATATCTGATCTCTGTTGGATTTGTGTATCACCAGGGATGGTTTCTTGTTGATTTCAGTATGTATTGTTTGAGATTTACAGATAGTTTCTTGTTTGATTTTCTTATAGTTTCTTATATAAAGTTTGGGAATAAGGAGTTTTGGTGTTGTTTTGATTATTAGAATTTGTAGTCATTCCCTGTTTCATTTCATTTTGTATATACTATTTTGATGGTAGTGAAACATGTAGTAGGGAATATATATGAGGGTGTATGGTGGTTATGGTTCCGCATGTTACATAAATCTGAGGATCATTGTATACATTACTTTTATCAATAAATTTACCTTTTTAATAAAAGATAGAAGGATTCTTTCATTCTTTTTTTGATTTACATTGTACTGCCAAGGTTTCTTTTTGGGTAAATCCAAGTTACAATGGTAACTTAAATTATGTTTTGATGTTGGTATATTGTTTTTATAACAAATTCAATATAAGGCAGCTAAGACAAGGAATGAAAGTGTGACTTGAAAGGTAAATTTGTAAGCTTTGAAACAGTAAAGCAATTGAAAGTGCAATTGAGGTAGTTTTTATATATGAAGATAATATATTTTTCACCAAATAGATAGAGTTTTGACATTGGATTAAAGTGGCTAAATTTTGAGTTTGGTTAACTTAAGTCTTAGATTTTTAATATTATCTTTTTATTTTATTTTATCCAATAATATAAGGTAGGTCCTCGTATTTTCTTAAGGTAGGTCCTAAAAAAATCTTTATTATCTCTTCTAAAAAAATTTAAAAAATAAGGTAGGTCATAGGACCTACTTACATATTGAATTCACCCTTGTACTTAATATATAAGGAAGAGTAACGCCTTGATTCAAAGGAATTTCTTTTGACCTAGTTGTAAGTATCTTGATACTAATAAAAAAACATGATCAACGGAACAGAAACGAGCTAGAACTAGAGGAAACTATTGGCAGAGTAGCGGCGACCGAGAACCAGAGGAGTTGACTAGCGAAGCGGTGGGTGAAGCCAGTCGTCGTGGGTTTGAGAAAACTAAAAAGAAGTCCTCTTTCTCTCTCTTCAATTTGCATCGCGTGTGTAGCTAGAAAATGAAGGTCCAAAAATCTTCAGTGGAAATATCGCAGTCCACATAACTTTTGAGTAACATGCCAAGTTCGACACTATATGCATGCACCAATTAGAGGTCCATGTTTCATTATCGTCATGGGTATATTTATTTATTTAGAAGAAAATTATTTAAAAAACTAAAAAAAAAGATCAAGTCGCTGAAGTGCAAGTCTTCACTCTTCAATATAGGCGGCTGTTGGATGTTTGCTGTGTGGTTTGTTTGGAAATCACGCAACTGTTTAGTCTTCAATGGAAAACGATTCTCGTATTTCATGGAGGATGAGATTTAAGTTTCTTTATTGACATGGTTAAAGTATAAGTATTGTAAGTCTCTAATTTGGTTAATATGGTGTTATAATCCGACTTCTTTCTTTTAAACTATGTAATTTAGTTCTAGTATTTTGCTAGAGTTATTAATAAAATTTGGATTTGCTAGGCGGGGTGATGAACAAATCAAAGCTATTTGCCTAGTTAACCTTTTCTTGCTTTGTCAAAAAAATATTTAGCTTCAATAGTTGTTCCTCGATAAAGACGTTGAGAATACAAATTATTGATGACGACCAGTCATAATAACAGGTATTTCATGTCCACTGAAAACATTGATCGAGTCACTCTCATGGGGCTCTAATTATATGATTTTCACGTCTCGCTGGGTTATATGGAAGTTGCGAAACTCCTTTGCTTTTTCTTCAAAGGTGAAATCTTTAATTGATTGATTTGGTATGGTTAAAAGTTTGTCTTTGTTTGAGCTTAACGGTAGAGGGAATTTAGATTGGAAACTAAATGGGTTGGTTAGTGTTGCAATCTTATTATACTAGTTTTGATATCCGTGTAAACATACGAGTAATCATAATTATTTGTTAACTTATGATTTTATATTTGTTTATCTAAATATATGATTGTATTATATGAGCAAAAGAAAAATTCAATTCGATGACAATTTTAAGAATGATATATACTTTAATTATGATAAAATTTATAGTATTAATATAATAAACATAGACAAAAAAAAGATAACAATAATAAAAACATCATTAAATATATACTGAGTATATATTTTAGTAATAATAGTTAATCATATTTAATGTTTAAAGAATAGTTTGGTATATAATTTTATATTTAGTGAATATATATTTTACATAGTTTTATTTTGTGTATTCAATTCCTTCTCTTTATGTAATTTTAGTTACATACATATTGTGCAAACCGATAGTAAAAATGTATAAATCGTAAATTCAAGAATATAGGAAAATGATTGATCCAAATGAATGTTTAAATTATATATTGATTATTATTTTATTTAAAATTGATTAATCACATATGATTATAAAGATATGAATAAGTTTGGTTGAATTTGGATAATATCATAGTCCTAATTTATTCTCACATGAGTTTTTAACACTTTGACTCTAGCTATAAAATCAAATTTGATTTTTTAATTTGAAGTAAATGAACGATTAAGAATAAATCTTTTATTAAATTAAGGATTCATATCATCTAATAATTTTTTTCTAATTAGTCTTTTATTTATATTGGAAGATGAACTTACTTTGTAATTGTTTTTGTGTAGTATCTTGCTAGAAGTGTTTTTGTAATAAAATATCTTTCCGCTGCTGTAAATATATATAAGCCGATTTTAAAACAACATTCCTATAAAATTAGGTTTTACTTAACTTCTATCCAAAAACTAAGCTAGTTTTTTTTTTAACTCTGTTTGGTATATTAATTTTTTTTATCTGCAAATACACACTCATCAAATTTAGACCTACGTCTAAAATGAGATTTTAACTCTTAACCTCATAAAAAAATAAACATTTTAATCATTATTTGACACCATTAGACTAAATGTACTTTGACATATAAAGATAGAACTCTCTGTTGGTTAAGTAATAATAATGCATTTTATAGAAATAAAAAACTTGTTTGTTTTTTACTTAACCCCATTAAATACCCGCTCCAACCCCATTAAAATTTAAAAGTAGGGTTTAATATTATACAGCCGAAAGAGTGTATCTCTAGATTTTTTATTTTAATATAATTCTAAAGTTTTTTATTTTCCAGGTATACATTTTTTTAAGAAAAATGAATCCAAATTTCTAACAAAAAGACGACAGATAAAAGAAAATATAGACAAGTTGGGCAAGGATTATTGTGAAAGCAGCATGTTACCCTCACAATCTTTATTTATATCTATGGCCAAAAACATTACACGTGGTTAACTTAACTTCTATATAAACCAAAAGGATCATTAATCTTAAAGATGCAAAAATAAACCTTGCTAACTCTCCTTAATGGAACCTACTCGTCACATACAAACACAGAAACCCCAAGAGGTTGAGATTACATTCCAAGCACCAACATTATCACACCACAAAAAAGTTGAAGACAACAGTTCTAGTAATGGTAAAGTAGAGGGTGACACCATCAATGGTGTGTTTTTAACATGGAAAGACTTGTCAGTTATGGTGCCTGATCGTAGAACTAGTGGAAGCCAATCGATACTTCAAGGTGTTACGGGTTATGCCCGACCCGGGGAGATGCTAGCTATTATGGGTCCTTCTGGTTCCAGCAAATCCACGCTTCTTGATGCACTAGCAGGTTATATTCAAAATCTAATATTCGTTTTGTAATGAAATAACATTTACGTAATATAATAATGAAAAATGCTCATTAGAGTTTAACTAATTAATTAACATTCTGCATGCAGGGAGACTAGACCCAAAGACTAGAATTACCGGTGATATATTGGTTAATGGAATCAAGAAAACCCTAGCTTATGGAAAATCAGTAAGGCTTGAATTATTAGGGGTGTAATCGAGCTACTGTTCGAATTTTCTTGGATGGAAATCGAGTCATCGAAACTTGTTTCTTTATACTTTGCAATCGATAAACACAATTATGAAAAACACAAGTATACTAATTATATGTATATAAGGTGATGATTCAATAGGAACGGTCCTTAAAATAGGAACACTGCATCTAGTTTATAAAATCACAAAATCCAATTTAAAATCATTGCATCTCGGCTAATAAACACTGCATCTTGTCTATAAAATCACTGCATCGAACATAAAATCATTGCATCTCGGCTAATAAACACTGCATCTTGTAAAAAAAATTACTGCATCTTGTGAAAATCGAAGGCCTCTCGGCGTGCGGTGTGCTCCACGACGTGGAGTCCAACCGCCATTTTTCAATGACGCACGTAATGCGGTGTTGCTCCACGACGTGGATCCGTTCCTATTTGATCCTGGTTAGTTATATATATATATATATTGAAGTGAATGATGTGTTGGGGTTTGTTCGGTTTTTCAAAATATATTTTAGCAACGAAAGCATGAACAACAATTTTAAACTTTTTAAAACTCCCCACCAATGATCCATATGCAAGTCTTAAGAAACAAAACAACCATAGGGTGTTTAGAACTACAACCTTTGTAGCATGAGTAAACCGTTGATGAAGTGGTTGATCTATGAGAAGCCAAGAGAAGACTTCCTCCAAGGTATCCACAAATCAATGAGTCCAACACCTCCAACATGCTAGTCTCTCCAACCCTTGAAATTCAAGCAAGCAAGCAACAACCTCTTGTTCTTCTTCTTGAACTTACTATGTATGTATATGAGTATGTATTCTAGCACCACACTTTGCTCACTTGAAGAACACCAATACTACAAAGTAAGGATGTTTTCAAGTATGAAAACACTTAGAACTTTTCTAAGAGCACAAGGAAAGGTGGTAGCATGTAGTAGTAAACACAAAAGCCATGCATGAAGCCTTAAAATAAGCCAAGAGGTAAAGCAAGAGAGGGAGGCCCCTCCCTTGCTTGGTTTCGGCCGTAGCAAGGGGAGGGGAGGGGTCCCCTTTGGTTCTTTTGCTTCACTTGTACATGCATGCATGTCTAGGTTAGTCCATTCTTCAAGCAATCTCAAATGGACCCCCTTTGTGATACTTGTAAGCATTTCTAGTTTTATATATTTCAAGTATATATAAAATATAATGCTAGACTTGCCATACATTGTATAAAATACATCTACATGTATTATATATACATACTTGATTGTTACTAGTAACTCTTTACTTGTAACAAGGATATACATACATTTATATAATTGTTACTAGTAACAATTTACTTGTAACAAATATACATTTATACATATATATATACATATATAAAATCATATGTTTATATTTATGTATTTCATATGCATTATCTTATATTAATATATAAGAGTGATATTATTATTTCACATAAATAATAATATGCAACAATGCATATATATACTTATATATATAATGAGTTGGAAACATATTTAAATCATATTCAAATATGTAATTGGTGTCCATTGATTGTAAATGTGTGACCCTATGGGTTTATTTATTATTAGTAATATCGTATTAATTTGTGTCTTGTGCACATAGAACCAACAATCTCCCACTCGCACAAGTTACAACTTAAGCCGATATAGACAATGGTAAGAACGTCTAGCAACATCCCATTGACCCTAATAATAAATAAAGTGTGTTGATCAACACTTTCACCAACGAAGTTAACTCACTAGCTACAAATCGTTGTTATAGGTAAGTCATCAATTATCCCTTTGTTTTAACATCTCGTTGAACATGAGACATGGATCGTCATCAATTCTCATATAATGTTCAACTTGTTTTAGGGCCCAGAGATATTATACTCCCAATTAAATGAGAGAAACAAATTCCATCTTGACCACATACGTCTCTTATAAGACTCATATCATACCTAATAATGGCCTTTATAACTACCCGGTTAAAGATAGCGTTTAACCACATTAAAGCATGATACTCCTCATACTCGAGTCCCAATATGTGTCTCAGGTCTAAGGATACAAAGATACCACCTTTTTCTCAAGATTTACTTATGACACTGATCCATGAAGCGATCTTAAGAGCGGGTCATGTCCAATGTTTGTTCCCTAACAAACATTAGTGAATTTGGCTGCAAACCCTTTTGCCTACTTTCATCACGAATGAAAGTCAACCAACTTATTCACATTAGTCTTAATTCATAACTATTCCCATAGTTATAACCGACTATGGACGTTTTAGAATAAAGAATTATTCATGGATTTAAACATGCTAATAAAGAACACAATATATATTAATGAAGTGATCATATCCCATACATCATTCAGATAAAATAGATATTGTCATAATGTTCCAAAATATCCAAATACTAAATTACAATTCAAATCCAATCCCTTGCAAAGCGAAGACCTATTGCCCTAGTATGAGACTCATGCTTAGTCGAGGCAAGAGGTTTCGTAAAAGGATCTGCAAGATTTTGATCTGTATGAACTTTGCGAATACACACATCTCCTCTATCCACTATATCCCGTATGTAGTGGAAACGCCTGAGGATGTGTTTGGTGCTGTGATGTGATCTAGGTTCTTTTGCCTGGGCAATAGCACCTTCATTATCACAAAATATTTCTATGGGGTCTTGAATGCTTGTTACTACCCCAAGGTCAGCAATGAACTTCTTCATCCATGCAGCTTCTTGTCCAGCCTCAGAAGCAGCAATGTATTCAGATTCTGTAGTGGATTGTGCAACTACACTTTGCTTAGAACTTTTCCAAGCAACCGCGCCTCCATTCATAACGAAGACATAGCCCGATTGTGATCGAGAATCATCTCGATCCGTTTGGAAACTAGCATCTGTGTAACACTTTACACAAAGATCTTCTTCCAAACCCCCATAGATCAAGAACATGTCTTTGGTTCTTCTCAAGTATTTTAAAATGTTCTTGACTGCCATCCAATGGCTATCTCCTGGGTTTTGCTGGTATCTGCTCGTCATGCTCAAAGCATACGAGACATCTGGCCTAGTGCATAGCATGGCATACATGATGGATCCAATTGCAGAAGCATATGGGATCTCACTCATTCTATCTAGCTCTTCTCTTGTGCTAGGGCTTTGAGCTTTACTCAAAACCGTGCCTAGTGCCATTGGCAAGAATCCTCTCTTAGAATTCTCCATCTTGAATCGTTTCAAGATTTTGTCAATATATGCACTTTGACTTAGGCCAATAAGACGCCTAGATCTATCCCTATAGATCTTTATTCCAAGAATGTAGGCGGCTTCTCCCAAGTCTTTCATTGAGAAACACTTCCCAAGCCAAGACTTGATGTCTTGCAAAGTCGGGATGTCGTTTCCAATGAGTAGTATGTCATCAACATACAAGACAAGGAATGCTACTGCGCTCCCACTAGTTTTCTTGTAAACACACGGTTCATCTTCTGATTTGATAAAACCAAACTCTTTTATTTTCTCATCAAATCGAAGATTCCAACTTCGAGATGCTTGCTTTAGCCCATAGATGGATCTCTTAAGCTTGCACACCTTATTAGGATACTTAGGATCTACAAAACCTTCAGGCTGAACCATATAGACATCTTCACTTAAGTGTCCATTTAGAAAAGCCGTTTTGACATCCATTTGCCATATCTCATAGTCATAATATGCAGCTATGGCAATAAGTATTCTAATAGATTTAATCATGGCTACCGGAGAGAAAGTTTCATCATAGTCAATACCATGAGTTTGAGTGAAACCTTTCGCCACTAGCCTTGCCTTAAATGTGTGTACATTTCCATCCATGTCTGTCTTCTTCTTGAAGACCCACTTGCTCCCTACAGTCTTACTATTGGGAGGAAGATCAACCAAGTCCCATACTTGATTTTCATACATGGACTGCATCTCAGTGTTCATGGCATCAAGCCATTTATCGGATTCCGGATCCGATATAGCATCTTGGTAGTTAGTAGGCTCAGAAGAGTCTACCAAGAAAATCTCATCATTGGACACGAGAAATCCGTATCTCTCGGGTTCTTGACGAGGTCTACCAGATCTACGAACACTTTGTGTTTCAGTAGGTTCTTGAACAACCAATTGTTCAGGGTCAACAACCGTTTGTTGAGTGCTAGTGTCAACCTGACTTGTATTTTGTGGTTCTTGAATTTCTTCAAGGTCTACATTGCTCTCACTTGCCTCTTTCGAAAGAAACTCCTTTTCTAAGAAAGTGGCATGCCTAGAAACAAACACTTTGTTCTCAGCTGGGTTGTAGAAATAATATCCTAATGAATCTTTAGGATATTCCACAAAATTACATTTGATAGATCTAGGATCGAGTTTGCTTAAAGCTTCTTGTCGTACATGAGCCTCACAACCCCAGACTTTCAAGTAAGATAAGTTTGCAACCTTTCCATACCACATCTCATATGGTGTCTTATCTACCTTCTTGGTTGGAACCATATTCAATATGCGCGCAGCAGTTAATAAAGCATAACTCCAAAAGGACGAGGGTAGAGTACTTCGGCTCATCATAGACCGAACCATATCTAGTAGAGTTCGGTTCCTCCTTTCAGATACACCATTATGTTGTGGTGTTCTAGGAGGAGTAAGTTGTGAGATAATCCCACAATTACTAAGATGATCCATAAACTCTTGGCTTAAGTACTCACCACCTCGATCGGAACGAAGAGCCTTGATTGTTTTGTTGAGTTGATTTTGTACTTCGTTTTGAAACAGCTTGAACATCTCAAATGTTTCATGTTTATGTTTCATCAAATAAATATAACCAAATCTACTATAATCATCGGTGAATGTAACGAAGTATCTATCACCATCCCTAGACATTGATCTAAAAGGACCGCATACATCCGTATGTATGATTCCTAATAGATCTTTGGCTCTTTCACTTGAACCGGAGAAAGGAGCCTTAGTCATCTTCCCATATAAACATGATTCGCAAACTTCAAATGAGCTAGAATCGTTTGATTTTAAAATTCCATCCTTTTGAAGTTTTGCAATGCGTTTCTTGTTTATATGACCAAGTCGACAATGCCATAGGTATGTTTGACTTAAGTCATGCTTAGGTCGTTTGGTGCTAGTGGTATATATAGAATTATCATCAAGAGATCTTTTAAGATTAACTTCATATATTCCATTAAGAGGCCGAGCCTCAAAATACAAAATATCGTTTTTGAAGGCACGAATGCCATCATCAACGAAACCAAAAATGAATCCAGATTCTCTTAACCGAGCTACTGAAATAATATTCCTAGTTAAACTAGGTACATAACAACAATTGTTTAATATTAAGTACAGGCCATTTGGTAATAATAATTCAAAAGTTCCAAGGGCTTCAACAGCAACATTTGCTCCATTGCCCACGTGGAGATCCAAATCGCCTGGCTTCAGCAGCTTACTTTTTCTCAACCCCTGCACATTGTTACAAATGTGAGTTCCACAACCGGTATCAAATACCCAGGAATTAATGGAAAAAGTATACATTTCAATCATATATATACCTGAAGTGCTAGCCTCGCCAGCCTTCTTCTTTTTCAACTCTGCAAGGTAGGTTGGACAATTGCGCCTCCAATGTCCTACCACCCCGCATTCAAAGCACGGGTCATTCTTGGGAACCTTTCCCGCCGTCTTGGGTGTAGGAGCCTTGGCAACTTGCTTGCCTTTGTCCTTTCCCTTTGCCTTCGCTTTGCCTTTCCCTTTTGAGTTGTTTTTCCTTTTCTTCTTGATTTTCCCTTCTTGAATCATCAAGACTTGAGGTGTTTTGCTTGGAATCTTACTCTCAGCAGTTTTAAGCATCCCATGCAATTCTGAGACAGATTTCTCCCAATTGTTCATGTTATAATTCATGACAAATTGATCATAGGCTTTGGTCAACGAGTTAAGGATCATATCTTGTGCAAACTCGTTGGTTATGGGAGATCCAAGCCTAGCAAGCTGGTCAATGTATCCTTTCATCTTTAGCACATAGTCGCTAACGGATTGACCTTCCTCCATCTAACATGCATGGAAGGCTCGAGTGACCTCAAAGCGTTCTTGCTTCGCTTGCTTTTGGAACATTTCCTTAAGCTGGCCAAGCATCTCATATGCTCCATGCTCCTCAAGGTTCTTTTGAAGATCCGGAGACATGGTAGCAAGCATGAGGCATGAAATTTCGACCGAGTCGTCGGAATGCTTCACCCAAGCATCCCTAACGGCTTTGGCCGCAGTCAATGGAGGTTCCTCAGGGACGGGATCCTCAAGTACGTACAATTTCTTTTCGTGCTTAAGAACGATTCTCAAGTTACGATACCAGTCTAAGAAATTTGTACCATTGAGTTTTTCTTTCTCTAAGATTGAACGAAGAGATAAGTTGTTAACGGGCGTAGTTGAGTTAGGGGCCATCTACAAAATTAACAAAGTTCAATTTAGTATTTTTGATATTTAATCCTTTAATAATTAATACCCTTTAGAATTATAAAATTCTTTAATTTTTAAATGCTAGGATCCAAGTTGAACTTAACCTTGAATGTTTGGCTAATGCTCTCTCCATCAAGTTAAAACAACAAGGTAGGTAACGTTTTCCAATTACATCTCGTATGTAATTCCTAGATCTTTATGGGATCCTAGACAACGATTGTCAATTTTGACATGTTTGATCCCATCTATGCCTCGGGCTTCCTTACGTTTGGCTAATGCTCTCTCCGTAATAAGATTCCGATTAAGTCGTCCTATTTCAAGACGGTGAATTTCCGGCCCAAGACGTTCATGGAATTCGCGGAAAAACACCTCGGTTGTTACAAAAACAATCCACGCGTTTGGCTAATGCTCTCTCCACGTGAGTGTCGTTGCAACAAGCGAGTGTCTTAAAATGGGATGGCATAGACTTACGTTTTGAAAAAGGGCTTTTACCGTTTTGTATATTTATTAAACAAAACGAGTCGTGTGACTAGTATTGCATGCATACAATAATAAGTCCACGTTTTGATAAAATCATATTTTATATATTGGTCTTGAGTATTCTTAAAATCCATATTTTACGAACTCTCAACGCGTTCAATTTTAAACTAGTATTAATATCCTATATTAACGTGTGTAGTTTCGAGCGCGCAAATACGACCAATTTTAGTTTGTAATAAAACCATTTTATTATTAAGCTTGAATGGAGTTTGGTTGAGTTTTAAAATCTCTATTTTATAAAACTCATATATATATATATATATATAAAGATATATATCTTGACATAATGAATTTTAATCTTTACAAAACTCCTTTTATATAAAATTCATTTTACATCTTATGTTATGTCAACTTAAAATACCAAACTCCCATTGTGTGATTTATATTATGTAAAAAATATTATCTAGCATGCAAAAAATCCTATTTTCAACCATGCATAATAATATAAACATAAACACACACAAATAACATGTATAAGTGCATAACCAAGCCATTTATCCTAAGTGGTATTTTTGTGAGCCATACAAAAATACCAAGTCATAACTAAGGACCAAATATTTCTCTTGTGATGAACTTGAAGCTCCCACTTGCCAAAACAACTCCTTGTAGTGCAAATGACTCCAAGCCTTCATGGTTGACTCCACCACACTTGAAAACTCCAACTTGGTCATTTCTTCATCTTGTTACATTTTTATAAAAGTAAACTAGTCTAAACTATTCTACTACTTACAAAATACAACAAGATGAAACAAAACTAAAATTATTATTACATACCAAATGAAAAAAAATAATTTTACAACCAAATCGAATTTTCAACACATCACAAAAGGTCTATGGCTTGTTATGCACAACATACACTCAAACAAACTTATATATCAACACTTGATATTTAGGCAACTTTTACAACCAAACATGCATGTGGTTTGGTTGTTTCCCAAAATAAATATATAAACATATATAAGTTGCCAACAAGAAAATCCATAACTTTTCTAACAAAAGAAAAGTTGTCCATTTTCTTAAACAATACATACTCAAAAAGTTTTTAAAACTATACATAAGTGGTTCTGATACCACTGTTGGGGTTTGTTCGGTTTTTCAAAATATATTTTAGCAACGGAAGCATGAACAACAATTTTAAACTTTTTAAAACTCCCCACCAATGATCCATATGCAAGCCTTAAGAAACAAAACAACCATAGGGTGTTTAGAACTACAACCTTTGTAGCGTGAGTAAACCGTTGATGAAGTGGTTGATCTATGAGAAGCCAAGAGAAGACTTCCTCCAAGGTATCCACAAATCAATGAGTCCAACACCTCCAAGATGCTAGTCTCTCCAACCCTTGAAATTCAAGCAAGCAAGCAACAACCTCTTGTTCTTCTTCTTGAACTTACTATGTATGTATATGAGTATGTATTCTAGCACCACACTTTGCTCACTTGAAGAACACCAATACTACAAAGTAAGGATGTTTTCAAGTATGAAAACACTTAGAACTTTTCTAAGAGCACAAGGAAAGGTGGTAGCATGTAGTAGTAAACACAAAAGCCATGCATGAAGCCTTAAAATAAGCCAAGAGGTAAAGCAAGAGAGGGAGGCCCCTCCCTTGCTTGGTTTCGGCCGTAGCAAGGGGAGGGGAGGGGTCCCCTTTGGTTCTTTTGCTTCACTTGTACATGCATGCATGTCTAGGTTAGTCCATTCTTCAAGCAACCTCAAATGGACCCCCTTTGTGATACTTGTAAGCATTTCTAGTTTTATATATTTCAAGTATATATAAAATATAATGCTAGACTTGCCATACATTGTATAAAATACATCTACATGTATTATATATACATACTTGATTGTTACTAGTAACTCTTTACTTGTAACAAGGATATACATACATTTATATAATTGTTACTAGTAACAATTTACTTGTAACAAATATACATTTATACATATATATATACATATATAAAATCATATGTTTATATTTATGTATTTCATATGCATTATCTTATATTAATATATAAGAGTGATATTATTATTTCACATAAATAATAATATGCAACAATGCATATATATACTTATATATATAATGAGTTGGAAACATATTTAAATCATATTCAAATATGTAATTGGTGTCCATTGATTGTAAATGTGTGACCCTATGGGTTTATTTATTATTAGTAATATCGTATTAATTTGTGTCTTGTGCACATAGAACAAACATGATGATCATCAAATGTGCACTAACATTACATATTTATAGTGGTGGTGATCGGTGGTTGAGGGTGGTTACCGGTGGCAGTTTCTAGCCGGCGGTTATTGGCGTCACTCTAGCGGCTTTTCTCTCCAAAACCAACCGATACACATACTTGTGTGTGTAACACACTTATTTCCTATTTAACTATTACATAATATTAATAATAATGTCATAATACAAAGTCTAATCAAATGATAATGAAAATTAGTTCCTAACCGTGACTCCCTAATTATCATATCATGTGTATCGAGCTTTGTTCAATTCTTCAATTTATGATGACTAAGTCATCATTGTCCACCTCGCCGTTGATATATGCTGATCCATATTCCATGATGCTAGGTTCTTCTTCTTCCTCTTCAAGTGTTGCTAGGTTTATTTCTGCCTCCCGAGTACCTGCAATATCTTGATCTTGCTAATCCTGGTTCCTCGTATCCCTTGCTTCTAAGCTGATATCGCTCGAAAAGGATCCGTTGGTTAAACCACCAACACCTTGTTCTACGGTACTCAAAAACCGGCTAAACCATTTCAATCCAAATTCATAAAATTCTTGAGGAATTAATAGGTACCGATCATAAAAATCTTGAAATGCTTGACCATAGCATTTGGGGTATCCAAAACTCATCGCCATTTCGATCCATTCCTTCTCTTTTGTGATTGTGTCATATCCACCCGATCTTGTGATGAGTTTGTAAAGATCAAACAAGCAGATGTCATGTTCGGTTGTAATGCAAGTTGATCACCATTCTTCATTTCATAGAACCATTCAATTGCCTCATCAAACTTCCTTGCAAATAAATCTTTGTTCTTGTAGCAAATTCGAATACTATTTGTCAATACCATAAAAGATATGAAGTCATCGAAATTTTCTATGACGATTGGCACCATCTTTCCATCAATCTCCAAGTATTTTTCATTTGTATTTTTTCTATTTTCGGTCCATGGTTGCACGTGATCATAAAATTGTCAGTTGATTCCCATGTGAATGATAGTACATTGTTTGTCCTCGATTTTAACTTCAAATCCTTGCAAAACTAAATGATTCTTGCTACGAACATTGACGTTGATTCCCAGGGCGTGTGAAACATATGGCACGGTGAAAAACGCTTCATCATTTTCTATTACAATTTCGCCAACACCAAAATTGGTGATGGGTTCGTGGTTTCTTTCTTTGTTGATGACGAAGTTTTCTTTGTAGACTATGAAAATATCCCGATCCGGTGTCATGTGTTGATTGATTTTCGTGTTCACGTACCACACTTTGTTCTAGTTTCCGATATCCGTGCCTCTTACTCAGTAATCCAAATTAAGTACTATTCGATCAATGTATGTAGGGTAAATGGGCTAATTTATGTTCCCATCTTCCTTCCTTCGATTTCGTTTGAGGAACTTCATCATTTTTGTGGGGTACTTCCGAGCGAAGTGACCATAATTTTGACACCGAAAGCATTTTGGGTTCTGCTCTCTCTTTTCTCTGATTTCCCCTCTAAGATGCCAATCTTTTAGAAGATTTGCAAGTTCAAGACTCCTCTTGTGCCTTCGTGTCTTCTTGATCATAAGACCTTTTTTTGTTTATCAACTTCATTGTCTTCCATTTGAAAGATCTCAACTTTCCGTCCAACGAATTTTCTGTCAATCGACATTTATGACCTGTGCCTTTTGCAGTGGCGTGAAAGCTTTCAGTTTTCTATGTTGGATCGAGCCATCGGCTCTTATACCATGTTCGAATTTTCTTGGATGGAAATCGAGTCATGGAAACTTGTTTCTTCATACTTTGCAATGATAAACACAATTATGAAAAACACAAGTATACTAATCATATATATACATATATATATATATATTGCAGTGAATGGTGATCATCAAAAGTGCAATAACATTACAAATGTACATATTCAAATGTACAATAACATTGCAATCGAAATATACTGCCGCTTACTTGCGCCACTCTCGCGGCTTTTCCCTCCAAAACCAACGGATACATATACTTGTGTGTGTAACACACTTATTTCCTATTTAAATATTACATAATATTAATAATAATGTCATAATATAAAGTTTAATCAAATGATAATGATAATTAGTTCCTAACAGCTGTCAAGCTCGAAACTTGACTAGACTTGAAAACTTGAGCTAGAAGCTTGACTCTAGCTCGACTCGAAAAGTCATAAATTACTTTATAAACAACACTACGTGACAATATGTTACTTGAACACCACTATGAATATGTAGGTAATATTTGTATTTGTAAAAGGTAAAAATGTAATTTAGCATAAACTCGATTAGGCCACTAATACAAAAACTACTTTCAGCCCCTCTGGTTTTTGTAAAAACATTAAAAAAAACTGAGCTAAAACCATGAAAGGGACGCTAGAAATGGTGGGGGAGAGATTTAATCTCAGTTTTTTACTAAACAAACGGAGCTAAAAATTTCAAAACTTACAACCCATGTTTTTAATTAAGGAACAGGGTGCAAAAAGGGATGCTAAAATGGTGGAGTGAGGATTTAACCCGGTTTTTTAACATTGACCGGCACTTTATTACAACTTAGTATTTTCTTGTGTTTTTCTTTTAGTTACTACCGAAATTCAAAACTGAGTAGTTGTTCAAACCCAGTTTTTTAACCGACGTTAAAGGGTTGTACACTTATACCCTAACCTTTAGTCACCCCCTCAAAACCGGGGTTAAAGGCCTGAAGAAACTGAGTTAAAAGTGTTTTTAGTACTAGTCGCTCATAAGTTTGACGAGCAGAGTAGTTTTGAACTTGAACAAAACTCGGCTCAATATATACTAGAGTAGCTCTAGCTCGGCTATGTTAACATCGAGCCAATTTTGAATTGTTTTTGTCGATGTCGAGTAACTCTCAAATTGTCTAGGCTTGATTAAACCCCTATATATATATATATATAAAATATATGTAGGAAATATGATGTCATTTCATTTATAGTTAGACTAAATGATTATAACTCGAAATATTTCAAATATGATACAGGCATATGTGACTCAAGAGGATACACTGATAACAACACTTACCGTCCACGAAAGCATCTACTATTCTGCACAGCTCCAGCTACCGGACTCCATGTCGAAAGCCGAGAAGAAGGAGAGAGCGGAAATGACAATAAAAGAGATGGGTCTTCAAGATTCGATAGACACGAGGATCGGAGGGTGGGGAAGTAAAGGCTTGAGTGGAGGCCAGAAGAGACGAGTTAGCATATGCATTGAGATCCTAACTCGTCCCAAGCTTCTGTTCCTTGATGAACCAACGAGCGGCCTGGATAGTGCCGCCTCATACTATGTGATGAGCAGAATCGCAGCGCTTGATCAGCACAAAGGAAGGACCATCATTGCATCTATTCATCAGCCGAGCAGCGAAGTATTTCAGCTTTTTCACAATCTTTGCCTTCTTTCATCTGGAAGAACAGTTTATTTTGGGCAAACTAGTTCTGCAAATGAAGTATGCCTAATACACAATCTTCAATTCATTTCTATTATTTTTTTCTCAGGGGAAACATAAACTAATTTTGACATTCAGCTAATATATATAATTTGTATCTTGTTGGGATTCAGTTTTTTGCTTCAAATGGATTCCCATGCCCTAGTTTTCAGAATCCATCTGATCACTTTCTTAGAACAATAAACAAGGATTTTGATGAGGTAATTTATTTACAGGATGCTTCATGTTTAATTATCATATTTTTTATTTTTTATCGGATTATTCGAAGATCATATTGGAATTTGCAGGATATTGAACAAGGTTCAAGTGGAAGGAAACCTACTGAGGAAGTGATTAATTCCTTAGTAGAATCATACAAGTCATCTAGTACTTACCAAGAAGTTAACACTATTGTTGCTGAAATATGCAAGAAGGTGAGCTAGAATATTACATAAATGTTGAAATCTTATCCTCATAGATTGATTGAATAACAATACTGAGGTGAATAATTTCTTGGAAATTTCTCAGGGAGATGGAGGACATGATAGTAAGAAAACTCATGCTAGTTTCTCGACTCAGTGTCTTGTACTCACGAAGAGGTCTTTCGTCAACATGCATCGCGAACTAGGCTACTACTGGTTGCGCCTTGCTATCTATGTTGCTTTAACCATAGGTCTTGGAACACTCTTTTATAATGTTGGTTCAACTTACAGTTCAGTTGAGGTAAAAACACGTACTATATATATCCTAGGGGAAAAATCATCGGAAGAGCTAGCATCACCTATATTAGGTGTTGCACCACTCACAACTCTTTAAATGACACAAGTGTTTTTGAGTAGCATCACCTAACTTACGTGTTGCTATCATTATAAATCATTTTTTGCAAATGGAAGATAAATAATTTTACTAATAAAACATAGGATAGTTGTAGACTTGTAGTTAATTTAATGCTTTGTTCCTAATATACACTATGGATAAAAAAATGCAGGCTAGAAGCGGGATGCTGATGTTTGTGGTTTCATTTTTAACATTCATGGCCATCGGTGGATTCCCCTCATTTGTGGAGGATATGAAGGTATTTGAACGTGAAAGATTAAATGGGCATTACTCAATTACTTCATTCGTTATCGCCAACACGCTATCTTCAACACCATATTTATTACTAGTATCTGCGATTCCAGGGGTGATATCTTATTACCTCACAGGACTTCGTGATGGATTTGAGTACTTTGCATACTATACATTATTACTCTTTGCTTGTATGCTGCTAGTTGAGAGTCTAATGATGATCGTTGCGAGTCTTGTTCCCAATTACTTAATGGGAATCATAGTCGGTGCAGGCATTGAGGGATTCATGATTTTAGGTGGCGGATTCTATCGCTTACCCAATGATCTACCCGACCCTTTTTGGAGGTATCCATTGTTCTTCATCGGATTTCTTAAGTATGGATATCAAGGACTGTTCAAGAACGAGTTTGACGGAGTAGTCTATGTATATAACGAAGCGGGGGTGCAAAAAACTATGGATGGAGACTATATATTAAGAGAGAAATGGCAAGTTGATATGGGTTACTCAAAGTGGATTGATTTGGTAATCATATTAGGGATGGTGGTAGTATATAGGGTTTTGTTTTTGGTTATAATCAAGGTTGTTGAAAAGAAAAAGTCTGGTTTAAGGGGTTAGTTTTTTCCTGTTCCCAAGAAGCAGAAAAAGCAAGTGATGATAAATCCTCTTGCTACCCCCATTCCATTAAGTATTCCATCAAATCATTGTATTTGTATATGTAACTTATTTTAAATATAAACATGTTGGTATTATTGGGAAGTATTTAAATCACTTTAAATTCATTTTCTTTGAATTCATGATATAACATGTCACCAACTACACTTGTTATCAATTAATGTAGCCAATCCTTAAACCATATATACTAATGGATCTGGTTATTTGATCATTATTATATGCTACATTATTTTCAGTTTAACTTGAAATAAATGAATTCTTTTATCATTAAATTCTAGAGAGTATAGTTAACTTGATACGACTATTGCTTCAAGAGTTCGAGGAGTAGTTGGATGGAAAAGAGGCTCAAGAAGTAGAAGTGAAATTAAATGTCTAATTTACCGGGATTCTTTTTCAAACATATCAGAACTTTAGTAAAAAAAAAATGAATCACGATCAAGACTTTAGACTATTAGAGACCGAAATCACAAAGAAACAAGATTAACTAAAGGCCCCTGTTTGGCCGGAAAAGTCAACGGCTTGAACTTGATCGAAAAGTATAGTTTTTTGGGTGGAAACAAAATTCTAAAAAGACGCAAACATCTTGCAATCGTGAGATTTAAGGCGAATTCCGGTGTTTAGGATCCAAATAAAAGTTTTTCGATTGTTCAGGATGGAAAATGCAACTTCTTTTATTTGTTTTTGTTTCAATCTTTTCTAGATAATATTTTATCCATTTTCCAAGTGAAAATGATTTAGTTTGATTATGATTTCTTTTCGTTTCCTATAAGTATGAGGTTAAAATGCTTGTGATATATGGGAGTTTTCATGAATTAAAAGTTTAATTTTTTTTTTTTTTTTGAGTTTTCTGCTTCTTTTTCGGTATTCTTTTAATCAACAAAGTAGTTTATTCATTTATACCATGTCAGTTTTCTTCATGTTACGACCTATGTTTAAATACAAAGAAAGCATTGTATAAATAATAATAATAATAATAATAATAATAATAATAATAATAATAATAACAATAATAATAATAATAATAATTATTATTATTATTATTATTATTATTATTATTAACATTAATATATTTTAATAAAAAAACTTATTTAAATTATTTAATAGATATATATTTTCGTGGCTATTTATTTAAATACGTAGACCAATTTGATTAAATTAAAACATTGAATTTGATTATATTCTTTATTTTATTTTAATGATATGTTTGTCATTTATTCATATCTACTATATAAAATACAATATTGGTAGAGAATACAAACAATCTTCTCATCCTTCATTGTTGCGATATTGTTTGTATGAATTACAATTATTTTGCTATAAATGTTAGTAATGTTTAATAAGAGAAATATTCAAAATTTGTTTTAATCATCCCCGTATTTATACACCGGATGTTAAACTAATTATCATTATAAGAGTAAATTATAAATTTCATCCCTATGATTTGCATAAAATTGCGTCTTTCATCTTTTAGCTTTAAAAATTGCATTTACAGTTATCGAGGTTTACCAACTTCATTACGGATTTAGTCCTATATTTTAAAGAGCTCTTGTGTGCCTTGCACATAGGCTGAAAAATTCTAACACGACACAAAACCTAACCCGAACAAAACACGACCTAGATCAATTAACACGAACATGACATGAAACTAAATTGGGTCAAGAATGGAAATGACACGAAACGTCGATACAAACATGACACGAACACGATAACTTGTACTATATAACACTATTTTTTATAATAAAAGTAAATAAAAACATTTAACTTCAAACTATTAACAAATTATAAGAAATAACTAATAAGACATTAATGGAACCTCATGTTTTTAGACACGTTATTTGTTATAGAAAACACACTTTAACAATATATGTTATTTCAACACATCTTTGAATCTCTTTTATTCTCTAATATTGAATATTCAAACATATAGTTTAAATAATTTTTCGAGGTCCTTTTTAAAACAATAATCATAAGTTTTCTCAAATAACAATAATAAGGTGGGAACGTGAAAATTTGAAAAGGAATATGAAATTAGATGGAATGAATTGAAATTTTATATCAATAGTTTTATATTTTTTTGATTATTAGATAGGTACTAATTAAAATCCTTGATATTAAATTTAATTTTTTTATTTTTTATATTTTAGTTATTATAGTATAGCTATTTATATTAAAAAAATTCGCGTATATATTAAATACTTTTAAATATTTAATACATAATTAATTAAAATATATATTTTAGAGAGGAAATTCATTGTCTTGTTAAGTTATTTGAATAAAATTTTATCATGATTGAGTCGATATTGATGCTTATTATCTTATTTGAACCAAATATGATTTTTATTAATCTAATTGAAACAAGTCTAATAATGATTTATTCAATGTTGATCATAATTTATTTATTTGAATGAAATATTATATTGATTTACTAGTATTAATTATGATTGACTTCTTTAAATAAATCGCAATGTACTCTAACCAAATATGACTTTGCTTTACTTATTTAACTATTGTTGATTATGATTGAACTATTTGAATCAAGTATGACTATAGTAACCAATGTGACTAATGGTCAACCTATTTCATTCAAAAATTATTTTTATTGATCATTACCATGATTCCCTTATTTGAATTAACTGTCTTTCAAGAAACTGATGTACATTCATTATATAAAAGTTTAGTAAAATTAATACAAGAAAGTGTCAATACGAAAACATGACCCGAACCGAACACAAATTAAGTTACACAAATCGAACCAATCACGAAACTAAATTAAGTTACCAGGTCTACTTGCACACGATGGTATTTTAGTCATTTAATACCTATTATTTAGAGAATATAGATTAGGGTTTAGTATATGATAGTTCAGCCCTATTGTATACATAGGCTAGGGCCCATTAGGGTTTCATATTAGGGTTTCTATTATACCCTTTATACTATATAAATAGTTACCAATGTAATACAAAATACCTACAGGGTTTTCATTAATCTACATGGTATCAAAGCCTTAGGGTTATGGTCATATCTTCTCTTTCTCTTCCACCGCCGCCGCCACGTAACTACGGTTGGCCACTGCCGCTTTCCTTATCCCCGTCGTCCCCCTTGAATGACGATTTTATTTCTTTTCTTTACCCTCTTGTCCTGCCCCGGGGACGCATTGTAAATAAAAATTTATTAGTTTTCTCTCCCCTACCGCCACCACCGTAGTTGTAGATCATGCCGTTGCAGTCGTAGCTCCTACCGTTGCCGCCCGTAAGCGTTGCACCTCTTGTCGTCGCCGCCATAGTTGTAGCTCCTGCCGCTGCAGTCGTAGCTCCTACCGCCGCTGCCGCTCTTCTTACTGCCCTCTTTGGCCGCTAACCAATCGCCGTCTTGCTATCACTGAGTGTTCTTTTCTATATATCTTTGTTCTTTTCTACATATCTTTTTTTTCTTATGTATTTAATCTCTTTTATTATATTTTTCACTCTAGTGAGAGCATCCGATCTTCTACCTCTCTCACTACGGGGGAGTATTAGTAAATATATATTAGTGTTTAGTATAAGATAGTCTAGCCCTATTGTATAGATAGGCTAGGACTCATTAGGGTTTCATATTAGGGTTTCTATTGTATTCTTTATACTTTAAATAATTATCAATATAATACAAAATACCTACGGATTTTCATTATTCTACATCAACTCTTCTATTTAATTTCTTTTAATAAAACCCTTGTTAAAAAATTCATTTCATCTCTCTCTCTCGATGTATTTGTTTATCTCTTAAATAAATCTGCACATTCCCAATCCTAGGACAACATCACCGTCAAAAGTTGTTGGATAACCGACCCAATTAGACCACCGCACCATGAAAGGTCTACACCTTATCACACACTCTCTCTATCTCTCTCCCTCTCTTCGTTACAACCACGAGCGGTAGCACCACTCAAACCCACTTCTTTGCCTCAATTAATCGGGAAAAAAAACTCACCTATTTTTGCCTTGATTTTGTTACATTGCCAAACCCACCATGAAGCCTAACTGATTTTAGGAACAAATCGATTTCAATTTATGAGATGAAGAAAATCAAAACCCCTAATCTAAGACCTTGCTTAGTGAAGGCATACAAATAAAAACCCTAAGCAATAAATTTAATCAAATAAAAAAGAAGTTTTTACTTGTTTGGATTACTGTATTCTTCCTGGTTCCAATTTAATCAATACCAGATTATTAACATTATTAACTTCTTCCTGAGTTTATTTTTTAAATTAAGAAAATTTCATTTGTAGAAAATTCCTAAAAGCACTAATAGATGAAGAGATAATTATTATAAAGGGATAACAAGAATTAAGGGGGCGTTTGGTTTGCAGATTTTTTTAATAGGATTTGCATTATGTCAAAGAATTTGTATTTTGCAGGATTTGCATTTGGTAGGATTGTGAATCCAGTCATGTGTTTGGTTGACAAAATCCGTCAGAATTTTCCTTCCTAAAATCCTGTTTATTTAGTAAATCAATCACATGATTTGGATTGTTTATGTGACAAATGACATAATTACCCTTCAGTTATATTTTGGTAAGGTAGGGATGGATGCAGGGTGGGGTGGGGTGAGGGTGGGGGAGAGGGTAGGGGTGGGGGTGGGTAGGGGTAGGGTGGGGATGGGGTGGGTAGGTAGGGTAGGTTGGGGTAAGGTAAGGGTTAGGTGGGGTGCAGTAGGGATAGGGTAGTGTAGGAGGTGGATAGGGTAGGATAGAGGGTGAGGGTAGGGTAGGGATGGTGGTAGGGTGGGGTAGGTGAGGGTAGGTAGGGTAGTGTGGGGGTTAGGATGGGTAGGTGATGGTAGGGGTAGGGTGGGGGTAAGGTAGGGGTGTGGTAAGAGTAGGTAAGGTAAGGGTGGGGTAGTAGGGGGTGGGGGTAATATGGTAATTTAGACATTCCCTTGTTTATGGGATTTGAAAATACTAGAGAGGTGGGAGGATTTATAAAATCTCATGTATAAAGCATTTGGTAGGATTTCAAGAAATCCTATCATTTGAAATCCTTTGCCTTTTTTCCAAATGAGCACATGATTTTTCAGGATTTGAAATCTTAATCCCGGAAAATCCTATGAAATACCACGAAACAAACAGGGCCTAAGTGTATTTAATGGGAATGTTTTTAATCATCATAGTCTTCGTTTCAACTTCCACAAGCAAATTCTGGTGATAATTGCCGATCTGCTCTTCCACCTTTTCCAAACAACATTCACACTTGCTTTCTTATCATCGGCCTAAGAACAACCGTTTCCAATTACTTTCCATAAACGTGCCGGCAGCCGTGAGTTGGGAATCCTGTGCCGGAGGGAACATGGGTTAGTGATGAATTCATCTTTCGTTCTGAAACAGGCAACGATGATGGCGGGAAAGCGATAGAAAGGGAAAGGGGAAATGTTTAAGACTCCATTGTTGTTGATGATGAACATTTTATAAATAAAACGCCGGAAGAAGTGATAATATGGAAGAGATTGAACAAAACATGGCAACAGAGATATTGGGACAAAGGATTCTATGGTAGTGGCAGTGGTAATGGTTTTCTGGTGACTTCCCATCATGATGGCGGCGATGGTATCAATTAGAGAGAGAAAGACATGTTTAGAGAAAGTGGTGTAAGACCATGTGCATCCATCCTACTTCTTCATATTGTCACATGAGTGCCATATTATTTTTTCCTCTTATCCCCCTTCATCCCACTCTTATCACTCTAAGCCCATATGTATCCATCACACTTCTTCTCATTGCCACAAGAGTAACACATCATTTTTCCCTCTCATCCCCTTCATCTCACTCCTATCACTCTAACCCCACATCCATCCCCCTTAACCAACTCATATATATATATATATATATATATATATATATATATATATATATATATATCACACACACACACATGAGATGCTCGTGTGAGGAGATGTAAAAGTCGAGATCTTTTTGCATCTGCTTCCACCCCTTCCGTTCATCGATTTTTTCAAAATTTCAAGCTTCTCCCTATCGATTTCCAAGCTTTCTTGTTCCACATTTAACACTTTTTTGTTTTGTATGCTAAATCGTCCTTATTTGTCGGCTCGTGGATGTTAACACCGCACGTTTATCTTTGTCCCTTCCCATCAAACTTGGAAACTCAACGTGGGGATGTGAAATTATTTTGTCGGTTTAAATCCATATTTTTTTAAAAAGATTGAGATAGTAGAGGAGAGGAATAAAATGAGAGGTGCAAAAAAATGTGAAGGTTTAAGATAGTATTTATACTATTTAATTGGTAATATATATATATAGAGAGAGAGAGAGGAAGGTTCATGTGGAAAGGACCTTATTTATGAAAAGTTCAAGAAGCGTTATGGTCCACACGATTGATCAATCAATGGCTAAGATTGATTGTGGTACTTTTGTAAATAAACAGAAAATCAAGGAAATTCATTAAATTAACAAAGCGGTATATATGACATTTAAAATAACAATACCAATTAATTAGGAGTAAAATCTCTCTCTCTCTTCCCTAATTAATTCATTAAATTAATTAGGAGTAAAATCAATCTCTCCTCCCTAAAACAAAAAAAAAAAAAAAAACCCTAGCCAGAAGCATTATTCCCGCCGCCGACGGCGGAGAAATCCATAGTGCCACCACCCTCACCGCGACTAACACTATCGACCACACCATCACCGCCAACTCACCTCACGTTTTGCTGCGGTTTTGATTCAGATCTGCGCCCATAGACCAACACCATCACCGCCGTCTCCAGTCGCCATCTCCGGTCACAAACGAGGAACGTGTATCTTCACCACCGCCATCGCTTCACCGATAACCTCCCTCAAGCACCGCCACAGCAAAACCCTAGATCTTCACCACCGTCGTCGCCCAAAAACCCTAGATCCATGCAACTACGGTTGAACACATCATCTACCATCGCCTTTACCATGTCGCCTCCTTCACCATTGAACACACGGCCTCCTTCATTGAACATGCCGGCGAACCACCGCCCCTGTTAAACCACTGCCTCCCTTCAAATGGGTTTATTTTTTTATTTTAATATGTATCTTTTTGTTTCGGTTATAATCTTATTTTTTCTAAGTAAATACTCTTTTAAATCTTATTTATCATTGAACAATTTTATAAGTTGTTTATAAAGTTTTTTTTTTACATTTTTATCATTGAACAAGTTTAAAAGTTGTTTATAAAGTTTATTTTGTAGTTGTTTATCATTGAACAAATTCTTTTAACTATGAACAGGGTTTTGTTTACTATTGAACATAGTTGTTTTATTATTGAATGTTAATGAGTTGATTTGATTGTTTTATTAGCTGTGTACAAGGTTTTGTTTATTATTGAACGTTTGTTAATTTTAAATTTGATTATGGTTTATTAAAGTCTATTAATGAATACCCTCTATTTCTTATAAAAAATAAAAAAGGACCTTAAAAATAAGTAAAAAAATGAAAACAGAAAAAAAGAATTAATTTGAAATAAAAGATTACTGAAACACCATAATATTTAATAATTTAAAACTCGTATATTGTTTTAGATGTTGATCATTATTGAACACCATAAATTTATTAATTTAATATTAAATTCTTTTTTAATTTCTTCTGTTTCAAAATTGATGGAGTGAGAAAAATTATAGAGAGAAATAGATTGAAGAGAGAAAAAAATTTGTTTACTATTATACCCTTTTGAATTAAAAAAAATAAAAAAGGAGATTAATCTAAGCCATTAGATCAAATAAAAATAAGAGACCAGGATTGTTTCTCACACTTTTCGCAAATAAAACACATTTCGCATTAACCCTCCTCTATATATATATATATATATATATATATATATATATATATATATATATTCGATCATTAGACCCCAACGATAATATTTCAAAAAAATGAAAAAACACAGCGTGAGGTAGAACCACCTAAAGTGAGCGGCTATGGGCGGCGATGATGTAGCGTGAGGCCTTGCACCAAATTTTTTAAATAATATCAGGGTTCAATATCAATATCATAGATCACTACAAAAAAATAGAGCTTTAGCAACGACATATGTCACTGCTAATACCCTAAAATGTAACACCCAGAATTTTATTATTAAGTTAATGCGAGAAATGTACAAAATGGTAAATGAGTTACAAATGGATATATGTGATAGTATGTGGTTATAAACTAGAGGGGCTAAAACCGTCAAAACGGAACTTGGAAAGGTTGAGGGACTAATTGCGTAATTAGTCCATAGTTATAAATATATAACCACCTTTGACTTTGAGATAGTCAAAGTCTTCACAAACTCACATTCAACTTCATGTATGCTCTGAAGCAGAAGCTTTCTTTGGAATTTTTGGAGCTAGAACAATAAGAAAAAGAGAATACAACTGATTTTAGTTCATCACAAGTGGAGGTAAGGATTCTTGACTATATACTTTGATGTTTTAGTAGGTTTTTGTTGATTTTATGGTGAATCAAAGATTTCAGCATATTGTTGTTGTTTTTGGATTTGAAGTTGTTTGGGATGTAGGAAAACATCCAGTAGCGTTTTTATGAATTAAAGTTGGGTTTTTTGGGTGTTTTGGCCGGAGACAGCAAGTAAGTCGGCTAAACTGCTTGTAACGTCCCAATTTTTTTTTAACAATGGAATATAGAAATATAACTGCATTCAACAAAATCATACGAGGTCCCGCACCCGGAACTACCCGTAGCTAAATGTATTTAAATAAGATTACAGGCTTTGTTCTAGCAAAATGTTTAAGTATTAAAACAGCGGAAACGATTAAATAAATGATGAGCCGTCTTCACACTGTTGGAGCCTCCCCACGATCAGGTCCTGAAAAGAATGAGTTTAACAACAGTAAGCATAAAGCTTAGTGAGCACTCTAGCTTACACACCACACTAGGCATGTACATGTCACATCATAACACAAATCCATGATCACATATAATAACACATACTACAGACACAGTGCACTAACGACGATTTCACACTTTGGGTCACAGTTGACTATCCAAGCCGTACCAAGGATTTCACAATATGTCTGACTGTGCCCGAGTTACGTTTTCACCACAATATAACGTAACCCTTCACTTCACATATATCACATCAGTTAAACATCACATAAAATAGAACATATACATTTCACACTAATATCATGTATAAGTTAGGGTAACTCACCTGATCTGCAGCACAGATAAACGCAACAGATTTCACAAGCTGAAAGTTAACAAGTCCAGTCGCCAGGACCTACAATACAGATATCTCCACTGATTAGCTTTGGGTACACTACAGACCCTAAGTCGGACCACACTAGGTCGGACCAAAAACTGAAAGTCGCATGGCACCCTACCCCAGTTGAAAGTCGCATGGCATCTCACTGAAAGTCGCATGGACACACCTACTCTCCATCCGAAGGTCGCATGAGGCCTTGCTCAAGCTGAAGGTCGCATGGACTGTAAGTGGCATGGACCCCTCACTCAACTGAAAGTCGGATGGACTATCTGAAAGTCGCATGGATACACCTACTCTCCATCCGAAAGTCGCATGGCACAACCCTCTATCCAAAAGTCGCATGGACTCATGCCAAAAGTCGCATGGAACAATCAGCTAAGCTGAAAGTCGCATGGAACACTCCCAAAGGTCGGATAAACTAGCTGAAGGTCGCCTGAGGCCTTCTGAAAGTCGCATGGACTAGCTGAAGGTCGCATGGGGCCTTCTGAAAGTCGCATGGACTTCATCTTCCCTGTCAGTTCATCTTTTAAAAAAAACCCATAACATTGAAACTCCATTTTCAAAATCACAACCTTCTCAAAACTCAACCAATTCACTATATTTTAGTTTCAAAACATTTCTCCCCTCATTTAGGCACTTCCTTCCAAATATAAACACAACACAACAAATATTCAAGTTTCTAGCTTAGATTCTTTACTATGTTCTTCATAAATTCAAAACCCCATAAAACCCAAATCTTATCCAGCCTAATAATCATCCAAACAAGGTAAATTTTGTATCTACAACATCATAGAGGTATAGGAAACATTACCTGATGATTCCTTTGCTAAAACCTTGAGTTTGTAGATGATCCTTGACACCTTACACCTTGCTTTCTCGTGGGTTTCACACACAGACACACACACAAGTTTTTCCAATGCAACAGTAACACTAATCTGAGAGGCTGCACCCTAATTCCCCTAATATACTTATTCTAACCAGGCCTTGGGCCCAAGATTAGCAATTTCCCTAAGCCCATAAGGCTTACTCTTTCATACTACCAATTTCACTTTTCTAATTACTTAATCCAACAACATGCTAGTCCAAAACTTGTTTATAATAGACTAAATAGTCCACCAATTCAAACATGACTTAAATTCCATAAATAATAAGCAACTCCAAAATATATAAAACTCGCATCATCCAAATAAAATATTCGTTATTTAATATATGGAAACAGGACATTACAACTCTCCCCCACTTAATTACGATTTCATCCTCGAAATCTCTACATGAACAATCCGGGGTAGTTTTGCTTCATCTCGTCCTCTGGTTCCCAAGTCCACTCAGATCCCTTACGGTGCTCCCACTAAACCTTGACCGTCGCTATTTGCTTGTTGCGTAGCTGTTTGATCTTTCGTTCCAATATGGCTACTGGTCTCTCAACATAATTCAGTCTCTCGTCTACTGTGGTGTCCTCCAATGGCACGAACGTGGACTCGTCCGCTAAACACTTCCGAAGATGGGACACATGAAACGTGTTGTGAATCCTCGACAATTCGTCTGGTAGCTCTAACCGATAGGCTACCTTCCCAACCCTGGCAATCACTTTGAAAGGCCCTATGTATCTCGGGTTCAGTTTTCCTCGCTTCCGAAAGCGGATCACGCCCTTCCACGGAGATACTTTTAACAGCACAAAATTTCCGACTTGAAATTCTAGCGGCGACCATCTCTTATCAGCATAACTTTTTTGTCGGCTCTGCGTGGCTTTCAATCTTTCTCGCACTTGCTAGACGTATTATGACATTTTCTGCACAATTTCCGTGTTTCCGAGCTCCCGCTGACCCACTTCTCCCCAGCAGATGGGGGTTCTACACCTCCTTCCATACAACATCTCGTACGGAGGCATACCGATACTCGCGTGATAGCTGTTGTTGTAGGAGAATTCCGTCAACGATAAGTAGGAATCCCAACTTCCCCCGAAGTAAATCACACACGCTCGTAGCATATCCTCCAGAGTTTGTATGGTTCTTTCGCTTTGGCCGTCAGTCTGCGGGTGATAAGCTGTGCTAAGGTTCACCCGAGTCCCCAAGTCCTCATGAAACTTTTGCCAAAACCTTGAAGTAAAGCGTACATCCCTATCCGATACTATGGTCACCGGCACTCCATGTCGCGATATTACCTCCTTGACGTACACGTCTGCCATTTTCTCTACTGAAAAGGTTTCCTTGATCGGGATAAAGTGAGCGCTCTTAGTTAGTCGGTCGACAATTACCCAAATTGCATCAAAGTTTCTCGGAGTTTTCGGTAGCTTAGTGATCAAATCCATAGTGATATGTTCCCACTTCCAAACCTGGATCTCTAACGGTTGCAGCTTTCCGTGAGGTCTGTGGTGCTCGGCCTTAACTCGAAGACAAGTTAGACACTTCTCTACGTACTTCATTACGTCTCGCTTCATCCCCGGCCACCAATAATCTGTCTTAAGGTCTCGGTACATTTTAATCGAACCTAGATGGATAGAAAACTTGGATTTATGAGCCTCATCGAGCAGGGTAGCACGCGTGCTAGTGATCTTTGGTACCGAGATACGTCCGAAACGTGTCATCAACCCTCGACTATCCTCGGAGAACAGTGCCTTTTACCCCTTAATCCGCTCCGATCTATGGTTCGCGTCCTTCAGTGCCTCATGCTGAGTGGCTCGAATAGAGTCTAACAATGTCGTTGTCACTGTCAACCTCATACACTGTGCTGGTAGCAGTACAATACTAGCCTTCCCAGTCAAGGCATCGGCCACGACATTGGCTTTTCCTGGGTGATAGAGAATCTCGCAGTCGTAATCCTTGAATAAGTCGATCCACCTCCTCTGTCTCATGTTCAGATCCTTCTGGTCGGCGAAGTGTTTCAGGCTTTTGTGGTCGGTGTAGATCGTGCATTTGACCCCGTATAAGTAGTGCCTCCATATCTTTAGTGCGAAAACAACTGTAGCTAATTCCAAGTCGTGGGTCGGATAGTTACACTCATGCGGTTGCAGCTATCGCGAAGCATACGCAATTACTTTACCTCGTTGCATCAATACGCATCCCAGTCCCACATATGACGCGTCGCAGTAGACCACCATATCGTCCGCTCCCTCCGGCAGGGTTAAGATTGGTGCGTCGCATAACTTCCCTCGTAGAATCTCAAACGCTCGTTGTTGCTCTTCACCCCATACAAATCGCACATTCTTCTTAGTCATCTTTGTCAAAGGTACTGCAATCTTAGAGAAGTCTTGTATGAATCTTCGATAGTACCCGGCCAATCCCAAGAAACTTCGAATTTCGGTAGGGCTCCTCGGCACCTCCCACTTCATCACTGCTCCACCTTAATACCTCCTTGGTTCACTACATGCCCTAGAAACTGCACTTCCCGCAACCAAAACTCGCACTTGGAGAACTTGGCATAAAGCCTTTCCCGCTTCAAAGTCTGTAGCATCATCCGCAGGTGATCTTCGTGCTCTTTCTCTATCTTGGAGTAGATCAAGATGTCATCTATGAATACAATTACCGATGTATCCAGCATTGGTTGCAGATCCTGTTCATCAAATCCATAAACGCAGCTGGTGCGTTTGTTAATCCGAAGGGCATCACTACAAACTCGAAACGACCGTATCTCGTCCTAAATGCCGTTTTCTCGATATCTCCTTCCTTCACCTTTAATTGATGATACCCGGAGCGCAGGTCGATCTTTAAAAACCAGGCTGCACCTTGCAGTTGATCGAATAAATTGTCGATCCTAAGTAGAGGGTATCTGTTCTTGATTGTTAGTTTGTTCAGTTCGCGGTAGTCTATACACATATAGAATGTGCCATCCTTCTTCTTGACGAATAAGATCGGTGCTCCCCACGACGAACTACTCGGTCGGATAAACCCTTTGTTCAATAATTCTTGCAGTTGAGACATCAACTCCTGCATCTCCGGTGGTGCTAGTCGATATGGAGCTTTCGCTATTGGCGTGGTACCCGGCACAAGGTCGATTTTAAACTCTACCTGGCGGTCGGGAGGAATCCCAGGGAGATCCTCCGGAAACACTTCGGGAAACTCACACACCACGGGTACATCCATAACGCTTCTCTTACTCTTTTCCAGCTTGCTGTCGACTACATGTGCTAGGAATGTCGTGTACCCCTTACGAATATACTTAGCCGCCTTAACCGCTGTACACAGTGTCGTTCTCCCTTTGTGATGTTCGCCGTAGATTAGAATCTCTCCCCCCACTTAGGGTTTGAACCCGTACGACTCCTTGCTTGCACAAAATACTGGCTTGGTGACGACCCAACCAGTCCATACCTACTACCACTTGGAACTCCCTAATCTGAATCGGTATAAGGTCTATAGGGAACTCCTCTTCTAATCTCTATTACATTGTTTTTATAAATAATAAATACATTGACAGCTTTCTTGTTTGCTATTTCTACTTCTAAAGGTGTCTCTAACCTTACCGGTGAAAAGCTAAAACTTTTACAAAATGAAGCAGAAACAAAATATTTACTCGCACCCGAGTCAAACAACACTAATGCAGGCAAAGAATTAACAACGAAAGTACCTGCAATTACATCCGGTTCTGTCTTTGCTTCCTCCACCGTCATTTGAAAGGCCCTGCCCCGAGCCCTTGGTACCTGCCCTTTCTCCCCGTTTGTAATCATCAGAGGTGGTTGTTGAGCAGGCCTCCCACCTCCTGTAGCAGCTCCCGGGCATTCCACCATACGATGCCCTGGCTGGTTGCATCTGAAACACACGCTCATACTAGACCGGCAATCTTTGCTCACGTGACCCGGTCTCCCACACTTGTAACAATTCATCTGCCCCAGACGGCACTCACCCGCGTGCCCTCTACCACCTTGGGGCACTTTGCCTGATCACTTTTTCCCGCAGGTCGGGAACCTGCTGTCTTGAACCTCTTCTCCGGCGCTCTCCCTTGCACATTACCCACTGCAGCTTGCCCCGCGGTTCGCTTCTTAGCCCGTAGTTCCAAATCCATCTCTCTTCCTAGACACCTCAATCATTTCCTCCAAACTCGTGCACCTACCCGTGGTCACAAACTCACGGATGTCTTCCTTCAGCATTTGAGAATAACGGTGCATCTATAGACTCTCATCTGCCACATAGGTAGGGCAGAACAAGACCTTCTCCTTGAAGATGGCGGTGATCTCATACACCGTTTCGGTAGTCTGCTCCAGCTTCAGAAACTCATTCATCAACCTCTCTCTTTCCACTTTTGGGGCGAACTAGTCGTTAAACAACTCCTTGAACTCATCCCATGTCATGGCAGAAATCAACACCCCCTTCCTCTGTCTCAAAAGGTTCCACCACGTCTTTGCTGCTCCTCTAAGAAGGTTCGATGCGAACCACACCCTGCTCCCCTCCGCGCATCGACCGGTATGAAAGGCTCCTTCCACCTCGGAAATCCATTGAGCACTCTTAATGGGGTCCATAACCCCCTCGAAGATCGGTGGCTGACATGCCGAGAAGTCTCTATAGCTGCCACCCTGCTGTGTCTGGTTTGCTGTTGGGGTGGCAGTTGGCGTGGTGGCCTCTTTAGCTGCCCATAGAACACTTAGTTTCTGATCCATCATCTTGCCCATATCCTCCTTGATCTCGGTAACAATCTGGGGCAACATCTCCCTCAACTCTTTCATCACATCGGCCGTCACCTTGGCGGCTAGAAGAGCCTCTCTGTCTGTTTCTTCCTCATCAGTAACCGGAATCACGTTTTCCGGTGTCACAATCCTTGGGTTAGTACCCTCATACTCCTCGTTCAGTATAGGCTGTTGACGGGGGGTCTGTCTCCCTAGTGATGCTGGTCTCTAGGCCCTCGGGCCCATAGCTGGTTCCAGTTCCAGCAGTAGCAATGAGATTGCGGTTCCTCCTTGTGTTCACCATTCTAGAAGTATGGATAACGCACTATTAAGCAGGTGGATTTATCATACTATCCTGCTCACACTGCAGTCTACATCCACATCACATACAATTTCTAGCATGACGTTCACCTTATCTGAAGTAGCCCTACTCACTAAGGCACTCCTATTCTACAGGCATACTACAATCCTACAAGTACCCCTCACCTGATTCACGAGGGTTTGTATGGTGCCGGCAAGTCTTGACATGTATCATGTGCTCATAATAATACGGGCCCTTATATTATTCTAAACACATCACACATACCGAGTCTTATCGTCGCCATCCGAAATCCGGATTCACAGGCTTAGGTCATGCATCACATAACATTCCACATACATATTGCATTTTCATATTATCATAAAATCATGCAAACATATAAGTTCAACACACCAGCCATCATATCCTTGTTTATCCATATCACAAATACATCCACGTATAATGCTAAGTCATACAAGTCTTTGAGCGTCTGATCCTACCCTACCCCAACATCAAACGAGAACATGAAATTAGGCCAAATCATCCGTTCTAAGCCTATATGGTTACCATTATACATGGTGTACAGTATTCACGATATGTATAAACATGGATACAGTTAGGAACTACTCTAGCATACATCATGGATTCAACTGCACAGTATATTTCACCAACTATATATATATATACTATGCTTCACTTCGTGCTCACCAGGACCAAGCTCCAGCTGACAGCTCATCATTTGGTTTTAAAAATAAATTTTGTAAAATTAAATTAAAAAAAATGTTTTAGAACCAAGGTTTAAGTCCAAGCACACCTCTTGCATGCTTGAATCCCTTAAACCTAGGCTCTGATACCAAGTTGTAACGTCCCAAAATTTTTTTTTTCACAATGGAATATAGAAATATAACTGCATTCAACAAAATCATACGAGGTCCCGCACCCGGAACTACCCGTAGCTAAATGTATTTAAATAAGATTACAGACTTTGTTCTAGCAAAATGTTTAAGTATTAAAATAGCGGAAACGATTAAATAAATGATGAGCCATCTTCACACTGTTGGAGCCTCCCCACGATTAGGTCCTGAAAAGAATGAGTTTAACAACAGTAAGCATAAAGCTTAGTGAGCACTCTAGCTTACACACCACACTAGGCATGTACATGTCACATCATAACACAAATCCATGATCACATATAATAACACATACTACCGACGCAGTGCACTGACGACGATTTCACACTTTGGGTCACAGTTGACTATCCAAGCCGTACCAAGGATTTCACAATATGTCTGACTGTGCCCGAGTTACGTTTTCACCACAATATAACGTAACCCTTCACTTCACATAAATCACATCAGTTAAACATCACATAAAATAGAACATATACATTTCACACTAATATCATGTATAAGTTAGGGTAACTCACCTGATCTGCAGCACAGATAAACGCAACAGATTTCACAAGCTGAAAGTTAACAAGTCCAGTCGCCAGGACCTACAATACAGATATCTCCACTGATTAGCTTTGGGTACACTACAGACCCTAAGTCGGACCACACTAGGTCGGACCAAAAACTGAAAGTCGCATGGCACCCTACCCCAGTTGAAAGTCGCATGGCATCTCACTGAAAGTCGCATGGACACACCTACTCTCCATCCGAAGGTCGCATGAGGCCTTGCTCAAGCTGAAGGTCGCATGGACTGTAAGTGGCATGGACCCCTCACTCAACTGAAAGTCGGATGGACTATCTGAAAGTCGCATGGATACACCTACTCTCCATCCGAAAGTCGCATGGCACAACCCTCTATCCGAAAGTCGCATGGACTCATGCCAAAAGTCGCATGGAACAATCAGCTAAGCTGAAAGTCGCATGGAACACTCCCAAAGGTCGCATGAGACCTTCTGAAAGTCACATGGACTAGCTGAAGGTCGCATGGGGCCTTCTAAAAGTCGCATGGACTTTATCTTCCCTGTCAGTTCATCTTTTGAAAAAAACCCAGAACCTTGAAACTCCAATTTTCAAAATCACAACCTTCTCAAAACTCAACCAATTCACTATATTTTAGTTTCAAAACATTTCTCCCCTCATTTAGGCACTTCCTTCCAAATATAAACACAACACAACAAGTATTCAAGTTTCTAGCTCAGATTCTTTACTATGTTCTTCATAAACCCAAATCCCCATAAAACCCAGATCTTATCCAGCCTAATAATCATCCAAACAAGGTAAATTTTGTATCTACAACATCATAGAGGTATAGGAAACATTACCTGATGATTCCTTTGCTAAAACCTTGAGTTTGTAGATGATCCTTGACACCTTACACCTTGCTTTCTCGTGGGTTTCACACACAGACGCACACACACAAGTTTTTCCAATGTAACAGTAACACTAATCTGAGAGGCTGCACCCTAATTCCCCTTATATACTTATTCTAACCAGGCCTTAGGCCCAAGATTAGCAATTTCCCTAAGCCCATAAGGCTTACTCTTTCATACTACCAATTTCACTATTCTAATTACTTAATCCAACAACATGCTAGCCCAAAACTTGTTTATAATAGACTAAATAGCCCACCAATTCAAACATGACTTAAATTCCATAAATAATAAGCAACTCCAAAATATATAAAACTCGCATCATCCAAATAAAATATTCGTTATTTATTATATGGAAACAGGATATTACACTGCTGCTACGAGTTGAAGGGCACGAGCGTGCTCTTCAAGATCCAACCGTGCCCTTGGCCGTACCTTAGGAGGCACGGGCGTGACCCTTAGGGTATGGGGCGTGCCCTGTTCTAGAAAGGCCCAGAGGGTGCCTAGAGACCACGGGGTTACGTGGGTGTAAGGCACGGGAGTACCTTGTGAAAGGCACGGGCGTGCCTGGTATTTTGTTCAGTTGTTCAGTTCAGCAGATGCATGTGTTGATGTATATTCGGTATTATTTCATGTAGAGACTTGTTAGTGGCGCGTTCGCTAGATTACTATCGATTGTGGACTGTTCTATAACATTACAGACTATAAGGTGAGTCTTCTAGACTACTATTCATATTTACAGCATGTATGTTATTATATCAGGTTGTTGATATATTAGGTCACTCAGATGTGGGTGCTATGCTCAGTAAGGTTCAGTATTGATACAGTAATGTTACAGTAAATATTTATGTGTGTTAAGCTTATTGCTATGTTCAGTAATGCTCAGTATTATTAAGCATGTTGCTTTGTGCAGTAGTGGCTCAGAATTAGCTCAGTACTGTGGCTCGGTTAATTAATCATATGTATGAGAAAGCATGCTGCCATGTGCAGTAGTGGCTCAGTTAGTTACTTAGAGGTTATTATCAGTTGTTGACAGTGTTCATAATGAGATTATATTCATGTGTTTATATGATTGGCAGTCTAGTTTACTCACTAAGCTCTCGCAGCTTATCAGATATTATTTCTAAAATGTTTTGCAGGTTTTAGCAAAGACAAGGGCAAAGCTTCAGTTTGACAGTTCTCATGTATATAAGGAAAATAGTGTTTTGAAACTTAACGCCCGGTTGTATAGTGAGAAAACGTCTTTTGATGTAAATATGTGGCTATCATGCTTTTGTATGAACCTGATGGTTCAAAACTACTTTTGTTGCTTCCGCTCGTTTGTAAGATAACGCTTTTATTTATAAAAGACCTTGAAACATGATTTTATATAGATTTTGAAAATTGGGGCGTTACATAAAATGTCGCTGCAAAAGCCTTTAGCAGCAACATGTCGCTGCTATTTTGTCGCTGCAATTGCCTTGTCACAAATGCTTAAATGTCGCTGTTATTGGTGTCGCTGCTATTGCGTGTCGTTGATATTACTTTATGTCGCTGCTATTGTTCATTTTCATTTTTTTAATAATTCAGAACAAAAATAGTTATAACCTGTTTTGCTTATAATTTAATACACCAAAACTGCAGAAAAACGAATATTTATATAGAACCGCATAAGCTATTACAAAATCCTTAATATATATGTTTTAGTTAAGTTGTTTGTTAAGACAAAACACATAATGCATAACTACTCGTCACTATCTTTGCCCTCGTTCCCTTCATCATTATCCACATTATCGTTTTGGGATGAAAATGATTGAATCACGTTTGTCATTGTTGATTCCATTGCTGCTCTAAATGCTGGGTTACGAAGCATAACATCTAGTTGATTGGGCTACACAATTATTAAATATGTACATTAGTAACTTATTATAACTCATCATGACCATAAACTAACAAAGAAAACCATTGAATAACCAAACAACCAAATTAAGCCACATATAGCTCATCATGACCCGTTACAAGTTCATGTGACCCATTATAGCTCATCATGACTCATAAACTAACAAAGAAAACCATTAAATAACCAAACAACTAAATTAAGCCACATATAACTCATCATGACCCGTTACAAGTTCATATGACCCACTAGAACGCATCATGACCCATAAACTAACAAAGCAAACCATTAAATAACCAGACAACTAAATCAAGCCACATATAACTCATCATGACCCGTTACAAGTTCATGTGACCCATTATAACTCACCATGACCATAAACTAACAAAGCAAACCATTGAATAACCAAACAACCAAATTAAGCCACATATAGCTCATCATGACCTGTTACAAGTTCATATGACCCACTAGAATGCATCATGACCCATAAACTAACAAAGCAAACCATTAAATAAAAAAACAACTAAATTAAGCCACATATAACTCATCATGACCCGTTACAAGTTCATGTGACCCACTAGAACTCATCATGACCCATAAACTAACAAAGCAAACCATTGAATAACCAAACAACCAAATCAAGCCATATATAACTCACCATGACCCGTTACAAGTTTATGTGACGCATTCAAAAAGTTTACTTCCAAAACTATTCACCTGCCCTACACACGGGTCTTAAGGTTCAGAATCAAATAAACTGTTTAAATAATATCAGAATCAAATAAAAGCAGAAAATAGTTGTCATGCCGGCGGCTTGCCTTTGTCCACACGAGACAATCCTTAAAATATTTCGAAAAAATGTAAAAACTCAACGTAAGGTGGAACCACCTAAAGTGAGCGGCTATGGGTGGCGATGGTGTAGCGTGAGGCCTTGAACCAAAGTTTTTAAATAATATCAGGGTTTAATATCAATATCATATATTAAAATATTCAAAAAGTTTACTTCCAAAAATATTCACCTACCCTACACACGGGTCTTAAGGTTCGGAATCAAATAAACTGTTTAAATAATGTCAGAGTCAAATAAAAGTAGAAAATAGCTATCATGTTGGCGGCTTGCCTTTGTCCACACAAGACGGTTCTTAAAATATTTCAAAAAAATGTAAAAATCAACGTAAGTTGGAACCACCTAAAGTGAGCGGCTATGGGTGGTGATGGTGTAGCGTGAGGGCTTGAACCAAAGTTTTTAAATAATATCAGGGTTTAATATCAATATCATATATTAAAATATTCAAAAAGTTTACTTCCATAAATATTCATCTGCCTTACACATGGGTCTTAAGGTTCGGAATCAAATAAATTGTTTAAATAATATTAGAGTCAAATAAAAGTAGAAAATAGCTATCACGCTAGTGGCTTGCCTTTGTCCACACGATACGGTCCTTAAAACATTCAACAAACACGAGTAAGCATGAAGCATAGTGAGCTAACATAGTATTTGCACGTTATACTACATAACACGTATTCGGGTAAGAGTATACCACGTCAACATCAATAATATTTGTATATAGATTGCTAAAGGTGCAATAATAAGGGCCCAACTACACATAAATGCCACATCAACATATCATAGTACATCATCACACATGAACATCATAGTATAAAAAGTAAGTGAAAACTCAACTAATGAGTAATTTCAAAATTCACAAAGCCACAATAACTAGTAAGTTAGTTGCGATTATCACGAGAACCTACAAACACGATTTTAAGATCCCGTCTCAAAATTTACACCTCACTCCCACTTTTAATTTCATCCATGAAAGCTAAGTTTTCAATTGGAGTGTGACATGTTTAGTTTATGATTTGATTCTCTTAGTCCGTTATGAACCTATTTATACCAACCAATAACGATTCCTCATATTCCCTGAATTTTGATTCATCCGAATGAAGATTCACCTTAATGACGATTTATATGAATTGTGTTTCACATGGATTGCGACTCACATACATTCATGAATTGTGATTCACATCCTCCTCTCCGATTTGTGATTACCTCATGAATATTATTTACAATTCATCAAAATATGATTCATGGAGGAAACATGATCTACGATTCTTGATTCCAAATACAATTCACCTTTGACCTTTGATGGTTTTTTAAAATAATTTACGATTCTCTCGTGAGTGTCTGAATTACGTTTCAAAGAATACAATCTCCTTTTTTGAGATTAACCAAATTACGAACTCAAAATACGATTGGAGAATCTCACTCGAAGACTTAGCCACAACTGATTTTTGATTCACAGCTCAAGTTTGAATTACGATTCTATCTCCTATGTGAATTACGATTCATGCCGAACCAAAAACAATTGCGACTACTCCAATGCGGTCGATACTTTTGAAGAGAAAACATTTTTAAATCTTAATCATTTCCATCCATTTTTATTGTAATCGGTTTCTATCATCAACCCCTTAATTCCTTATCAATTAATTCCATTTCCATCTCGCATTAAGTGATCTAGAATCAATTTTTGTTCACGACACCACTATGTTGTGGGCGTAAACCGAGAAGCCCATTACCTAACCAAAACGCAATCAAATTATACTCAAACGGAGTAAAATTTATATGCGGTAGATCATTGTGGTTAGGGGATCATTGCCTAAAGGTTTCTTGATGATTAGTGCAAAAAGAATGGTGATTCGATTCCTCCTTCCTTTGATAGTGATACAGCACACACTGCTCCTAATGCAAAGATACAACTGTAAGGTATGGTAATACCTAGGGTTTTGTGCCTCAAAGGGTATGTATACCTTCCCAAGGTATTTCCATGTCCAAACACCCTAAATAGTATGTGTTGGATAACGGGTATTACGACTCTCCCCCACTTAGAATCGATTTCTTCCTCGAAATCATTATTCGAACAACTCCGGATAATACCTTTTCATTTCTTCATCCGGCTCCCAAGTCCGTTCAAATTCCTTACGGTTCCCATTATACCTTTACCATTACTATCTGTAGCTCGAATTGGTAAGGTAGCCTACATGCTTGAGTTACCGAAGAATTATTAAGAATTCACAATACCTTTCATGTCTTGCGCCTGCGAAAATGCCTAGCGGATGAGTCCACCTTTATATCATTGGAAGATGTTGTGGTCAATGAAAATCTGAATTATGTGAAAAGACTTGTGGTAATGTTAGACCGAAAGACGCAAGTCCTCAAGAATAAACAAACAGATAGTAATGGTGAAGGTACAGTGGGAACACCCTAAAGGATCTGAATGGACTTAGGAGCCTGAGGAAAAAATGAAAAGGTATTATCCAGAGTTGAACAATGATTTCAAGGATGAAATAAATTCAAAGTGGGGGAGAGATGTAATACCCATTTTCTGACTCATATTATGTAACCTTTAATGAATTGAATTAAAAATAATTTCTTTTACTTAAGTGTTGAGAGTCATTAAGGGTATTTAGGGTGCTTGTACATGGAAATACCTTGGGAAGGTATAAATACCCTTTCGGGCACAAAATCTTAGGTATTACCATACCTTGCAGTCATATTTTATGCATTAGAAGTTGTATGTGTGTTGTATTGCTGCCGAAGGAAGGAGGAACCGAACCACCATTCTTTTTTACCTAACCTAAGTGATCTATCATTTTACACCTTTTGAGTAAAGTCTAATTGGGTTTTGATTAAGTTTTGGGGTTGTTGGTTTACATCGCCACCATGGTGGTGCCGTGAACAAAAATGGATTGTAGATCGCTTAATGCTAGATGGAAATGGAATTAATTGATAAGGAATTATGGGATTGATGTTAGGAACCCTTACAATAAAAATGGATCGAAATGATTAAGATTTAAAAACGTTTGCTTTTCATAAGTATCGACTGTATTGGAGTAATCGCAATTGTTCTTGCTCCGGTGTGAATCGTAATTCACATAGGAGATAGAATCGTAATTCAAACAAGAGCTGTGAATCAAAAATCAGTAGGGTTGAGTCTACGAGTGAGATTCCCTTTTTGAAATCGTAATTTGGTTAATCGCAAAAGAGAAGATTGTATTCTTCGAATCTTAATTCAGAAACTCACGAGGGAATCGTAAATTATTATCAACAACCATCAAAGGTCAAAGGTGAATTGTAATTGGACTTGGTAAATCATGTTTCCTACATGAATCGTATTTTGATGAATTGTAAAATAATATTCATGAGGTAATCGCAAATCATAAAGGAGGGTGTGAATTGCAATTCATGAATGTAGGTGAATGGCAATTCAAGTGAATCGCAATCCAAGTGAATTGCAAATCCAAGCAATCTAGATGAATCGCCATGCTGGTCGATCTTAATTCAAGTGAATCACAATTCAGGGAATATGAGTAATCGTAATTGGTTAGTGTAAATAGGTTTGCGGTTGACTAAAAAAACCAAATCATAAAGTGAATGTGTTACACTCCAATCAAAAACTTAGCTTTGACGGATGAATTGAAAAGTGGGAGTGAGTTGTAAATTTTGAGACGGGATCTTTAGTGTTTGTGTCTAGTAGAGTTCTCATGGTAATCGCAACTAAGTTACAAGTTATTACGACTTTGTGATTTTTGAAATTGCTTATCAAGTTAGTATTCACTAACTTACTCTTTATACTGTGATGACGGTTCATGTGTGATGATGTACTGTGATATGTCGATGTAACATTTATGCGTAGATGGGCGCCTATTATTGTAGCTTTGGCAATCTATGTGCAGCTGGGCACTCACTCGCCTCAGTGGAATTCTTGATGTTGATGTGATATACTTTATTATAAAGTATTGTGTTAGTTCATGAAGCTTTATACTTACTCGTGTTTGATTAATGTTTTCAGGACCGTCTTGTGTGAAGAAGGTGAAGGCATAGGCGTGACAACTATTTTCCGCTTTTATTCAACTCTAATATTATTTAAACAGTTTATTCGATTTAGAACCGTAAGACCCGTGTGTAGGATAGGTGAATATTTTGGAAGTATACTTTTTGAATATTTTAATATATGATATTGAATTTCTGCAAAAAAATTTGGGGCGTTACAAAATAGTAGTCGAAATGATCAAAATACCCTCACATGCAAGGCATACGAGGGGCTTCTAATAGCCAAAAGTAACAGCAGGGTAGATACATAAAGACATAGATGCTAGTTGTGGAACTTGTATGTTAACCTTCTTAGATAATTTTTTTCCTATAACCCACTTCAATTCGGTATGATTAGCACCACATAAGGTCATTTTCTTTCCCTTATACATGAATGCCATATATAGATGATTAAAGTCTCACTCTATCTTCCCCAAAGTAGACCGCCATTGAATTCTCAAGACCATTTCACTTCCACTAACAAGTGAAGTGCCTTTGGCTACCGCTATCGAAAGTGGACAAATACTTTTAATGTGGCAATCTAATTTCTTGGCAGTGGAAAGATCCAAGAAATTATGAGCACTACCACTATCAATCAAAATATGCATTTAGTGAAATAAGAAGAAACAAACCTTCCTTCTCACCTTCTATACCATTGTAGCAAAATTCGCCATCAGTACCTTCATTCTCATGAATCTCTTCATGTTCTGAACATTTGTCAGCCATAATTTCCAATGAAAACAACCGTCCTGGACATCTATGACCCGGAACAAAACATTGATCACCATAGAAGCATAAATTCATGGCTCGTTTATCTTCATACTCCTTTTGACTCAATTGATTTCGTGTTTGTACAGTGGGAATGAATCGTTTCTATTTCATATTATTGGCATGTGCATTGATTGGCGAGACCATCGATGGTAGTGACAATAATGGGGCAGATTTAACAGGCATATAGTTAGATCCTTGTGGAGATACTCTAGAACCAAAACTTGTGAAATTTGATACTCTTCTGGTTGCATTGCTATGGGATTCTTGAAGTTTGGCTAAACAATAAGCATCAACTAAAGTTTTGGGTTTAAACACCCTTACCACTGATTCAATTTCAGTCTTCAAACCTGCTATGAACAAACTGATTGATTGTGTCTCCTTAAGTTCAATCTTGCTTAAAAGAAGATAGAAATCATCTTGGTAAGCGTGAATTGATCTCTCTTGTTTCAGATTTTTAAGCTCTGCTAATGCATCCTCAAAATTAGCCACAAACCTTTGTTGTATGGCTTCCAAATAATAGTTCTAGTCAACACCTTCACCATGTAATCTTGTGCATTGTTGGTGCCATGCTAGTGCCTCATCATACACATCAATAGAGGCCAATTTCACCCTCTGTTCTTCCTCAATTTCTTCTACCGCAAATAAAATTTTATACCTATAAGTCCATCCTTGCACATCATCCCCGTTAAACTTTGGAAATTCTACCTTTGTAAATCGGACTTAGCCTAGTGTTGTTCATCCTTAATTCTGTGCTTCCACCCTCTCCTGAACCTTTCTATAGCTCATTGGCAATTAAATCATGTTGTACATACACCCAACTGAGAGATTGATTGAGAGCCTCAATCGATTTATGAACATCATTGAGAGAGAATTGAACCGAAGCTTGGAAAAAATTGTCAATTGATTTTTGTACTTCGACTATTGAATATGATCCGAATTTGTCTTCACGAATTGGATTAAGACTCTAATTAATATTAGGATTATTATATATATATATGAGCCGTGAGACTCAAGTTTCACTTTGAGATCTATCCAAATTAATTAGGAGTATTTTAAATTTAAAATTAAGATATGTACTTAAGATATGACTCAACATATCTATATATATATATATATATCTTGATCGTGAGCTTCACAAAGAGATTTTTAGAGAGAGAGATTTATTATTATTGGTAGAAACCAATAATTTAGCTTGTTAGCTTTTCTTTGTTATTCGCAGGTTTAGGTTCTCTTTTGATTACCTGCGTTCTTGTAACCTCCTCATATTTTCCCATATAGTGATATCATCGGTTGTGCCCGTGGTTTTTCCCTTAAAGGGTTTTCCACGTTAAATCTTGGTGTTCTCGTTTTTCTTTTATTTATTCGTATTTCGTTTCTACGTGGTTTCGATATATATTTATTTTACAACAAGTGGTATCAGAGCCACGTTGTTTCCTGATTACCCTTTTTCAATTTATTGGGGTTTTACATCGATATGGTTACTTTGAAATACGTTCTTTCGCTGCTTGATCGAGATACAAGATTTTATTTATGGCAAGTGAAGGTGCGGGCAATATTGACTCAAATTGATCTTGATGATGCACTATTATGTCTTGAAAAGATGCCCATGGCTTTGTCTGATGAGGAGAAAGAAAGAAAAGATTATAAGGCTCTCTTTTATATTCATCTCCATTTATCTAATACTATTTTACAAGTTTTAAAAGAAGGCTCCATGTTGATGGGAGATAACTCGCCATATAAAATTGCTTGAATTAGTTCAATCCAGATCAAGATATATGACGGTGTTACAAGACCTTTGTCAAATGTTCGACATGTTCAATGTTTAAAAAGAAATTTTATTTCTTTGAGTACTCTTAATCTTAAAGAGTACAAGTATTCCGGTAAAGGTGGAGTTCTAAAGAATTCAAAATCAACTTTGATCAAGTTGAATGCTTCTTGTATTGCCAAAGAAAACTTTATGGAGATGTTTTAATCGCTATTCTAGCAACTAAGTATTAGCTTTGCTCATTCTTGGTTGATATGACAATCTGATTTTCAAAGGATTGTTGGCACACAATGATTTTTATGATGAGGAGTTTAACAAAGATTTATCTTCTTATTAGCTACAAGTGCAAATTCGTCTCAAGGTGGAGATTGTTGAATATGATCCGAATTTATCTTCACGAATTGAATTAGGACTCTAATTAATATTAGGATTATTTTATATATATATATATATATATATATATATATATATATATATATATTAATATATATGAGCCGTGAGACTCAAGTTTCACTTTGAGATCTATCCAAATTAATTAGGAGTATTTTAAATTTAAAATTAAGATATGTACTTAAAATATGACTCAACATATCTATCTATAAATATATATATATATATATATATCTTGATCGTGAGCTTCACAAAGAGATTTTTAGAGAGAGAGATTTATTATTATTGGTAGAAACCAATAATTTAGCTTGTTAGCTTTTCTTATTTATTCGCAGGTTTAGGTTCTCTTTTGATTACCTGTGTTCTTGTAACCTCCTCATATTTTCCCATATAGTGATATCATCGGTTGTGCCCGTGGTTTTTCCCTTAAAGGGTTTTCCACGTTAAATCTTGGTGTTCTCATTTTTCTTTTATTTATTTGTATTTCGTTTCTACGTGATTTTGATATATATTTATTTTACAACATCGACCATGGCCGACTGTAACGCATCAGCAATTGATTCTAATATTAACGTCCTTCATCCATTGATTGCAACCTGGTAGTGGCCATATGGAACCTGGGGCTGTGAAATTGTTGCCAGAATCACAGCTTTGCTACCAATTGTTATGGATGGAAATCTCAGGACCCAAATAAAGATCGAAAGATTTGACCTAATGCTCAAAACTCTCAACAACTGAAAAGGAGTTGAAAGCAATTAGGAAGTAGTATTCATATGTAAGAGAGTTATTACAGATAAATAGAACTGAATGAATAACATGAATGCGTTATAACTCTTTAATACAAGCAATCAACTAACCCTCTAACTACTTCCTAACAACTAACATCTTCCAACTTCTTCTCTTGACTTTCACTTATTGTTTATAACATATTGTCGTTGCTGCCACAGCCAACCGGTCTTGCCACTGCAACCCGCCGGTCACGTCACTACTCCTCACTAGTAATGCAGTCGTTAAACTGAGCGTACCCTCTACTTGATTTTCATCTTAGTTCATCACAAACCCAACAGGTACACTATCCTTGCACCTTGTCACACTTTTTAGGTTATCAATATGTTTTTGTTGATTTTCCAACCCGTACTTATATAACAATATTTACTTTAGTTCATCACCCCTATTCTTCGTTTTTCAGCACCATTTTTGTTTTATTTCATCACCCAATGAATCTATTAATTATATGGTCTGGTTATGGTAAATGTTGAGTATCTGTCTATATATGTATATATATATATAGAGAGAGAGGAGAATTCAAACGAGAACTGTTTTTCGTACAAGAACTGCGAGAACCAATCTTGGACGTTCATTTTGGATAATGTAATTCATGGATGAAGAGCGTGGGGGGATTAAATGTAGCTGAGTGCATGTAAGGAATTCATGAGTGGGCAATCCAATTAAAGGAGGGGTAATTGGACGGCTAAGATTGGTTATCGTGGTTCTCGTACGAAAAACAGTTCTTATTTGAACTTTTGCCGTACTATTTAAATTTGTAGTTTGTCAGTTATGCTATTTTACAGTAATTTGTTTCAAATTTAATCAGAATGGTTTGAAGATATATAGTGTGTTTCTTGTTAGTTATGGTAAATAGTAGTGTTTGCTACTAGTCCATTAGTATTTGTTTAATTTGGAGCACTTCATTGCCTTTCAGATATATAGCTGATAAATAGTAGTGTGACTCATACATATCTAGTATAACTTTAAGTCTTAATATGTCATATGTGGGTCATAATATGTAAAAATATGAAGGAGTAGATATAGAGTGATATAAGTTACTAGACTAAATGTCCGTGTGATACACGGGTTGGTTTAAATTATAATAGATATTAAATATTAATAAAAACATATTAAACAATAATAAAATGTGAATTAAATTAGAATTTAAAAAATGACGATGCACGACATCAACACTCTAACCAATGGTGGAAATATCGACGAGAATGGGAGGCAGACTTGACGTTAAAAACGTGGTATCATGATACAAAGAAACATGATTTTATTTCTTATATAAGTTATCAATCATTATTATTACAAGTAAGGGTAATAAAGTTAAACGTTATTGGTTATAATTAAAAAGGAATTTAAAATGTTATAAAATATTTTAGAATGATAAAACTAAGATTTTGGTTAAATATGATATTTTGAAATATTATAAAGGGTATATATGATATTTGTAAATTAAGGTGCGCAAATACGATTTTATATGATTTAATAAGAACATGTATGAAGTTATCTTTAATAATTTTGAATATAAAAAGTCAAAATTGATTTATTGATTTTAAGTGAATGAATGGTCAAGATTAAATATTTTTTTAAATGAATGGTTCAGATTTTTAATAAATTTTATTAAATTACTCTTTTATTTATATTAAAAGATAAGGGGTCTACAAATTAACTCATTATGATGTATATGACTTGTAAAAATTTGATATATACTACAAAGTTATTCATGATGGTTACTAATTTATGTGGTTAATTATATAGATACAAATGTTGAATAATGCTAAAGAACAGGTGACTCGATTACAAGAAGATACTAAGCAAACAAATTAAAAGGTGGATGATATTTTAAAGATCTTCAATGAGAGGCTCTCCACCTCCTAACTAGCTACTATCAATCTTAATTGGTTGTTATTTAAACAAAACTTGTTTGTATACTTTAATATTTGTTAGCAAATTAACTAAATGTTTTTTGAAACATTTGGATATTTGCTAAATTTGAAGTTTGTTATCAAATTTTGATGTTTGGTATTTGTTTATAGTAGTTTATATTTTTGCTATAATTATATATGTTATACCTGATTGTACAAATTTTGTAAGGAAGTTGAAAATCAAAGATTTCTCTAATCGAATATCGTAATAATGAATCACATGAGATTGAATGGTCGGAGAACAAGGAAGTCAACGGGATTGTAGAGAAAATACTAACTTAACATAGAGGTTTAGGTACGTGGTTATGGAAATGAGCGAGCACCAAAACCGTTGACACTCCCAATGCTACTCTATTGTTGTTGTTGCTTTCTTCGACTAAAACCAATGCCTCTGAACATAAATGCCTCACTGCTAGTTGAACAAAGTTTTACCGGAGATTGGGACCCTACATTGATAATGCTTTTGAACACCAACGTCTCGCTGCTAAATACCCCTCTTGGAGAGTTAATTGTACAAATGGTCCTTTAACTTAGGTAAATCTGCCAATTTAATCTTTTAACTTTAAAAGTGGTGGAGACTATCCTTTATGATTCAATTTGTGGCGATATTAGTCCTTTTTAACGGTGGACGTTTGTTTTAGGCGTTAAGTTTCCCCACGTGCCTTGCACACGAGGGATTTTGTCTTTTTACCCTTCCCCCTCTCCTTTACCGCCCAAATAAACGTCTTTAGTCTCTCTCTTTCACACTCATTCAAGAACCCTGTCGAAACACACGAACACAGGGTGAGATTACGAAGGAGATCAAAAATCGACAATGGTGTTTTGTTCTTGTGGTAAGGTAGCAGTGATTCACGCCTCATGAACCTCCCAAAATCCCGGTAGATGGTTATATTCATGTCCTGATCATGTAAAAAATCCTCAATTTGCAAGCCCTAATTCTGAGTTGTATCAGCTTAAATAGCCACATTATGTAAATTTCTTTTTTAAGGGTTCGAGATGTAGATTTATTGGTTGGTTAGACCCTGTAATATGCGAAAGATCAACTGTGATCATCCCTGGTTTGCTACGATCGAAGAATTCTCTTGAATTGCAATTAAAGGAAAGTGAAGCACTATGTTGGAAATTGAAGTTTTATTTGGTATTTAGTTGGTGGTTGTTTTTTGTATTTGCATTTTCCTATCTTTAAACCGTAACTTGGTCAAAATGTAGACCTTTTTTGTACTTTTGGGTAGTTGAAGCTAGTATTAAAGTTCAAAGACAGTGAAGTTATGTTTTGGGCAGTGAAGTTATGTTTTGGATTTAAATGCATTAATGAATGGGACTTCATTTACAGTGAGTTTGGTGTGTAATTTAAGCTATCATAAATGTTTCCCTATTTATATGGATGTGGTGGATCATTGTTAAGTAGACACACACACAGATACAACAATGGACCACGATCGTACCCAACTTCTTTCTACATCTAGTTTCAGAAGCATATTGTTAAGCAAGGCGGATTGGTAAGTGTTTTTGTTTAATATTTTGTACTAATCTTGTTTTTTTGTTTGTGAACTTGAAACGAATTCTTGCTGTTTTGAGCAGACTATACCTGCAGAATTTGTAAGAATGCATGGCTTGCAAGAGTTTTTCGGGGTCTTTCTTAGGATGGATAGTTGGGAGCATGAGATGGAACTGCAACTATATGGTGATTCAAGAAGAACCTCCATTATCCCTGATCACATGGTGATCAAAGGTGACTTTGAATGGTTTAAACACAAACATGGACTTGCATACAAGACATGGTTGAAGTTTAAAATGCGAGAAGTTGATGATTGTGTGATATTTGATGTTAAAAGGTGGTATGAATGGTGTATTATGTGTTTGGGATTGTATGGATGGTGTGTTTTGTTGTTTGGGATTGTAGGGATGGTATCTTTTGTTGTTTGGGATTGTAGGAAAGGTGTTTTAATTATACTAGGCAGTGGCTTGTGTCTTTATTAATGGTTTGTAAGATGGTCCAAGTTATGGTATTTGTAATATATGGTCCATGTAATATCTTTATGAATAAATGAAGCAATGTTTGTGGTGTTTAACTACAAGAGAAGTACAGAATGTTTGTGGTGTTTAACTAGTTAAAACAGAATATAGTTGCCATTGAAACAGAATTGTCATTGAAACAGAAAATGTATTAAAATACACTAATCACATGTCAAACAAAGTGAACTCAAATCTATTGTTTGTGTAATATATGGTCCATGTAAACCCAAAATGTATTAAATACACTAATCACATGTGTAATATATGGTCCATACTAATCACATGTCAAACAAAGTGAACTCAAATGTATTTGTTAAGAATGTTTGTCAGCTGATAGGTTGCTCATCATCAGCTGATACGTTGGTCATCATCAGCTGATAGGTGTGACTTTAATTCAAGCATAGCTGATAGGTTAAGTAGCATCAGCTGTGACTTTAATTCAAGCGTGGTTACAACTAACATTGTTTCAAAGCACAACCCAACATTGTTTCAATGCAAAACCAAGAACAAAAAACATAGTAACAGAAGTAGTTAAAACATAAACATTGTTTTCAAATTACAAATAATCTTAATTTGTTGAAGTAGCAGCTTGTTGTTTGCAGCCCCTTATATTTTGCCCTTTACCACCACACTTCTTGCGTGTCATTGTCACCCCCTTCTTTGTTAAACCTGCTTTTTGAATCATCTCCCTCATTTGCTGCCCTGACTCTTTTCTTTTTTGGTCTCCCCACTGGTGTATGATGTTTTGGTGGCATAAGTTTGGTGGGAACATTAGTCTTTGCCCACATTGACATACCATTGATGGGGTTTACCCTGTAGCTATAAACCTTCTTCCAATTGTCAGCCCAATAAATAGCATGAACCCATCCCTCATGTGGTGGTACTTGTATTCCATTTAATGCCATGTTCCAGTTAGTTACCACAGCATGTTTGCAAGGAATTCCATTAAGTTCCCATCTCCTGCATGTGCACACCATTCCCTTCACATCTACTACACATTGATCACCCCATGGACCACTAACTTGATACTTGTCACCCCCATTCCAGAGAACTATATACTTTGTTGCTTCACTTTTGTTTCCTTCTAACAACTTCTTTGCATTTGGGGTCAATGAACCTTTAGTCAGGATAGGCTTGTCCCTACCATCAACTAGTTGTCTATTAAATACTTCACACATGTTGTTGAGTAACACATCAGAATGTGACCTCCCTAGTAAATTATGACAGTCTCAATATTAAATTCTGTGAGTAGCTAAAATAATAAACTTTATACTTTCACACTTTGGTGTATACCTGTAAAGTGACTCCTTGACCAATGTTTTGGTGGTATTTTAGACAACCACATGTGAGCTTCTTGATTGAATTCTTTAAAGTCATCCATAGCCTTATGAAATTGATGTACAGTTGTTGTTGTGGCACACTTCCATAAAAAATCCTTGTAGGCTTGTCCCTTCCATCTCAATTTCATGTTCTCATGGATGTGTCTCAAACAAAACCTTTAAAATTATAAGAATAAGAGGAAATACTTAGTATAACATGATAAATAACACAACAGTAATAAATATACATGAGTAAATACCTATGCTCTGCACATAGAAATACAGTGTCCAAAGCTTGAATAATTCCCTAAACACATGTATCATATAATTTTGTTAGTCCCAGATTGAGTACACAACAACAAATGTTTGTAGAAGGGGGGTTGAATACAAACTTTAGCTTTTAAAAATTAAAGACACACTTATATACTTTTATATAATTCTTATTGATATGAATCAAGAATTACATGTACTAGAAGCAGAAATTCTAAGTACAATAAAAGGTGGCAATCAATTTGTCTAACACATAGACAAGCTAACTCTAAAACAACTAATGTATTTAGAGTGTTCAACACATGAACAAGTTTGATTCTACACAATGCTTATACTCTACGAAATTTCTCAACTGATGAGATTTTCTTTTAGTGTAGTAGAGACTTCACTTTGTTGTGTTGTGTAGTATTCTCTGTTTGCATGTCCACCATGCATGAGTATATATAGAAGTCTTGGTGGATCCGGTTGCATGAAGATAAGAGACCAAGAGGATGTGGAAATATAATATTTTAATTGTAAAGGTAGTGGGTGAAAAGTAAAGTTACTTTAATCAAATGTATGATAAAATTAATTGTACTTTTCTGCAAAAGTGCAACCCAATCACAATATAAAATATTAAAGTCCACATCTACTGTCGTGTAGAAGTATCTTTCCCTTTCCATCATTGTACTTTAATCAACACCATGCGTCTGATTGATTTGACTTTACCAAGTATGGGATTGCCAGCCATACTTAGTTGTTTGAACAAATCTTCAAGATCTTCGTCTTTTTGAGGTATCATTATCCTTTTCCAGAGGATAAGGTCAAACCTTTTTTGTCTCATACTTGATCCAAAAAGTGCATTTTACTTTTACAAACAAAGATCTAAGGCATAATAGAACAACACATGTTCTGCCTTTTACATATGACTTACAATCTGAAAAGATAGAGTAGATTTGACATTTTTCACGACTCGGCTAACAGATTGTACTAGGAACTCTGATATTCACTACTCAGATGACAAAATATATCAGTTGATCACTTTTTGCTAGGACTCAGTTGACACATAGTGCTCAGCTGATCATATAGATGCTCAGCTGTTTAATAGTAAGCTTAGGAGAACATAAGCTCATGTATTTGTATGATCAGTTGATCAAGAATGCTCAGCTGATCAATCAAATACATCAGTTTATGAGGAGAGATGACTTGTGTAAAGGAAGACTTACTTAGCTGATGCTCTGGACCTCAGCTAATCCATTTGTTCTCTCAGCTGATAGAGTAGGCACTCAGCTGATCAAATTCTTCACTCAGCTGATCACTTTCTTCACTCAGCTGATCAATCTGTTTACTCAGCTGATATTCCATCAGCTGATCAACGATTTTGCTCAGCTGATAGACTGTTTTCCTCAGCTGATGGTCTTCTTTACTTGTTTTCTTCATCTGATGCTCCTTGGTTGATATCCTTTAGCTGATACATTGAGTAGGATCTGATGCTCAGCTGATGTCTTATTTTCCTCAACTGATGGTTCCATACTTAGCATATTTTTACATAAATTGATTCAAACAACACATGTTTGAATTCTTTTTAAGTCATACTGAATGTAGGGTTTGGTTATCATCAAATCCTATGTTTTAGGATAGGCAGAGTTGATTATTAGGGTGAAGTGATTATCTCCCCAACAATCTCCCCTATTTGATGATGACAAAACCTTTTTCTTTTTGAAGAATCAGTTTGACTTCGAATTACAAAAGATTTAAACTTCTAAGTACATATGGCTACCTAGCTATCTGTTTTTGGTAGCTCTTTTTATTTGAACCTTGTTCTGTTTTTGGTTTCTTTTCTAATGTTCCATTTTGTTCTGTTTTTGTGGAATCTTTTCATTTTTCCATTTTTATATGTTTTTGATTTTCTGATATACATAAACATCACTTGAAATAACAGAATAAAGAAATGTACATGAGTGATTACATAGATTAACTACTAACTAACTATTCTATAATGTACAATCAACTAAATATCAACAAAATCTTCAGAGTTAGAATCAGTCTTCAATCATCCCACCAAGGTTCTTCTTTAACTTCAAAATCTTTGGCATGGGGATCAGCTTCATCTAAGACTGCACATTGGGCTTGAACAAGGGCTTCAAAGTTTTCATTTCCAGTTCTGTCTCTTGTAGATATCCTCAGTCCAAATAGAAACTTCTTGCTAGCCTTAAGAATTTCAGACTGTCTAAAGAACCTCCATGTGCCAACTCTATCCAGAAAGAATATACCTTCAATAGGCATAATTATAAACTTGTACAGCTCATGAGTGATGTTCAGTGGAAGAGATGTGTTGAGACCCTCAAAATCTAATAAGAATTCATGTTGGGGTAGTACCTCTCTTATCTCAAATGGTTTGAAGGGCTTGGAACCTTTCTTATGAAGATTATCAACTATGTGCACATGCCTGTAATAGTCATCTGGAGTGAAGGCCCTTTGTGACACAGCTAGAGCTATCCAATTCTGAATTTTCTGAATGAATTGAACTTTGAGCTTTGACTTGGATTTGAAGAGAAGGTACAGGATCTCAACTAACTCTGTGAACCCATATATGTGACACCTCTCATAGGATACAACTTCACAGCTGTTGAAGTTGTTATGTGTTATTGCTTTGAGGTAGGGTTCACCATCACCTTTATGGACAGTGGCTCTTGTTATTGGAGTTGGTTCTGTTCTGTTTCTCAGAATATTAATTCTTTCTCTGAAGCTTTGAAGTCTTTGTTGACTTAGGTTGATGGGAGCAGATAAATCAAGGTTGAAGAGGGTTTTGATGGCATCAGCATGGGATCTGGCTTTGAGTAGTTCAGCCTGAGATTTTTCCCTTGCCAATTTGTGTTGAGCAGCAGCTTGATTTTGACTTTGTTCTTGCTCTTGCTGATATGCTAGCTCTTTGGCTTGGTAGATTTCTTCAACTGAAACACCCAATGCTTGAGCCATTTGAGCATTTTCCCTTTCTTCCTGTTCTTTAAGAGCAAGCTCCCTTTTCATTTGAGCATCTGCTTTAACTTGCTCATCTGTCATCTTTTGTTTGCCTTTATCCTTAGGAGCAGAGGTTGAAACCTTTTGGACTGATGTGGTAGATTGGACTGGTGGAGCAGATGGCTTAGGGCTTTGTCTTCTTCTTCTGAGGATGTCAGAAAGTGGAGTATCATCCTCATCATCAGAATCAGACTCTATGGTGATTGGTGGAGAGCAACCCTCAGCAACTTTTCTTTTAGGTTTTGGCCTATTTCCCATCCTTTTCAACCTTTTAGGAAACCTTTGCTCCCCCTCAAAAGATGCTTTTCTTTTAATGGGTGAGGGAGCTGTTGCTTTGGGTGCTTCCTGCTGCATGATTTTGGTGGCTGTTTCAGCATAGGCAACATCAATGTCCTCTGAGTCAGGATCATCCTCCCTGGAAGAACTTGAGAATTTCTCCCCCTTTTTGGCATCATCAAAAGGAAGAGGGGAGTCACCTGCTGCAGGCTTATGGGATGGGGTAGGGACAGGGGTAGGGGTAGGGGTATGGGTTGAGGTAGGGGTAGAGGTAGAGGTAATTTTAGAGAGCTGAAGGGAGAGATCATCCTTGAGATCTTTAATGGCTTTCCATAATGAGAGATGACTCATTCTGGATTGTTCTGTTAGGGTTTCTATGTCATCAAGGATACCTTTGAGAAAAGAAGGCATAGGGAGTAGTTGTTCAGGAATGGGTACAGAAATGTTGGGGTTTATTGGGCGTAGGGTTTGGAGTTAGGATAGGAGGTTGGATATGGTTTGGTTTAGGGTAGATATGGTGGATTGAGGTAGGCTGGGAATTTGTGGTTGAGAGGGAAGAAGGGTAGAAATATGGTCTATTTTAGTAAGGATTGGGGTAAGATTAATGGGTGCAGGGGAGGGTTGGGGTGGGGTCTTGAGGAGCTCAATGTCTTTTGCAAGTCTAGACAGTTGAGTAGAGGTTTGGGTTTGGAAGGCTTGGAAGGTTTGGGTTAATTGATCAACGTTTTGGTGAATTGTCTGGATAAGGGTAAGGTTTAGGGTTTGTGTAGATATGGATGGGGTAGAGGTGGAAGGAGTAGATAGAGGTTCAAAGAAGTTGTGTAAGGTTTGTGTCCCCTCATTTGAGCCTTGGTGTATAAGCTCAAATTCATTGGGAAAGAGAGTTGAGCCCTGTACAAGTGGTTGGTTTGTACCACTAGAATTGGCAGGCTGTGCATGTGTAAGAATAGAATCAATGATGGGTGCAAGATAAGTGGACTGAGTGTGGGATGCACTCAATAATAGGGAATCCCTTATTGGATCCACATTATGTTGTGAGAATGTGAATGGTATAGGCTGACTCAATTGTGGGATAGACATAGTGTGACCTTGGGTTGAGGTCTGTCTTTCAATGAGATCAACCTTTTGGGAGGTTGTCTCAGCTAACGGTTTAAGTCCCTTATTTATAGATGTATCATGTTGTGAGGATACATCCACTGGTTCAAAGGTTGCAACATCCAATTGCTCCCCCTCAACATGAGGAAGGGTAATTGGAGATGAGCTCAGAGGTGTGGATTGCACTCCCTCAAAGTGCTCATAGTGAGTCACTTCTGGTGACCTTGTATATATGGGGCTACGGATAGGAGTAGAACTAGTGACCACAGGAGGTTCACTAGAGCTTGGCTGTTGGAGTGGTGTATGGACTGGAGAGGAGGATGGGCTATCAAATGTTGGGACTACCATTTGAATATCCTCAGAGGTGGAATCAGTACTGTCCTTACCTTGGGACATGATGTGCCTACTTCTGTCAATGAGCTCCGGAAGTTGCTCAGAGATCTCTTGTTCTTGGGCATCACCATCATCACCAAGAGGACTTAACTCCATTGGACTGATAGGAGCAAAATCACCAGCATCATCATCATCATGCTTAGAACCAGTGTGGCTTTCATCAGCATCATCATCACCATCATTATCATCATCATTTTCATCAGCATTTGCATTGTCGTTTGCAGCATCTATCAGCTCTTGCATTTGGGCAGTGATTGGAGGACCTCTGTTTGCCTTTAAGAAATGGAAGATCTTTTCACCCATGGTAGGGACAGGAATATGCTCAAGATGTTCTGTTAAGCCCACATAATCATCCTCTCCAATCTCCCGCATAGCTATCAGGCTCAATAGTCTAATGTAGGGCACCTGCGACCTCAATGATTTCTTGTTGGTGCTCTGGGTGATTTTATCAATAAGGTCCAAAAATATCACTTGAGTAAAGTCGATATTTACCCCGAAGACTAGGACATAAAGCACAAGGAGCTCGGTTTGATTGATGAGATGATGGCTTCCAGATTTAGGACCGAAGCAACGTATGACCACGTGTCCAAATACTTCCATGGATGAGCGAGAGCAGAGACTTTGACTTGAACATGCACTATAGGTTCATTGTAGCCGAAGGTGTCTAAAACGGTTTGAACTTCTGCTCTGGAAAGAAAAGCGGTGTACGGTGGGAAGTTAGGAATAGCAGAGGCTTCACGAAGGGTTTCGGTGGTGATCTGGAGATGATAGTTTCCTTGGGCTAGGGTGCAGTGGATGGTGTTGGTGTTTAGGTTATAGGTTGCGGAGTACCATAGTTAATCGATAATTGTAGGGTAAATGTAGTGAGGATCAGCGGTGAGACTATCAAACAGGGGATGGGCATGAAGGAACTAAACCATTGGTTCATATCCTTGGTTTTCTCGCGAGACAGGGATGGTGGTGCAGAGTAGAATGTTGTTGGGAGTTATATTCATTGGTTGATTGGGTGCAACATTCTCACCAGGGTTAACAGCTGGGTCTGGAATATAGGTGGCCATTTGGTAGGGATGATGAACAGTGAGTATTGAGAGAGAAGGTAGGGTAGTTCTTTGTAGAAAGAGAGAGTGAATTTGGAAAGTTTGAACAGGTAAAGGTGAATGAGAGAGAAATTGGGATATTTATAAAGATTAGTTAACAGAGATCGTTAGGTACAGACAAAAGATCTAACGGAAAACAAATTAAATAGCTATTAAATGAAAACTGACAAACGGAATAAATGACTAGGGTTAAAAAAGCATTAAATGAGAGTAAAAAGTGAAAATTTACTAAGTGTAGAATCATCAGCTGATCAAGGAGAGTATCAGCTGATGGGTATCAGCTGATGAAAAACTATTAGTTGAGGGGTATCAGCTGATTGAAAACTATCAGTTGAGTGGTATCAGCTGATAGTGAGAATTTGGGGTATCAGCTGAGTAGAGCTGAGCATGTCTTCCTTATCTTAAAGTGATCAGCTGAGTAAATTTGATCAGCTGATAGGCATCAGCTGAGAATAGTTACTCAGTTTACACAAATCAAGTAAGACTTAGATATGCTTAGGTAAGTATCTTATAATTTTCAACACTTATAAATTGACACAAACTAAATTACCACTATTCTAAACTAAAAATTTAGCATACCTAGTTTGGATATTATGAATTTGAACCTTGCTTCATCTAATGGCTTTGTGAATAAATCTGCAAGTTGTAAATCAGTGTTAATGTAGTGCAAAGTTACCTTCTTCTTTTGCACATTATCTCTGAGAAAATGATTTCTAATTTCAATATGCTTTGTTTTTGAATGCATGACTGGATTATTTGAGATGGAGATTGCACCTGTATTGTCACATAGAATTGGGGTGTCTTCAAACTTCATATCATAATCAAGTACTTGATTTTGTAACAACAAAATTTGAGCACAACAGCTTCCTGCAGCAATGTATTCTGCTTCTACAGTAGATGTTGACACTGAATTCTGTTTCTTACTAGACCAACTAATCAATCTTCCTCCTAGAAGTTGACAACCACCTGAAGTACTTTTTCTGTCTAATGTGCATCCTGCAAAATCAAAATCAGAATATCCAACTAACTCAAAATCTGAGTCTTCGGGGTACCAAAGACCAAGATTAGGAGTTCCTTTAAGATATCTGAATATTCTCTTAACAGCAGCAACATGTAATTCTTTAGGATCTGCTTGATATCTTGCACAGAGACATGTTGAAAACATTATATCTCGTCTACTTGCAGTGAGGTATAAAAGTGACCCAATCATTCCTCTATAAGTAGTAATGTTCACTGATTTGCCATCAGTGTCCTTTCCTAACTTAATAGAAGTAGACATAGGTGTTTTCATTGAAGAACAGTTTCAAAATCAAACTTCTTGAGTAAATCTTTAACATACTTTGTTTGATGAATGAAAATACCATCAACCTCTTGTTTAATTTGCAAACCAAGAAAATAGTTTAACTCAACCATCATGCTCATTTGATAATTATCAGACATGAGTTTAGAATACTTTTTGCATAGTTCCAAATTAGTAGACCCAAATATCATATCATCTACATATATCTGCACAAGTATCACATCACCTTTGTACTTCCTAATAAATAAAGTGCTATCTATGCATCCTCTTGTAAAACCTTTATTAATGAGAAAAGAAGAGAGGGTATCATACCAGGCTCTTGGAGCTTGCTTAAGACCATATAAAACTTTGTTTAGAAAGTAAACATGATCAGATAAGCTTGACTCCTCAAAACCAGGAGGTTGTTTGACATACACCTCTTCTTTCAAATCTCCAATCAGAAATGCACTCTTCACATCCATTTGAAACACTTTGAAGCTTTTGAAGGCAGCATAGGCTAGGAATAATCTGATAGCTTCCAATCTTGCAACAGGGGCAAAGGTTTCATCAAAATCAATACCTTCTTCTTGATGTGCCACTAGCCTTGCTTTGTTTTTGATGATTTGCCCATTTTCATCTATCTTATTTCTGAACACCCACTTTGTTCCAATGATGGATTTATCCTCTGGTTTGGGTACCAAAGTCCATACATTATTTCTATTGAATTCTGCCAGTTCCTCTTGCATGGCAGACACCCAGTGGGGATCATTGAGAGCTTCATCGACCTTCTTTGGTTCAATCATTGAGACAAATCCAGAATACAAACAGATGTTGCAACCTTTTGATCTTGTTCTAACTGGATCATTTATGTTGCCTATCACCAAATTATGAGGATGGTGCTTGAGGTCTTTGAAGGATTTTTGGATTTCTTGGGAATTGGGATTCATTTGGATTTGGGGAGAAGAAGTTATATGTTGGCTATTAGCAGTAGAAATGAGTTCATTTTGAGTGACTGATATAACTTCATTATTGCAATTTGAGGGTATATCTACTGAAGAGGGAATGAGTGATATGGAATTGGAATCCAGTGATGTTGAGTCATTTTCCACATGATTCAGTAGAGGTATAGGATTGGATGAGGATGGTTGTACATGGTTAAAAACTTGGATAGGAACAGGTTCATCTATATCATGAGAAGCTGGTGGAGAGGGATCTACTTGCTCTGGAGGAACTTCACCAGTTTGCATAAGATCATTAAATTCTTCACCTGAAACATGATTAGAAGAACAGGAAGCAACAAAGTCAATTTCATTAAAACTTACATTGATAGATTCTTCTATGACTTTGGTTCTGAGTTTGTATACTCTGTATGCTTTAGAAATCACAGAGTAACCTACAAACACTCCTTCATCAGCTTTAGGAGCAAACTTCTACAATTGATCTTTTTGATTGAGTATGAAACATTGACAACCAAAGATATGCAGAAAGCTGATGCTTGGCTTCCTTCCCTTGAGCACTTCATATGGAGTTTTGTTGTGCCTCTTGATAATAAGGGACATGTTCTGTGTGAAACATGCACAACTTACAGCCTCAGCCCAGAAATTAAAGGGTAACCCACTTTCACACAACATGGTTCTGGCAGCTTCAATCAATGTTCTGTTTCTTCTTTCAGCTACACCATTTTGTTGTGGGGTTCTTGGAGCAGAAAAGTTTTGAGATATCCCTTTCTCATCGCAGAAAGATTACAGAGTTTGATTTTTGAATTCAGTTCCATGATCACTTCTAAGACTCCTCACCAGATTGCCATTCAACACTTCCATCTTCTTGATAAAACAGATAATTTCTTCAGCAGCCTCACTCTTTGCTTTAAGAAAGAAAACCCAAGTATATCTTGAGAATTTATCAACCAATACAAGAGCATACTTACTTCCACCAATACTAGCAGTTGCAACAGGACCAAAGAGATCCATGTGCAACATATAGAAAGGTTTTGTAATTGAGAAGGCCTGCTTGGATGGAAATGATGCCTTATGCTGCTTTCCCTTCTCACAAGCAGTGCAAGGTTTAGGCTTAAGATAAGTCAGTGAAGGTAGTCCTGACACTAGTTCACCCTTGCTCAACTTGTTGATGTTTTTAAAATTAAGGTGGGAAAGCCTCTTGTGCCACAGCCAGTTTGTATCCTCATTATTCTTGAAGTACAAACATGTTTCCTTTGAAGGGTCACCAGAGGACATGTCAAGTGTATACACATCCTTGGTTCTCTTGGCACTAAACACTGTATTACCTTCTTTATTTATGATGGAGCCTCCTGTCTTTGTGAAGTGGACTTCATTATCTCCATCACACAATTGACTTATGCTTATGAGATTATATTTCAGCCCTTTGACATATGAAACTTTTGACAGCTTGAGGTTCCCATTATGAAGCTCACCATAGCCTTTAGTTTGCCCACGGTTGTTGTCACCAAAAGTCACCCTTGGACCTTTCTCTTTCTTGTAGTTATTGAGCAAAGCTTTGTTACCTGTCATGGTTCTTGAACATCCACTATCAAGAAACCAAGAACCAACACCCTGCACAGATTTGAATGAAAGAAGAGTTAGTGACACACGTAGGAATCCACTACTCAGTGGATCCCTCTGGAATGCACCTAGCTTTCCACTTCATCTCAGGTTTCTTATGTATGAGAGGAGTGACTATGTTATCATCATAAGTCCGCTGTCTTGAATTCCCTTCTAAAGAACATTCAAATGCCTTATGCTCTTTGCTTCCACATTTATAACATTTTTGAGATTTTGTGGTCTTGGGGCATTGAGCAACATGGTTTGAATGCCTATGAGATTTCTTATCAGTTATCATTTGACTAATTTGACCATTCAGCTTATGAAGCTTATCCTGTAAATTTCTTAGGTCTTTATTTACAGGCACCTTAGATTGATCTTTGTTTTTGGAAAGTTTTTGACCAATCTTTGGAGTGGTAGAAATGGGAACAATGTGAACATCATTCTTTTTACTCATAGTTTCTTCTATTGAAAGAGAGTTGATTACTTCTTGATCAACTGATTGTTTAAAAGATGAACTATGATCAGCTGACAGGTTATCAGCTGAGCATTTATCATCTACTAACCTATCAGTTGATGAAGTAGTATTAGCTAATGATTCTTCAGTTTGTGAAATGCTAAGAATTAAGTCATCTTTTTTCAAGGTTTGACAACATAATGTCTCTGAGGTCTCAACTAATGATTCCTTTCCTTTAATCACATCCTTTGACTTTGTGTTATTAGTATTTTTACATTCTGAAATCTTACTAGAGGATGATTCAACAGAAGGAATAATTGATTCTTTTAAGTGGGAACTATTGCTTCTAACAAACTTATTTGTGAATACACTTTTGCCTTTAATAGTCTTGTGAAAGGTCTGTGGTAAAATGTCAGCTTTGTCTAAGAAATTAAGATTCTTACTAGAATCAACATAGTTAGCAGCCTTAGAGTAATTTCCACCAATAATAGCTTGAACTTGTTTGGGTATCTGCTCCTTGACACACTGAGTGGTCTTTTCTGCAGATACACACCAAGACTTTACTACTGTTTGGAGGTCATTAAACTTTTTGGTTGCTTCACTAGTTTCTTTTACTAAGATCTCATTAAGTATCTTTTGATTAGCTAGTTCATCATTTAAGATTGTTATCTGCTTAAGTTCCTCATTCTTAAGAATTAACTTTTCCTTTAGTGATTCTACTTCTAGTTTTAGCTTCTTCTCTCTTTGAATAGCAGACTGGAAATCAATACACAAGTAATCAAACATAGCATTCTTCTCATTATCATCATAGTTAATAAATTTTCCAACCTGATACATAGAAGAAGGATCCCAGTTGGTAGTTGAACAAGCTTTAGCAGCCTTTTTCATATCTTCATCAAAGGAACTACCATCATTGTTGTTGGCCATCATGCAGAACTGAGCAGAGATCACCTCATCTTCATCTGAGGAGAGATCTTCTTCTGCCCAATCTTCTTCTTCAGCAACAAGAACTTGGCCCTAGGCTTTCTTCTTCTTCTTCTTCTTGTCAAGGACAGCAGCAAGGAGTTTCTTATACTTGGCTTCATAATCAATCTTGCCCTCCTGCTTTTGCACAGATAAAGAACCAGTGTTATATTTGGACTTACAGTCACTGGCTATGTGGCCAATCTTGCCACACTTATAACACTCTGTTGTGGAGGCATCAAAAGTGGATTTGGGCTTGACAAACTTTGATGACCTCTTGCTGAACCTCTTAACACCCTTTCCCTTCTTGAAAGGTCTGAACTTCTTAACCAGCATAGCTACACCTTCAACCAACTCCTCCAGATTACTTTCCTCACAATCTTCCTCATCACTTTCTCCAGCACTCTCCTCTCCATCTCCTTCATCAGAACCAGAATCAATAGCTGCAAAGCTTCTCATCTTTGTATCTCTTGATACAAGGGCAGTTGGTGCAGCTTTCACTACCTCCTTCATCTCCTTGGATGATAACTTCCTTTGCTTGACTGATTGCTCATGGTTGAGTAAGTTACCATAGAGAGCAACCAGAGACATTCCCTTAATCTTTTCACTATGTCTTAGAAGAGTGACAAAGTGATCCCATGTTTCAGGTTGGGAGTCTAGAAACTTGTTCACCAAGACAAAGTTGCTCTTGGTTATGTCTGCCCTTTTCAAGTCATTAACTAGGCGGTTGAACCTGGTGTATGTCTGAGTAAGACTCTCACCTTTCTGAGAAAAGAAGAATTCATACTCTCTGTAGAGGAGGAGCTTCTTGTTCTCCTTCACCTCTTCAGTCACTTCATATGCAACTGTGAGTGTATCTAACATCTCTTTTGCATAAGAACAGTTAAGCACTTGATGATAGATTTCATTGGGTAGTGCAAAGACAAGAGCTGATCTAGCCTTAACATCTAGGCTAACCAACCTCTTATCCTCATCTGTCCACAGATGCAAAGGTTTGGTTATGATTCTTTCAGTTGTAGAGGTTTAACCTTCAGATTCTAATGGGATAGATAACACTGATGTTGGAACATAAGGACCATCAGTGACTATTTCAAGCATTTGGATATCAAGGGTGGATAGGAAAAGATGTGCTCTACTTTTCCACATGGAGAAATTTTCAGCATCAAACATGGGACATCTTGTTAAGGACCCAGTGTTTGAGATATTCATATTGCTTGCGGATGAGGCCATATTGAGAGGGGTGGAAGCAGTTGTAGAGTAAGCAAAACAGATCTACATATTGATTATCTAACATGCTCTGATACCAGTTGTTAGTCCCAGATTGAGTACACAACAACAAATGTTTGTAGAAGGGGGGGTTGAGTACAAACTTTAGCTTTTAAAAATTAAAGACACACTTATATACTTTTATATAATTCTTATTGATATGAATCAAGAATTACATGTACTAGAAGCGGAAATTCTAAGTACAATAAAAGGTGGCAATCAATTTGTCTAACACATAGACAAGCTAACTCTAAAACAACTAATGTATTTAGAGTATTCAACACATGAACAAGTTTGATTCTACACAATGCTTATACTCTACGAAATTTCTCAACTGATGAGATTTTCTTTTAGTGTAGTAGAGACTTCACTTTGTTGTGTTATGTAGTATTCTTTGTTTGCATGTCCACCATACATGAGTATATATAGAAGTCTTGGTGGATCCGGTTGCATGAAGGTAAGAGACCAAGAGGATGTGGAAATATAATATTTTAATTGTAAAGGTAGTGGGTGAAAAGTAAAGTTACTTTAATCAAATGTATGATAAAAGTAATTGTACTTTTCTGCAAAAGTGCAACCCAATCACAATATAAAATATTAAAGTCCACATCTACTGTTGTGTAGAAGTATCTTTCCCTTTCCATGATTGTACTTTAATCAACACCATGCTTCTGATTGATTTGACTTTACCAAGTATGGGATTGCCAGCCATACTTAGTTGTTTGAACAAATCTTCAAGATCTTCGTCTATTTGAGGTATCATTATCCTTTTTCAGAGGATAAGGTCAAACCTTTTTTGTCTCATACTTGATCCAAAAAGTGCATTTTACTTTTACAAACAAAGATCTAAGGCATAATAGAACAACACATGTTCTGCCTTTTACATATGACTTACAATCTGAAAAGATAGAGTAGATTTGACATTTTCACAACTCAGCTAACAGATTGTACTAGGAACTTTGATATTCACTACTCAGTTGACAAAATATATCAGTTGATCACTTTTTGCTAGGACTCAGTTGACATATATTGCTCAGCTGATCATATAGATGCTCAGCTGTTCAATAGTAAGCTTAGGAGAACATAAGCTCATGTATTTGTATGATTAGTTGATCAAGAATGCTCAGCTGATCAATCAAATACATCAATTTATGAGGAGAGATGACTTGTGTAAAGGAAGACTTACTTAGCTGATGCTCTGGGCCTCAGCTGATCCATTTGTTCACTCAGCTGATAGAGTAGGCACTCAGCTGATCAAATTCTTCACTCAGCTGATCACTTTCTTCACTCAGCTGATCAATCTGTTTACTCAGCTAATGGAATATTTTCATCAGCTGATCAACGATTTTGCTCAGCTGATGGTCTTCTTTACTTGTTTTCTTCATCTGATTCTCCTTGGTTGATATCCTTTGGCTGATACATTGAGTAGGATCCGATGCTCAGCTGATGTCTTATTTTCCTCAGCTGATAGTTCCATACTTAGCATATTTTTACATAAACTGATTCAAACAACACATGTTTGAATTCTTTCTAAGTCATACTGAATGTAGGGTTTGGTTATCATCAAATCCTATGTTTTAGGATAGGCAGAGTTGATTATTAGGGTGAAGTGATTATCTCCCCAACAAATTTGTTAAATATATGACATTTACATGTAATTAAAAGTTTAAATAAAGCATGAACAATTACCTTCTGTCTATCACTGATGAAAGTGAAGTTGCTATTTTTTTCTAAATCCAAATCTTCTCCAAGACACTCTAGAAACCATGTCCAAGAGCTTTTGTTTTCATCCTCTACAATTGCATAACAAACAGGATATATCCCATTGTTTGAATCAACCCCAACAGCACTCAAAACCTGCCCAGGGTATGGATCTTTCATAAAAGCACCATCCAAACCCAACAGATCTCTTCCTATGGCTTTGAAACCCTTTTTTAGTTCACCCAAAAACACATAGATCCTCTTAAATACTCTGGTATCCAATTCCGGATTTGCAGGGGCTTCCACTTCTAACTTCACTGTGGTACCAGGATTTGTAGTAATAAGTTCTTGCATGTAATCCCTCAACCTTAGATATTGTTGTGTGTAATCAACTCTAAATTGACCCCTTGCCCTCATCTTTGCCTTAAAAACCTGATCTTTGGTAATCCCCACCTCTAGCTTCCTCTGTAATTGATCTTGAAGTGCCTTGGTTGGAATATGAGGGTTGCCCTCCATATGCTCAAGTACATGACTTGCAAGATAGTCTAAACTGCAAGCCTTGATTTTTCTTGATTGAAGACATGTATGCTCATCCTTTAAAGTCCTTACAATCCATGCTTCTGAACTAGATTCTTTTGAAATGTGAAGAACCTAAGGACAAGTATATTTATTAGGGTTTGCTTTTTTTCCCCTGCACCCACGTTTTTATGCATTGGTCCTTTATCTTTTTTACCAGCCCCACCACCTTTTACAACTTTCAATGTCCCACTTGTACCCCCCAACAGTTGAAATATTCCTTTCAAACTGTGGCATTTGACCCTCACATGCAACCCTAACTCTAGTTTTGTCATTTTTTATTATTTTCAACTCTCTTCTGCTCTCCACAGACACATCCCTAACCATTTCTTTAATCTCTTTCTTGTTTGCAAAGAATTAGCCAATATAGAAAGCATGTTTCATATTCTTTTTAGCCGCTTCTTTCTTATGTTTCCTACTAACTGCATTTATATATTTCCTCCTACCACTATCTGGTTGCTCATCTTCATCAAAACCACTACCACTACCACTATCAAATTCTGCATTGTTTCCTACATCAATATCATCTGTTTCATGAAGGTCTGAATCAAACAAAGTCTCATTCTCCACATCTTTATTAGTATGTAAGTGAAAATCAGACATATCCACTTCAACATCATCATCCAAGTTATCCATATCCACTATAAAATCACTATCCTCACTGTTTTCATCACTACCACTATCCATTTCATCCAAATTCAGTTGATTATCAACATTTTGATCCTCTGTCTCAACATATTGGTCCTCTTGTTCTTGACTAAAAGGATCATCCATGAAAGGGTTAAAGTTAAATATGTCATCATAATCTAAGTTCATACTCTGTTGAGTTGGGAAAGTGTTCTCAACAATGGGATCAACAATTGGGATACTGGTTTCATGTATGGGTTCAACAAGTGGTTCAACATTTGGGACAGTGTTCTCAAAAATTGGGATAGTGTTCTCAACAATTGGTTCAACATTTGGTTCAACAGGTGGTTCAACAACTGGTTCACCATAAGCCTATTCTAGCATAAGTCTCTTACTAGACCTATTTGGCTTACTTGGCTCATTAGACTCAGAGGATTCAATTTCTTTGATCACAACCTTAGATGGTGAAGTGAAGTAAGTGTTCAATTTAGTTTTTTGAAGTTCAGTGTACACTGTAATCATCTTATGAACACTTACATACTGGGACATGTTAATAACATCACTGTCATTACCTAATGCATATAACCCAAAGTCTAAATCACCTCCAGGAGTTAGAAAATGGTAATACCTTTTTACATTGTCATCGTATCCTAGCTCCTCTAACACAACATCTAATTCATGCACAAAAAACCTACATATATCGACATAGTCAATGTAGTTTCTTTTACCTTTTATATACCTTCTCCCTGGAAATTTCTTGAAGTATCCACCATGATATAACTCAATTGAGAACATATTAGCTTGACCATCTATCAAATTAAACTAAAAATCAAATAGGGTTCTTTGTAAGTCAAATATAGGTAAAAGCAAAGAAACACACCATAAGATCTCTGTATGTCAACAGCATCTTCGTAATGCCTTCGAATGTGCGTCATCTTCTTTAACACAATCAAAGATTAACTGTAAAGCAATTTGGGTTTGTGTATGGCGTAATGGCTTCGACCACAGGGTTCTTGAATGAGTGTGAAAGAGAGAGACTAAGGACGTTTATTTAGGCGGTAAAGGAGAGGGGGAAGGGTAAAGAGACAGAAAAGCCCTTGTGTGCAAGGCACGTGGGGCAACTTAACGACTAAAACAAACGTCCACCGTTAAAAGGGACTAATATCGCCACAAATTGAATCATAAAGGATAGTCTCCACCACTTTTAAAGTTAAAAGATTAAATTAGCAGATTTACCTAAGTTAAAGGACCATTTGTACAATTAACTCCCTCTTGGATTAAGCAATTACTTAGATTAGTTAACTCTAGCTTACTAATATGTAAGCGGTTATCTATACTATATTATAAAGCATTTAGGCATTTTGCTTAATCTCTTAAATTTTAAGTCTTTTGAAATTACTAAATTACCCTCATATAAACTAAATGGAAACTATTATATAAAGTAACTATTAAATAGAGTTAATAAGAATCTTATATTCTATTTTAATAACTAAACATTTCATATTTAAAAATTTTAAATAAATTAACTTAATTATTAAAAAATATTTTCATAATCAAACCTTTTATATTAAATATTATATCATGTAATAAATATTTTAACATAATTATCAGAAAATGTGTACAAGTAGAACTCATAAATCTGAATAATCTATAATAAGAATTTATAAACATATATTTTAAATTTTTTAAATAGCTCATATAATTAATAGTTTCAAATTAGTTTACTATTTTCTTAATATCTTAATTTTAAATAGTTTTAAATTACTAATTTACAATCAGTATTTTCATGCAATTTAACTTATTTTATAAGTAAAGACTTTTTTTCTTATTTAATTGTTCTCAAAGTTTATTTAAAAATAATAAAAGAGTTGATTAAGAATAGGAAAATAAAGAAAATAGACATGTTACCAATGTAAAATTATTAGTTGTCAACGTATTACGTAAATTCCCAAAACGAACAAGTTATCGAGTAAAAACTATTTGATGCCGCCGCATTGCGCGGGTACTATGCTAGTGATGATTAATTTGTTAGCTATTTTTTTAACAGCAAACACAAACACTCACTTAACCTACTCCTAAATCTACTCCATATTTCAATATTTTAAATCTGAAATCATATTGTTCCCCAATTATTCGACACATATTTTTACGAGAACTATATTGTGATTAGGTACACTTACCTATTTATATTGTAGTTGATACTTTGATGATTACAATATATAAATATAAAAGCTGATTTGATTTATGATTTATGAACATCACCCACCTAATTTCTTATTTACTTCTAGAACTTTTAGTTTTCATATTTCCCACTTTCACCCACTAATTTCCTATTTCCCTCCCATTCCCTATTATTTTTCTTTCCTAGTTCCCACCTAAGTCCAACTTTTGGTTTTAGTTATTCATTTTCTCATTTCTTCATTTCTTTTGTTTGCATAGTTGGATAATGTAGATGTCACATTTTCACGAGATGTTTTTATCAAATACTTTGCTACGATTAAACTTGCTATCCAAATTTTCTATTTTCTTCACCACCTAATGCTTACTATGTTGTTCTAGTAAGTAAATGTGAATGAAAATTCCTTACTGAACTCAACTACTTTTGATCTTAAGACAAAAGCATCCACCTCAAATTGTAAGTATCCATTTTGACCCATCTCTTAGTTATAATTTCTTAATAGTTTGAAGTTAAATGTCTTTTTTGTTTTTTACTATTATTATAAAAAATCATATTAAACAGGTTACCTATGGGTTATTGGGTTATCAAGTTTGTGTTATATTCGTATCGACCAGTTTCGTGTCATTATCGGGTTGACCCATTTTTGACCCAATTCAGTTTCGCATCATGTTCGTGCATTGGCGAATCCAGGATTGAAACATAGAGGGGTCCAACATAGTTTATGTAACGGGATAAGTTAGTCGGGAGGATTAAATAACAGATCAAATGGTTTTTAGTTAATATTCGGAGCATTGATAGTATGATATAAATCAAGAGAATTATAAATACCAACACAAAAAGTAAACATATATTTAAACAAATAGCATAAAGTTTTTGCAATTTACCCTGACGATATTCCATACGTGATCGTTGCTCCATATAGCTAGAAAGTGAAAATAGGTCAACTTTCATATACTTTGAAAAAGTTTCTTGCTTATTGGCTTACACAATTTGTAACACCCTCAAACCTAGGCTAAGAGATTAGCAGGTTTGTGGTATTTGCTTATCTGTTTTAATTGTGATTAATTAAGTAATTAGTTAATTTAATTAAAAGACTAAATTTAAGTATTTTAAGTATGTATGTCACCGTATGTATGCATGTATTTGTGTGCACGTGTATATGTGAAGACCACCTCATACTTGTTATGTGTGTATGTGTTACCAAAAGAGAATACAAGCAAATATCTATTCATTCCATCTAAGCTAAGAAAGTGTGTGTGTGTGTGTGTGTGTGTGTGTGTGAATTCCTCTCTGCAAAGAAACCGAAGAAGAAGAAAGAAAGAAAATAATCGGATTTTCTATCTTTTGTGTTTTAACTCATTCAAGGTTAGATGTTGTTTTTTATACATGTTTAAATGATTACTTGGAATGATTTCTAGAAATAATATGTTTATATGGAAAATCATAAGAATCGGTTTTGATGAAATATGAGTTTTTGATGGGTTTTGTGTGTTGTTATGAAATGCATGATTATATGATGAAGTGATGCATGAATCTGTGTTTAAAAAGATTAAAACATGTATATGTTATGATTTTATAAACATTATGAATTCTGGGTTTTTGAGTTATGATCGAAGATATGAACTGTCGGTTTTGGTGTTGAGGAAGTAGAGGAATTCGGATTGTGAACAAAACCGATAGTTTGGAAAACCGGAAGTTGAAATCCGGAAACCTATGAAATCCGATTGTTATATGAGAAATCCTACACTCGATTAACCAAGTCTTAGGAATCCGATAACATGTGTAATCCGAGCCATAAAATCCTATTGATTGAAATCCGGAACCCTAAAACCGACACTCAAATCCTACACTTGAGAAACCGACACTTGAATCCTATACTTCTAAATCCGATGGTTTGCAAACCTAGACCTTGAATCCGATACTTTGAATCCGGTAACTATGAAATCCTATACTTGGATGACTTAGAAACCGATACCCTAAATCCAGAACTATTATAATCCGAGAGCCAAATCCGAGAGTCAAATCCGGGTGCTTGAAATCCGACTGTGAGGAAATCCGACAGATAGTAAAATCCGACACTAGGTAGCGGATTTCTAGGAATCCGACAGTTTTGAAGAATTCGATACCTTGGGTTTGGAATTTGTATTTGTTTATTGTTTGTTATTGTTTGATGAATGATTTATAAATATATGGATAGATATATTTATGAGGTTGAGACTGATTTGGTTATTGCTGTGTTTTCAGGCAATCCAAAAGCTCAGTAAAATTAGATATTTGAGTTCAAGCTGAAACTGGGGTGAGTGAACGTTAATCGCGGATGGTAAAGATTGCAGTTAATATTATTGATGTGAGGCATGATTGTGGATTGAGATTGGATTGATTGAACAGTTGATTGTGATATTGATTGATGATAACTGATGCTTGACTATTTGGTCGATACGCGCTCTTAGGATGATTTTGAGTTACGTTTGAGAAGTCAGCTATACGTGGACTTGGGTTGGGCTTGTCTAACTGGTTGGTTGAACAGTAGTAGCCCTTCTGTTGCATTTGTTGCTCAGAGGTGGAGTTTACTGTGTCATTTAAGTGGAAAGCTATCCGTAAACCTTTGCTTTGGCCGGCATTGGTTGTAAGTTCTGCGCCGAACCGCCGGTCTTCTCATGATATGTGATTACATGATTGATGTTGATTGTAAATATTTGCATTTGATGTTTTAGCCTCTACTCACTTAGCTTTGTGCTAATTCCCCTCGGTTGATGTTTTGCAGGTTCGTGTTTGAGTTGAAGAAGGAAGAGTTGACCACACTCTGATACTAGTTTTAAAAAGAGACGAGCCAGTATTTTGTAACACCAAACAGTGATAGTTATGTTAACTTTTGAACAATGATTGTACTATTGTAAATATTTGTTTTGTGTAATTAAGTTGTGTTAGCTTCCGCAGCGTATAAAAAAATAGCTTGTGATTTTCCGGTGTTACACAATTGTTTGTCAATATTTTTTTGTCTCGGATATATCACTTGAACTAGATTGTAGATTCACCAATTCTTTTGATATATAATCTAATTTAACATAAACATTCAACGTAGTTAATACAAATTAACACAACATACCAATACACCGGTATTGATACAAATATAACAAAAATTACCATTCATCATAATCTAATAGAAAAATATAACTTTATAACCTAACCAAAATTCAAAATAAAAAAGAATTAACTAATACATTTAAAAATTTCTTTTAGCAAATTACTACACTTAAGTAGATCAAATGAATAAATAAAACTCAAACGACTAAAGAGGATAAAATTTTAAATACAAAGCATATAATAAAATATGACACTTACTTGGCTAGTTGTCCTTTTTACTTGATGTATTGATATGACAATATAGGGTTTGACCTTTAGCTTTTAGGATTGAGGACTTGAGATGATAAAGTTATGTTTTTTTCATTATTTTTTTCATGTTTTTCCATCTACCAATCTGAATCTGGGGTCCATTTTAAAATTATAGGGTGGTCAAAAAATTATTTATATATACATGTATAATAAAAAAAATTCTTTTAAGTGGGGTCCACGCACCACATTTGGTTGTACATAGATTCGCCTCTGTGTTCATGTCAACCTAGGTGGTGTTCGGTTCGTGTTGGGTTTCTTGTCGTGTAAGGATTTGTTAGCCCTAATAACCTTATACCCAAGTAGGTGATGAGAAATAAAACGTAACAAAACTTTTATGAAACAACTGTTCAAGAAATGGGTATACTTTAGGATTTTTTTTTCTTTGCAACGTGATATTTCAATTATAAGTATATTGTATGAGTATAGATAGAGTCAACTTTAATACTTAAAAATTATATTTCTTGACTATCCGATTTCAGTTGGGTTATAAATGACGAAAATAATTCGTTCATTTGGACATGGCCATGTACTTCATCCGTTTCAATCAGTCAAGGAACCTATAAATATCTCTCTTCAAAGAAGATATGCAAATCCCATCTTGTATATTTGCATTTGGTCACCGCTTCATCTGAATCTAGATATGCCCCTTATGACCACCCTATTATGACGTGGTGTTAGAACGCACTAAGCATCTAGGCATACCCATATCTCAAACCAAATACCTCAGGCTTAAGGAAATCTTTATGATAAATACTTATGATATAATATATAGTATTTTTCACAATGGGTCAATCTAATATTCGTTCCCTAACGAATTTCAATCAATTTTGGTCTACAACTCTTGTAGATATATTCAATAATATGGTGATAAGCCGAGTTTATTAAATATGGTTTAAAATAAATGTATCATTTATTATATATTTAAAAATCTAAATTCATAGATGTAAAGATAGTTATTCTTGATGGTCCTGAAATTATTTTATTAGTGTAGGTAGTTTGCCAAAGACAACACTAAAATAGAAATGTTAATTTTTTATACACAAGACAGGAAACCATTTTTTATTTTTTTATATTTAACACGTGAGTCATTATTTATTTTTTTGTTTCACTTGCAAGGTGTACGAAAAAGTAAGACGTGTGGTCATTGGTATTAGATTTAAACATGGAGACGAACCTCTGTATCAACTAATTTGATTCGTTAAATTATCAAACTAGCTCGTGTGTACAAATATGTATGTATATTTTCTTTCTCTTAAACCTGTACGCTTAAATCTTCACTAAATTATTAGTTATGTGAACTTGAATTTCCATTTTCTCGTGTGTACATACTTGAAACGTGTTTTATATTCAGTTATGTTATTTTTCAAGTTTACTTGTTTATAAAATACTTCAAAAAAATTAATTTGGTTTCTTATGTACATATTTAGAATTTTTTGTATATATACAATACTTATATTTTTCTATTTAATTTTAATACATTTCAAATTTACTTATCTCATATACTAATACTCATGCGTTTATGGTTCTATAAACTAGTTATTTATTATTTTACATAATCCTATGGCGTTTGTTCTAGTTGCTACTTGCTAGCACCGTAGCACCATAGGCTTCAGCCCACTTACAGCAGCCCATCATGGCTTCTTTTTTTACTCTGTGGCCCAATTAACCAAACAAACATGGACAGCACAATTTTTTCAGCCCAATTTTACTTTCTTCACAATTAAAATTAATTTTGGAGCGTTTTTTAAATTCTTTATTTTTAATTCTATAAACATATTAAAAACACCTAACCTTTATCTTCATATTAAACATCAACATATCTCATTAATCTTTAAGAAATTTTCTTTAAATCTTATTCTCTAATTGTTAGTGTTCTTAACTTTGCACATCTAAAAACTTAGGCATCAAATTGACATGTAAGGAGAGCTACAAACATGAATAAAATATAAACCTTTTAAGTAAGTCTAAAATTGTAAACTTTGTTCTTCTTGCATCTACTCTTTCTATAAGTATAGTACTTTTCTTTTGGAATTAATGAAGATGGATATTGGTTAAATGTTCGGTGTCTTTCTCTTATTAATCTTGTACGATTAAGAATTTGTTTGTTTTTTTAAAATAAGATCTTATTTTAAATAAACGTCTCCAGACGTAAGACCTTATTTTGTTTTTATTTTTGCTTATTTTGAGAAGCTAAAAACTAGATCGTTTTTCGCATATATTCTCAGACTTAAGACGTTTTAAACCATATATTCTCCTGGAGACATAAAATAAGACATAAGATATTTATGTCTTCGAAAACAAACAACACCTAACCATCCTAAATCGGCTTATATCACTATATAAATTTATGCATGAAAATTATTTTGGAAGTATTAAAATATAGGGCAAATTGTAATGAAACACGATAAACTTTGTCTTAATTACCATTATATACAATCAACTTTATTTTTAAAAAAAATAATACAACCAATTTCATAATTCTCACATTGTATGCAACTTGTTGTATACTTTGAAAGTTATGACAAAGTTCATTGTATACAATGGTAACTAAACAACAGACACATAAAAAAATTGTTTGCATACAATGAGAGGATTAATAAAGTTAATTATATTATTTTTTAAATTTTAAAATTGATTATATATAATAGTAACTAAGATAAAATTTATTGCATTCACTAAGATCTAGTTATCACTACGAGTCTAATTCAAACTAATATGAAGACAGACTCTTATTTAATTTCAAACTAATAAGCCCGAGTCTAATTCAAACTAATATGAAGACAGACTCTTATTTAATTTCAAACTAATAAGCCCGAGTCTAATTCAAATCTTCGAACTTGGTCCAATTCAATTGGAATTCACTTAAACTTAAGCTTGTCATAGATTTGACTTTGGTTGACCGATTGTCTTGCTATCTATCTGTAGGTGTTCTCCAAAAGACAGATAGTGGTTCAAAAATAATTGTGCTTGCGTGTAGTGATTTTTAAAGTTCAAAATTTTTAATTTTTCTGTAGTTAATTATGTTTTTTGTCTATGTGGTTTTTACGATTTGATCCGTAATTTTTTATCTTTGTTGTTTAATCCCTAAATAGTCGAATTTCTTACGAATTTGATCCATGGTCAAAATAAAAAGGACAAGTCACCCCTCACATTTAATTTCTTCATTTTCTATAATTCGAGCCGAGCTCTTTGAAGTTTGAGCTCGACTCGTTATATAATTCGAGCTCATTTTTCGGGCTCGAACTCAAACTCGAGCTCGATAAAGTTCGACTCGAACGAGCCGAGCTTGAGCTCAAGCTCGAGTTACTCGATAAAAGCTTGACTTGCCTACACCCCTAGTTAGGCATGGTTCGACTTGGTTTGATGAGAGGAACAAAACTTTGGGCTCGGTTTGCCCAATTGCTAAGAAAAAAAAGATTATCTCGAAAAGCGAACCCCTTTTGCTTTACTTCTACATTGCCCTTCCTCTGTCAAATTTGTTGCATGTCAGAGGGTTTAAGGGTGGTGACCAATCGCACCAATTACGAACTCTGGCCACCGGAGGTTGTGAGGGTAATGGTCGGGCTCAAACTGTTCATGATAATGAGGGAAACTCAAAACCATGCTTAATTGTTGATTTTACCTATATTTGATGCCATGATTTGATTCATTCTTCTTCTAAAAACCCATATTAGGGTATGTTTTGCTGTATCAGCCGCCAGGTTGAAGCGGGAAACCAGAAATGCTTTGAGTTTTCATCTCAAACATGGATTCTTGTGATACATCTTGTGCATAAGTTTTAATTGTAATAAACTAGTTGTTTAGCTCTTCCATTTTGGCCTAGTAAATCGATCGACTCTCAAAGTGTTTGTAAGATAAGCTGGTGACGGAGTTTGACATGATATCATAAAATGAAAATAGGTAGGAAAGAAATCTATGGATACAAATTACACTACAAGTGGAGTTTATTTAACTGGTAGTTGATTTTTCTAGAGAATACACATGATGCAACTTGTGAAAAGGTGTTAACAAATTAGGTGCGAGAGAAATGAAAGAGAGGAGAGAGTTAAAGTGTGTGTGTGAATGAGAGAGAGGAAAGTTAAAGTGTGTGAGAGAGAAGAGATCAGGGCATTTACAATAAGTGTTAACAAATTTGTTCTTTTTAGTTTTATCAGGAACCAAAGTTGTAACTGGATTGATCATTTAGGGAACAAATCCGTAAAAAAGAAAAGTTATGAACTAAACTGTAAAAACTACCAAACCACATGGACCAAAACTGTAATTAACTCTTTTTCTAAGTTTTTAAAACGTATGCAATGAAAGATTTATCTAATAGACACATAAATAGCTATACATTTGAAGTTGTAAAAACCATCTAATTAAACCACAAGGTTGTGTATCAAAATCTTATTGTAAATTATAAAACATTATGGGACAATTTAGTAATATCATAAGTCTATCAAAACTAATTAACCTACCCAACAAGAGCTTCCATCTCATCAAGCAAAACTTGAGAAAAAACTTTATAGGTAAAAGGCATATTTCAAATAAACAAACTTTAGCTTACACCTCATAAATCAATTATAAGAATATCATAATAAAGTATCAAATCATCATTTAAAAAAAACGACAAATATTTAACTAAATAACCATTGTCATTCATTCTGTATTTAAGCCTTCACGTTTACCCACAAACAAATATCACATATGGGTCAAATAACAACGACAAAAATCAATCGTACAATCACATCATTTGGCATATGCATCATATTATGATCATTATAACATATATACCTCATATCATATATATCATGGTTCTAAAAAACTCGTTTTGGCTTTGTTATGGCTTTGTCAAGGCTTGAGGCTTGATCATGCCGCTCATGCCGCTACAACATGGTCTAAGGTTTGGACATAAAGTTTGGCGTACTTTAAGGCCCTGCTTGACATATCTTTACTTGTTATAAGCCGTGTTTTTTAGACATGTTGTAGTATTCAGCCATATGAGTCGAATATATATAGTTATTCAGTTATAAGAAAGATTGGATATACCTAAAACAAAGAAAAAGATTGGTGAATTACGTTATAAAACTATAATTATGTGTTTTTAATATTTGTGTGTATAATTTTATATAAGGCAGGAAATAAGTAAGCTAATGTTTGTCCCCTTTCGCTACTTAGACAAGGCAGGAAATAAGAGTACTGCGTCTTTGTTTAGGTCAAGGTAGTAACAATACCATTCAGATCGTCAACACCTACATAATGTGATAGAATATCATATAACAGGGATTATATGTCATATATCACTTTAATACATGAATACGCTAAGTATCCTATACCGTGTGCGACCTAAGTTACCACGACTCATATTGGCTAGCACTCATCCTAAAAGGTTATTATCAATCTATATAGGCTCATAGCCTATAACACTAAATACGAATTACCCTGACCCCACTTGTTAAGTACATACATATTCATTAGAATACTCGTTTTAGTAACATGCATAAATCATTTCATAAGTTATTCTATTTAGACGGACGCGTTACATCACACTCGAAAAGGGAAATAACAATTATTTTTTACGATTAAAAAATACATTTAATACATACTCGAAATAGGAAGTCTTACATTTTAATTATTAAATAGGAAACTATATTTTTTTATCAATATGACACTATCTATTAAATTTATTCTTATTTGTTGAATAATGAAAAACTTTGTATATGATGTGTATTATATTAAACATTATTTATTTATAGAGTACAAGAAGAGAAACCCTATTACCCTAATAGTTATCTTTAATAGATTTTGGCTCATATATACACTTAAATCGGATCATTTTACTAAACTCTAATCATACTTTATCCGTATTATTATATAATTATTTGCATAAATGAAAGTTTAAACATATTAGATCGACTTCAAAATATAAGCTAGAAAAACATTTCCTAAAATCTAATGGATTAAACGTTTAATTGCATATACAAGTACAATGACCAGATAATAAATAAAGGTTTGTAACATCTATTAAATCCTCATACTCAGTTGATTAAAATAATTATTAAAATTAAATAAGAGGATAAAAAAATAAGAATTAATATATTTCACTTTGTTGTAATTTATATAATAGGTTATAAGAGAATGAAGTAACATGATTTTTTTTTAAATTAATACAATTTTTTAATTATAAATTTAGTCTGTCATGTAATTTTCTTATCATATTTTCAAGGAACAAAAATGGAAAATATTTATTTTTCTGGGAAGAGCATAATGCCCTTTTATACTTTTTCTGCCTTTCTTTATCCAGTTTCTCTTTTTAGCCTTTATATATTCTTCACTTCCCTCTTTTATTTTAATATATTTTCCCCTTCTAATTTTGCTAATGATTTTCTTGAAATTCACTTTTGCAAAGATTAATTTAATACTAAATCTCTTTATACATCACGTTTTGTTCTAAAATTAAGAATTTCCGGGTGTTGTTAATAGTACACGAGTGGTGTGTTTGACGGAAGTAGCTAATAGCTGTAACTGGTAGCTAGTATCTGGTCGTTGTAGCTAGAAGTTGTATCTTTTATTTGTATATGTGTTTGGCAAAATAGATTGAGCTGAATAGTGTAAAATGACAAAAAGATATAAATAATAAAAATAGAAGGAATTGTAAAACAATTAAAGAGGGTATTTAGGTAATTTTGTATATAAAAAGCTTCCAGCTAGTTTTAAAAACTACTTTTAAAAGCTTTTTATTTTAGAGTTTTTGTTTAAAAAAACTCAGTTATTTTATCCGAACAAAAGACTACCAACTTCAAAAGACTGCATACAAAACACACCGGAGTTAATAAGTTTTATCAATTTTTGCACATATAACAATTTTTAAGACATCAAATCATGTTATCACATGTACACAAGGTTTATCCTAACGTGCGAAGCATAGGAGTGTAACTATCCTCCCCTTTTGAACATTCGGTCATTAATAAAGAAAAATATATGTATATTTCTAACATTGCGTTAGCTATGTTATGTTAAAACAAAATAAATAAATAAAAAGTCAAAATTGTCATACACACATGCATTTCTTCTATACACCTAGGTACACTGTAAATCTTTAAGCTCGATTGCAAGTTTTTTTAAAGGCAACTAATTGTATTATAATAGCAAAACGTACAAATAGTCTGTAAGTAAGAGACAAAGAGGTTACATTATAGAGAGAGCTAGATATATAAAAAATTACCCAATATCCATCTTCCAAGGGCTAAGAACCCAAGGATCCCAAGCAATTGATCTCTTTTTTAAACGGTTGGAAATCCAAAGATGAGAGATGGAGACTACCAACCCAAATTGGTCCCTCTCTATGAGCTTCCTTCTTTCGCACTCTTCAGAGTACAGAATCGAGTTTCTCCAGCCCCACAAGCTCCACACTGTGACGTAACACACCCCTTTGAAGACATTGTAGGTTGTCAATGATCCTCCTACCTGTCTAGTGTTGCTTGCTAGGATGGACCGGATTGATAAGGTCAATGGAAAATTGACTTCCCACAAGGCGAAAATTTTCTTCCAAACCCAGACTGCGAACTAGGCTATGATTCAGATTTTCTTCCGGCCCATCACAAAATAAACAAGCCATGGATGGGATAGGGATACCTCTCTTTGAAAGGTTGACTTTCAATGGGAGCCTATTCGAAATTTCCCTCCAAACACAGATGTTAACTTTCCATGAAATTAGACTATTCCAATAGAAACAGGTGTCGTCCTACAGTTCTTTGAGAATCCCAATTTGAGTTAACATTGATAGTTTTTTATTGTGAATGAACGGGAATCATAAAGTAACCATTCCCACTTATCTCCTTTCCTCGAATACAAAGCGGTTCCCTCGACAATCCTTGCCAAAGCTAGTAGATCATCGGCCGCCCCGCTCCTAGGAGGAAACCTCAAGCACCAATGACAACTCCAGATGTCCCCCGTTTGGATTTTTCTTTCATTTATTAAACACCCTTGGTTGGATCCTAAGTGGAATAAAAGGTGGAAACAATCACGAAGAAGCATTCCATCTTCACACCAACGATCCAACCAGAATTTTGTACTACTACCATCACCAATATACCTGATAATAGAGGTATTGAATGGGATTTCAAGCTCTTCAATTTGGGACCAACTTGCAACCATGCTATTCCAAACACCTAGCTTTTGATTGGATTTGTACGATTTGAAACCGTCACTTCCCGTTAACGCATGTAATTCCGTTATAACCTTGTTCCAAACAGCATCCCTCTCACTTGCAAGTCTCCATTTCCATTTGCAGATAAGGGCAAGGTTATGAGCCATAACACAACCAATTTCTAGGCCCCCAAACTTCTTACTTGGAGAAACCATGGATTAATTAATCCAAGTGATTTTTTTCACCGGGATTTCTACCCCAAAAGAAATCTCTTCACATGTCCTCAATTTTTTTTAATGATTCCCATAGGGGCTTTGAATACACACATATAAAAGAGAGGAAGTCTATTGATAACTAACTTGATGAGCGAGAGCCGACCACCAATAGAGATAGAAGCGGCATTCCAGCCGCATAGCTTAAGCTTTAATTTGATCCAAGACTTTAACCCAACTGCTTTTCTTGGATATGTTATTACCAATTGGCAACCCAAGATATTCAAAGGGTAGTGAATTTGGCAAACACGTCAACAGACCTAGCCAAACTTTCCACCAAATAATTCAATACTTCAATACCAAATAGTCTACTTTTTTGAAGATTTACTTTCAACCGCGAGCAATCTTCAAAGTTATTTAACATATGAATCAAGTTCTTTGAAGTTTTTGCAACTATTCACCAAAGAAGAGAGCACCATCGGCATATTGCATAAGGGAGATGTTAGTATTGTCCGAATTCAAAGAGGCTCCTTTGAAGATGTGTTTGTAACAAGCTTTTCTAGTCATTATTTGTAGTGTTTCAACAACTAGAAGAAAAACGAAGGGGGAGAGGGGGTCTCCTTGTCGAAGGCCTTGCTCCATATTGAATTCCTTCGATGGGGATCCATTGATCAAGATTGAGATAGATGCCGAGGACAAACAACCAACTATCCATTTTCACCATTTAGAACTAAAGCCCATCAAAAACATTACATCGTCTAGAAATCCCTAATTAACATAATCGAAAACCTTTTCAAAGTTCACTTTAAAGATGAGAAGTTTCTGGTTATGTTTCTTTGTGTAGTAAATGATCTCATTGGCATTTAAAATCCATACAGTATCTGTCTACCTTTGATAATGTCGTTTGGTTGTAGGACATGAGACCCGCAATTTTAGTTGCCTACATGTTTGCTAGTAATCTTGAGATCACTTTGTATAAACAACTTATTAGACTGATTAGCCTGTAGTCACTTAGATCTTGGGGGTCTTTCTTTCTGGTAACCAAGGCAATAAAAGCTGCATTACATATATGCATACTCTTATGTGACCAGGACCAAGCTTTCACCTCTGTTTCTAATTTAAGAAATGTTTGGTACCAACTTTTTATAAAAGGGTTCTACTTTTTAGAGTGTACAGAGCACTAGAATTACGAGCTCGTCTTCCTCCAAAATTTGCACATTATGTTAGTCATGCTACTCCATCATGCTAGTCATTTGCTTAGCTTGTCATTCGGGTGACATCTGAAAAGATTTTTTTGTTTTTTTTTTCCAACCAATGATATGAAACATAATTAATATTGCGGTCCAACAGGTGATAGCGACGTTGGTTATAAATGCGATGTTTTAGTCACATATGAGTTAGTTATTCAAATATGGTAGACTAGTAATCATAGGAGTCACAAACTTTTTCCTTTTGGAAAAATATAATCTTATATGCTCGTACGGGATACACCTTATAAAGTTATAAGACTAAAAACTTGCATTATTCAAAACAAAAGACTGCTATAGGTATAATTTAGAGCTCTTTGAAGCTTTTCTTACGAGAGAGATTTGTACGTAACAATTATTTTTTTCTATTCACTTTCTTAATTGTTTTTATTATTTACGTTTTTTAATTAAGTCATTCACATCACTTTATATTTTTCCTACTTTAACTATTGTTTCAAACTTACAAACGATTATCAATGTCATTTTAAAGCCAACTATTTTCCTTAAACCGAAATAAATTATAGAGTTAATTATATTACCATAAAGTTTTTACTAAACGATTTTACCATAAAGTTTTGAATTTGTTATAATTTAAACCTTGAAACTTTTTTTCAAATGATTTAAACTTTGAAGTTTTGTTAAAAAAAACTGAGTAATCACTTAAGTTTTTATATGGTTTTTGATTTTACCTTCTCCAATTGATTATGCATTTTATTAAAAGCTTAACAAAACTTAGAGGGTTAAGCCATTTTTTAACAAAAATTTAAGGGTTAGACGTTTGGAAAAAAAACTTTAAGGTTTAAACCAAAAAGAAGGTGTAACTTTGATGATTAAATAATAACAAATTCAAAATTTAAACCGAAAAAAAACTTAGAAGGTTTAAACCAAAATTTATTGTAAAATCGTTTGAACTTAATGATTAAACCGAAACTAAAGTAAAATTTTGATTGATAAGCCATTATTAACCCTACTTTAAATGACTGGTATATTAGTCATTTATTATATACTCATTTAAATGTTTACGAGTGTGACTAGTTACACATATCATTTTCCTAATATTTAATAGCTAAACAATAAGTTATGTAAACTTCATCTTCAAACTTCATCACCACAATTCGAGCCACCTCCCTCATCTATAGCCACCACTACCATTCCATTCGTTGTCTCCTCTCCGGCCACCACCACCATCATTAATTGAAGCCGCACATAAACATAGTGGATTTGAAGAACAAATGAACACAAATAAAAAAACATACACACGAATCAAATTCGGAAGCGAAGATGAAACCAAATGGAAGCCAAATCGAATTAATTTTGAATCTTCACTAAGAACAAAACCAAATCGAACATAATCATAAACAATAACATAGTTAATTTGAAGAAGAAACAAGCTGATTTTGTATCTTCGCCAAGAACAAAAGCAAATGGAAGCCCTAGTCCACATATATAAACAAATCCATAATCTTGAAGAACACACAAACTTGTTCGTAAAAGAAACCGTAGGTGTGTGAAGTCTAGAATCGGATTGAGACCAAAATCATAAACCAGCAGGGGCAGACACAGGGATTTTGGTGATTGGTGGTGCCATATACTAGTAAAAATTAAATTAATTAAAAATTAGGGAGTTGTTCTGAATTTTCAGATTTTCAGTTAATCTGGTCGGATTAATAAGGTTTCAGTTGTTCTAATATTTTAGGTCTAAAATCTTTATATGAAGTTTTGTTAATTAAATTGTTATTTTTTGGGTAAACTAAAGTATTTTAAATGTATAAATTGAATATTTAACTATATGTCATCATTTTTTTTTAAAATTATCATTTTCCATTAAGGGTTGTTTGTTAAAACAGAATGATTAAGTACTGAATGATTTTGTGTTCTAAATAATTCAAAGGCTTCGAATGAATCTGCCTCTAAATGTGACATGTTGTTTGATAAAGGTTCTAAATGATGCAAATTATCATTTAAACCTTAATAGTGATATATTATATTATAAGATATGATTGTTTAACAAGATAAAGTGTGAAAGAAGGAGTATTAGGGTAAAAATAGTTGGTGCTTAATGATTCAGAATGCACTTGAAGGTAGAATGATTCAGCAGCATTATGCTGAATCATTCAGCACAATCTTCATTCAGAGGCAACAATCAAACACACTGAATGCTGAATGATTCAACATTCAGTGCTGAAAAAGTTGGAAATTTTCACTTCATTTACAAAATTGACAGATGACCCGTACCACCGTCAGACCAAGCATAGGTCCACCCTTGTAAACCAGAGTAAGCTTGTTGATGAAGGGAGATATAGGGATGGCTGATGTGGGTGGAGAAGAAGAGAGAGTATGTGAAACTTACAAGAACAAATAGCAAGTGCAAAAAAAATAAAAAATAAAAAAATTGAAGACTAAAAACTCAATCATGAGTAATAACTATGTGCTCAAATTGAACGTAAAACAAGATCGCAAATCATACCCATTTGTGAGTTACAAAGCACCGATGCTAGCTATATTAGTGGCTGACAACTGTGATAGAGTGAAAAGTCGGTGATAGAGATGACCCTAGGGATGGAATGAGGTCACTCACCAGGAGGATCGAGTTGGATGCAGCAGTGGAGTTGTGTGTTTAAAGGTGCATATCTCCGGAATCCGGAGAGAGATGTATTTGCCGGAATCTAGAGTTGTGTGTTTGAGGGTATAAAGAGATGTATGTGGTATGTAGAGAGATTTATGAAGAGAGAGAAACAAATCCATTTACAGCACGCCACCCATGACGAGGCTCGTTACGACCAATTTATTGTTATTTCCATTGCGAGCACATAATTATATGAATGTTATCGAGAGCCTCGTTATGGTGATAACGAATTGATATTTAGTTATTGCAGCTATTGATGTTTATTAGTACAAATGCTCTGATAATTATTTAATTTAATTTTTAATCAATTTAAAAATTATTTAGCAATAGTAAATAATAAAAAAAATTGAATATTTAGTAATAGAAAATTAATTAATAATAAGAAAATAATATATTTTATCTTTTCAAGTAGATGAGGGATTAATGAAATTCATAATTTTAATCAAAATCACATAGATAAAAAAAATGTAATTAACTAACATTATAGACCACCTGCATGCTTTGAAGCGTAAAGTACACTTGTCGTTCTTTATATACAAATAAAAAATCTAACTTCTGGATTCAATGATATTCCCGTTAGTGCTCATAATTTTATTCAAGTGCTTTAATTTGTTACAAGATTAATTATTAAGGGGAGTTCATTCTTATACAATAAAAATAGTTATAAACAATAAATTTATACATCATTAACTTATAGTATATGCATTAACTGTAGGTACCTTTTTACGTATGACTAAAAATTATTATGTATGGATCGGCTTCCGTTATTAAACCATTACTATTAAATGAAATACCTTAAAAATATCTTTCCTCCAAATAATTTATTTGTGGTCCATCCCATCTAAACCTGGTGCCTCCAGAACCTTTATCTTTTCAGCAACATTATATTTAATTCTTTATTTTTTTTAAGTATAAACATAATTTATTTATACCAGACCCCAACTTTTTTATACCTTTTTTTTCTTACAAAATGATGAGAATTTACACGTCACACAAACGACAAACCATCAAGTTTGCCAAACACCCCCCTAGTACCACGCTATGCCCAAGTGGCAACACCTACCACCCGAGAGCCCACATTTTTTCGTACACCAGCCCGCACCTGATCACGCCTTTACACTAGTGTAGAACAAGCTGAGGTCTTTGGGTCCCACATGGCTGGGACCAAGTACTTTCGCCCGTTTAGCCCGTGCGCATTATAGCTTGCTCCCGTCGTCTTATCCACTAAAACATTACCCGCGTAACCCGGGTACGCACCCGACCCGAACACACCAGTGCAAGCCGAAACCGCTTCTAACGGCGCCGTTGGCGGCCCCTGAAAGTAACCTTGGTTAAATGGATTCGTAACGGCACCGGCCAACACCGTGGCTAAGTTAATCACCATCCCGTCGACACCAACGTCACCGTTCGGAGAAACCAACGGTGGCGACTGCGGTCCGTAAATCGGTTGATGAAACGGCCACGCACACTGACCCGGACACTGCGTTTCCGAATTTCCGACCCACGCGTACGCCACTCTTGGTTTCGCTTTCGTCGACCCGTGGGTCCCGCACCGGCTCATGCAAAACCCTTCTACACCAACTTCTTTCGCCGTTAACACGACATTAATGGAGTTCGGTTGGGCGACTTTCGTAGCTAAATACTGAATTTGGTAGTTCTTTAGAAACTTTCCCAAAGAGTAATTCTCGTCGAGGATCTGTTTCCCGACCACCGTCGCGGATGACCCGTTATGATACTTCTCCGTGGTTTTCCACCACGATGAGACAGAGGGTAGTGGCGGCGCGGCCGTCTTCCGCCCCTTGACGGTGTTAAACGACTGAATGAAATCAACGATTACTGAGCGTTGGGTGGGTGTAAACTTGCCGTACCAAACGAGATTAACGGTAAGCGGACCTTTTAGAAGCAAACCGTTGTGGTATGTGAGCACGAGAGGCGTCTGGGTGACGAGCGCAGAGAAAGATTCCTGGAAAACAGAGCATGTAAGGAGGAAGAAGATGAGGGTGGCAAGATGGTAATTACGAGCCATGAGAGGGGTAGAATTGGGAAAGTAGGAGAGGATGAGAGCAAGTGAATTGAGGGAGAAGTGGGGTTGTGTTTATATAGTGGAGACAGGTGTGGGGAGTAGCCATGAGTAGAGTGACACGTGGAGGAAGATGATTGGGGAGGTGTGGGACAAAGCCAGGCTGTAAGGTTCTGTGAATGACGTGGCAAAGGTTAAGTGTTGATAATGACATGGCAGATTAAAAGCATGGATGCGTGTAAGGCGTAAGGATGATTGTGATGTACGTATCAGTGTATTTCAATGTTGATTTGACTCCCATTTGATTTTACTTTTTATGTTCTTTAAAATCAATATATTTACAAGAGAGGGGAGTTAATTCATACATAACAAAATTCACTATATATAACAGGTATAATTATTTAATAACATATGATACAAGTTGATAATTTATAAACTATTATGCATGGTCATTTTTTGTTTTGTATGAATCGTCACCTATAAGAGAGGGGTCCAAATAATAATACTCACAACATATGACGTATACTTGACGTATCATGTGTAAGAGGGAGCGTGAAGTATAGTACAACACGCAATATTTTATATTTTAATTAATTGATATTAATAAATAGGCCTATGATCGTCTCGTTTGTAAGATTTCAATTATATTAAGTATCACAAGTATTAAAGTAAATCACACAATTATCGTAAACTTAGTAAAAATGTATATGAGATAATACACTAAAAACACACACAATATTTAGAATTTTGAAATGCTTAAAGGAATTAGAGTAAATTATATTATTTATATACCCATTAGATATTAAATAATTTACCATATACTAAGATTATTATCATAACAATAAAAAACTTAACTTAATTAGTAAATGATCACAATTTAACATCACCTCTTTATAGAGTCAAGAAAATTGACTTGTTGATTTATTCTGAGTGTATAACATTAATTTAATGTGTCTTAAAGGTTGCAATAAGTAAAAAACAAGAGGCATTTAATGTGTATGTATGTGAAAGTTTTATTATTTAATTATTTTTTTTATATATATAAACAAACTTTTAAACAAGCAATTATAAGTGTATACAACTATATAAATAATAAAAGAATCAACATTATATTTATTTAAAATATAAGCCATGAAAATGAAACGTTTTAAAAATACACGTGAAAAACTATCAACGTCATCATAATTCTATGAATGATAATATATAACCACTAATTTTACATGTCGACAAAGGAGGTAATTTGCATAATCAAATCTATTTCATATAGGACTAATAACTCGGGTTGAGTAACGACCTATTTCGGCTAAATATGTTCGACGTGTATATTTTCGGTTTTCGGTTCTAAATCATTTTGAATATGATTTTCGTTTCGATTCAAAATTCAATGTTCATATCGGTTTAACTCAAACTTCGAATTTGGAGTTCGTTTTAATTTGATTTGATTGGAATTTTATTTTTTAATCCAACTTATATAAATAATGAATATATTAAACAACTTGATTAAATGCAAGTGTAATAAACGGTGGGTTTAAAAAAATGATAAATGTTAATTGTTAATAAAAAGATTGTAAAAACATAATAAAATGCAAAAAAATGAGAATTTTTAAAAAATTGGGCAACGTGGTTTCATGATACTAAGAGTTGTGATTGCATTTCTTATATAAATACATTAATCATTATTATTATAATTAGGGGCAATAAGATCAAGTCTTTTCTGGTAAATAAGAACTAAAAATGATTATAAAATATTTTAAAATAATAAACTAATAGTTTGGTTAAATATGATATTTGTAAATTAGGTCATGTGTTATACCCTCCCTTTTCCTTTCCTTACCCAATACCACATCATTCCCTCATTCATTTTCCCTTTCCTTACCCAAACCTTTTTCACATATATATATATATATACTAGCATGGTACCCGCGCAATGCGGCGAAATTTAATAGTTTCTACTCGATAACTTGTTCACTTTGGGAATTTACGTAATACGGTGACAATGAATAATTTTATATTGATAACATGTCTATTTTCTTTATTTTCCTGTTCTTAATCAACTCTTTTATTATTTTTAAATAAACTTTAAGAACAATTAAATAAGAAAAGAAGTCTTTACTTATAAAATAAGTTAAATTGCATAAAAATACTGAGTGTAAATTAGTAATTTGAAACTATTTAAAATTAAGAGAATAAGAAAATAGTAAAATAATTTGAAACTATTAATTATATGAGCTATTTAAAAATTTTAAAATATATATTTATAAATTCTTATTATAGATTATTCAGATTTATGAGTTCTAATTGTACACATTTTCTGATAATTATGTTAAAATATTTATTACATGATATAATATTTAATATAAAAGGTTTGATTATGAAAGTATTTTTTAATAATTAAGTTAATTTATTTGAATTTTTTAAATATGGAAGGTATAGTTATTAAAATAGAATATAAGATTCTTATTAACTCTATTTAATAGTTACTTTATATAATAGTTTCCATTTAGTTTATATGAGGGGTAATTTAGTAATTTTAAAAGACTTAAAATTTAAGAGATTAAATAAAATGTCTAAATGCTTTATAATATAGTATATATATATGTGTGTGTGTGTGGGGGGGGGGGGGAGGGTGAGGGGCGGCGCCTATTGCTTCTCGATCGAGAAAGAAAACCCGATGGCCTTCTCGATTGGGTGACCCGAAATGGTTGTTTTGGTGTTCCCGTGGGGTACCCGAAGGTACCCGTCCCCTTCGGGTTACCTGTAACGCGGTCTTAGGGTGTACAAATACGACATTTAAACTTTAAGAAAGACATGTATTAAATTCTCTCTAATAAAATTAATTAAAGCTAAAGTCAAAAATTGAATGCAATTTAACCAAAAGAAGTAAAAATAGGATTTCAATTTTTACCACAATAAATGATTTAGATTTGATAATTTTATTTTTTAATCTAAATCTAAATCGATAGGTAAAATTGTTTACTAGATTTTATTTATGTTATTCTTTAATTTATATCATTATAGATATGATGTACTAAACTTTATACAAATACCAATAATTAATGGCATTAAACAATCAAAATAAAATTGAAATAATGCATCGGTAAAGTCAATAAAAAAATAAAGTAACAACATAGTCAAATATAAAAGTATAAATATTATATTGTTAAAATATTAAATACTAAAAAGATATAATATCCTTTTTTACTGTAAATATTTTCTTTTTTATTTTAAATTTTCAACTCTTAATGCTTTTTACTTTTATTTAGCGGATCTTGTCCTCAAATGTCTCTTCCCTATTTCATTTCACAATTCATTTTAAAATGTAAATATTAAGTTTAAAAAAAACTTATAATTCACGATTTAAGCCCTTAAAATCTTAAACTAGTCACTTTCGTTTTGTTAGTTTGACCCTTTCCCTGCATTATTTTTCCGTATGTGATGCTTTTGACCTAATTCGAGTTTGTATCATTTCTTTTATGTGCAAGTTCGATTAGTGTTTTGTATCTGGTCCAAAATTACAAGCATTAAATTTTCATACATGATATATATATATATATAGGGGACGGTTTAAACGAGAACTATTTTTCGTACGAGAACTAATCATAGCCGTTGATCAAAAAGATGGATGGTCAAGATTAAAGAGTTGTTAATGGATAACCTTAAACTAATCCAACATATCCTTAATTACTTAAGGGTAATTTGGACATTTTTACATTACCCTCACCTTTTTCAAACTAATATCTCTCTCAAATGGAAATGTGTTAAATTACGAAAATTATACCAAATTAACGAAAAAATTATGCCTTTTAATTTGAGACCGATCTAGCTCTATTTTTTTGAAATATTGTTTTAATATTTGTTGGGTTTTTTTTTGTACAGTCGGCATTTGCACATGTGCAAATTTGCATATGTGCAAATATATGCACTTGTGCAAATGCACAGATTCACCTAGTTTTTTTAGCACAGATATATATATATATATATATATATATATATATATATATATATATAGGCCATGACAAAGATTATATATATATAGGATGGTTTAAACGAGAACTGTTTTTCATACGAGATCTGCAAAAACCAATTTTAGCCGTTCATTTTGGATAATGGAATTCATGGATGAAGAGCGTGTGAGAATTGAGTGTGGCAGAGTGCATGTAAGGAATTCATGGGTGGGCAATCTAATTGAATGAGGGGGAATTGAACGGCTAAGATTGGTTCTCGTAGTTTTTCGTATGAAAAACAGTTCTATTTTAAACTTTTTCCTGTATATATGTATGTATGTATATAAAATAAAAAATGTGTTGTAAAATAAATCAAAGAGTACAAAAATAGAAAGAAAACGTTGAAGTCATTTTTTAAACATGGAAGGGATTAAAGAAGGCATATTTGGACTTTGCGTGTCATTTATCGAAATAAATACGGTAGATTTGAATTTAAATAAATAACATAATAAGATAATACGGAATTTAAATTGTCAAAAGTGGAAGTAAATAATATTTTTGTCATTTTCAAAGTTATACGCCCTGCAAAGCTAAACAGTATGCTTCACGTTATGGGCTTCAGGGTCTGGACCATTTCACGTACCGCCTAAAGTTACTAATAATATTTTATTATTATTATTATATTATATTATTGTCGCTTTATCTTTCTCCTACATTCTTATATCTTCATAATATCAAAACTTCTTAGTAAACAATAAGGATAAATATAATTTAACTAGATTAGATATTTATGTGATATATAAGTTGGGTTTTAAAAACTAAAATAAATGTTAAATATTAATAAAAATATCAAATAATTATAAAACGAAAGAAATAAGAATTAAAAAGACTAAAGTTAAACTATTCTCAAACACTTATTAAATTCCACCACCAAACACTCCCATTTACCAAATGTGCCCCCTCCCCCCACCCTCTCTATCTCTCTCTATGTTTAAAGATGAATCTTGCTACCACCACTCAACTACCGCCACTGCCACGTGATGCATTGCCATCGCCACCCACACACCTTTTTTCTTTCCCTGTCTCTCTTCGTTTGTGCCCCCCTCTCCTAACCCTTTGAAGATGAATCGATGGAGGTTATACCACCGACACAGCTGCTGCATGACCTCCACAGCCACCACCGCTTGTGCAGGTCGATTTGTTTACAAATATCTTTAACATGTGTATTGAAGGTGTGTGTTTACAAATATGTTTCTTCAACTTCATCTTCCATGTGTATCAAAGGTGTGTGTTTACAAATATCTTTAAGATGTCAATCTTCACATGCATGTGTTTCTAGCATTCCCCAATCTCTTTTATCCTTTTTTTCGTTTTTTCTTTTCTTTTGTAAATGGGTGTATGTAAAACGATTTTGTTTGAGTTGATTTGTGTCAAATGGTTTGAGTTTGTTATGTAAGTCAAGTTGTTGATTTGAGTTTGTGTTTACGTTCATCTTTGAATCTAGGAAGAAGAACAATACTAAAAAACAATTATTTATTTTACCTAATAAACAAGTTTCAGGTTAATAAAAGGGTAAAACCACAAAATAAACAAAACTTAAGGAATAAAATGGAAACTAAAAAGAACTTTGGTGTTCAACATTTATAATAAGGTTTGATGTTAAAACGAAAAATAAGTGAAATTTTGATAATTAAACTATTTTGACCATAAACAATACTAAATTTATATTTAAATTGAAGGATTATTTAAATTAGGTATTTGGTGAAAATTTTGTGGAGGTACTGTAATTTGATAAATGCACAGTGATATATTTGTATCTTGTATATTTATCTAGTTTCAAATTTGTTTTATAGTAAAACTTAAAAATTTATTTTTTTTATGTTATTTTAATTAAAAATGAGATTTATTTTGTTAATTTTTCTATTTTCACTAATGTTTTCGGTGTACACTCTAGAATAAAACATTACCATATATAACATGCATCCACACAAAACACAAAAACAACAAATCACGTCCCCAAGTCTTCCCAAGAGCCAATTTGCCATCACGAAATCACCACTATCATGCATCTGTAACCTTCTCCGCTAGCACTTATGTCACCATAATAGGTGCCATCTCCTTCACGCGCTCACCCTCTCAATAAAACCACCTCCATTTCTCTATCACCCTCACCAAATATCAAACCCATAACCTGTACAATCAAAATTATTCTCACATGATTTCACACACATACATTATCTCTAGTCGAGAACTTAATTGTCTACTTAGTAATATATCAATTACCTTTGTAAAAATCCCCCAATCATCTTTGTAAAATCCTCTAAATAATCTCTTGAAACATTTACTCGGAAATCTGTTTAACACATACTTTAAATTACTCAATCAACCTAAGCAACACACATATACACATTGCACGATAGAATACATTACCAAAATAAACACATAAAATTGTCCACAATAAGGGTTGTACCAATCGACAAACATTACACATCATTTAAGCAAGATTAACACACACACATGCATACTTGGTTGATTTAGGTTTACAAAAGGACATAAAGAGGATAGACTAAGAAGTGTTTAATTTTAGAAAGTGTAAGAACCAATTCTAGGCATTGATAAAATTAAATCCACGATATTGATGGTTAACGACATTTTGGTAATTAAAATGCATTTTAAGTGGTAAGTTTGTGGAAAAAATGACTACAGGGGAAAATTTACATGAAGAGCAACCGCCACTCTTCTTCCAGGAGAGTGGAAGTAGATTTTTTGTTAAAACCTAAAACCCGTCAAAATTTAAAAATATAATATCTTTTATATAGTTCACATTTTTTAAAATTAAACCATTTAAAAGAACATTTATGCTATTTAACTTGATAGCGTTATTGCATTTATTTAAAATTGTTTTTGAACTCACTTGCTCAATTTTTACATTGTGTTACGCCAACTTTATAATGTGAGACAAATTACTATAATGCACACATATTGTGTTATGGTATACAACTTTTACACTATTTTATACAACATTAATCTATTGCATAGCTTTGGCACTTTGTTGCACGTTTTCGACTACATTACACTTCTTTTACACTATCTACAACTTTTATAACTTAGTGTTGCACAGTTTTACAATGTAGCGTTGCACACTGTTAAATCGAATATGTAGTTCCCGGCTGAATATGCAGATTATGCAAATCAAATATGATGTCGTAATCTTAACTATTAGTCATCCAAATCTAAAAGCTGAGATTGGTTCTGTATATAAAATTGGTTCTATATTGGTTCTTGTTTGAGATTGGTTCTCTCTCTCTCTCTCTCTCTCTATATATATATATATATATATAAATTAGGGAAAATATCATTTGAGAACCGTTTTTATTGCGAGAACCGCAAGAACCAATCAATTATTTTCTTGTCTTAAATTACTTAAATTAAATTAAATTAAAAGGAAAAAATTGTCCACTACAAAATTGAAATTGTTTCAACACAATGGTTTTGCCGTTTTTTTCTTTATAAATGTTGTAGTAATTTCTTTCATTTGATATCATTTAGCCGCTGCGTCTTTTTCTTGTACATTTTTTTTCTTTTTATTCTTTTCTATAGATAACATGATTTTTTTTGCATTTCTTTCTTTTTCCTTGTTACTTGCTTCTCTATTTATTAATCAAAATCATATACATTTTTATTAGAGATCGACAAGTAGAATTATTTTTATTTTGACAAGTAGAATAACAAAAAGTATCTAAAAAGACTACTTTTTATTGAATGACCTACTTTGAGTTGCACGTGCACTAGAGTTGTAAAAGAACGAAACGAACACAAATGGGGGCTTGTTCTCGTTCGTTCATTTAACTTTAGCCGAACAAAAAACGAACACAAACGGATAAACGAACAAATATTTTTGTTCATTTTCGTTCCTTTAACTTTAGCCGATTTAACTTTAGCTGAACATAAACGAACGAGCACATATACAACTATAATACAAACCTAACATTATTAAATATAAACAGACACTAACTACGTGTATGCATATGTGTGTGTATGTATATATATTTATGTACACTCACACACATATATACATACATATAAACGAACGTTCACGAACATAAATGAGCAAACGATGGTCTTTGGTCGTGTTCATTGATTTAGCTAAACGAACAGATATTTTTGTTCGTGTTCGTTTGTTTATTAAATTAACAAACATAAACGAACTTCCCGCCAAACAGTTCATGAACGGTTCACCGAATGTTCGGTTTGTTTACAATCCTAACATGCACACATGCATCTAGGTGTACATGTACATGTGCATATATGCAAGAGATGCGCATGTACATGCTACATGTATGTATGCACAAGATGCACATGTACACGGTGCATGTATGCACCGAGCGCACATATTTTAAAACAAAACCTAGTAGTATGAACAAGTTATGCATATGTGAATTTATTGTTTGTGCTAAAAAACCTACCGTAATATGCTCATGTGCACATATATGATGCTGTGTTGTAAAACAACCTAACAAAAACGATTTTTTATTTAAAAAAGCGAGTGGTACGTCTACATATGAATGTGCATATATGCACGAGATGCACACGTGCACGGTGCATATATGCAGTATGAAAAGGTGGTGCACATATGCACATGTGCTTGAAAAAAATTGAGTGTTATATGCACATGTGCAAATATCTCATGCCGTGCTAGAAAAAAAAACCCGGCAAAAACAAATTTTTTATTTTGAAAAAGTATAGCAATATGATGTCATATTAAAGAGCATATTTTTCTTGTTAATTTGGTATAATTTTCATATTTTAATACCTTTCCGTTTGGTAGATATTTTAGTTTTAAAAAGTAGGGGTAATGGCCCCCCCCTTTATTTAGGCAATTTGCCTAAAACACCCCTCTAGCATTTTTGAAAATTTGAAATGACTGCTGTGTTTTTAATTAATTATATGTTTGCCACAATTAATATTAACCATTGATTAATTATGATTAATGGCCACAAACGGTTCTCGCGGTTCTCGCAATAAAATTGGTTTATTTGAGAACTGTTTTTATTGTGAGAACCGTAAGAACCAATCTTAGCCCTTCATTTTGGGTAATGGAATTCATGGATGAAGAGCGTGGGGGGATTGAGTGTGGCAAGGTGCATGTAAGGAATTCATGGGTGGGCAATCCAATTGAAGGAGGGAGAATTGGACGGCTAAGATTGGTTCTCGCGGTTCTCGCAATAAAAACGGTTCTCAAGTGAACTTTTCACTATATATCCATTTACTATTTTAGTTAAGTTTGTTGTTGCCATAATAATCATAGTACAGAGTAGATTATGTAAATACCCAATGAATATATAAATAATGTAATTTACCCTAATTCCTTTAAACATTTCAATACACTAAAATATTGTGTGTTTGTTTTTGGTATTCTCACATTCGTACATGCTAAGATCATACATAATTATTATGGATTTGCTTTATTAATGTTGATCCTTGATACAATTTAGATCATATAATTAATATATATATATATATATATATACACACACACATATATAGAGGTAGGATCAAATGAGAACATCTCTTAATGTGAGAACTTCGAGAACAGTTTATAGCCCTTCGATGATCTTTATTTAATGGTTAATATTAATGTTGGTTAATTAAGGTGAGTTGAATTTTAATGATTTGATTTAATTATGGTAGTTAATATAAATCTCTTATTTATTTAATTAAATGATTGGCATATATATATATATATGAAAGGGTCAAACGAGAACTGATTTTGGTACGAGAACGGTGTAAACCAATCTTGACTCTTGATTAAAATAAATTATTGGCTATTAATCATTATGGCTCATTAATGCCCCTCTTTAATGTGTTATTAATGACACATTATTGAAGGGTATTTTGGGAGAATCAAGTCTCACTCATTAATAGTGATCTATATAGATGTAATTCACGATTGAGTAAATATATTAGGGTTTAGTTTCTGAAAATGTATCAAAGTTATCACCTTTTGCTATTGTATATACCCAGCTTTATAAACACAATTTAATATATCCAACTTTCTAAAGTTACCAATTAATGCATCCAACTTTGTATAGGTGGTTATCCGTTGACGTGACACTGGTTTTGATGACGTGACATCTTACTTGCATGCTAACATCTAATTTTTATGTTTAAAGATAATTGAAAATATATAAAATATAATAATAATAACAAAATAAGAATGTTAATAATAATAACAAAGATAATAGTAATAGTAGTATGACCATTTGGGACTAGATCTTCATCTTCCATTCCTTTAGATGGTTTTTCAAATGGATGGTTCTTCAATGTTCTTTGGCAATTTGGGATTTTCAGGAGACATGGCATGACCTGTTTTCCGCCGATTAAGGGTTCTTAGGCGACATGGCCATGATCTGTGTGCAATTAGGGTTCTATGGCGTTTGATTCGACTAGTTTTCAATTTATTCAAGTAAGTTTTGATTATGGTACAAAATAAACCATCGATCATGTGTTCAATTATCAAACAAAAATATGTGATTTTCGTTTGGTCTTGTTCTTAGGGTTCTTGTTCGACAGATCTGGTTCGTGTATTCGATTATCAAACTAGGATCTCCACGATTTTCACATATGTTCATAGTTTTAATTAGTTTCAGTCAGATCTCAGATCTAGAGTTTAGACTCACATATCTTCATTTGTTTCGATTTCTTTTGCTTATTTATTTTTATTAAGAGTTCAATTTCTAGATTGTTTTTGTGGGTTTGATTGGAATGTTCTTCGTTTTGTTAGATTTTGAATGTTTTAGAATGAAGATGTTAAACATGATGAAGATGTTTGATTTTTTCATCAATTTATGTTGGTTTGATTCTAGATTTATGTTTGAATTTGTTTTTAGGGGTTGATTGTGTATGATGAGATGAATACCCTAGTTCTTCAATTGTTCTTTCTGATAATCCGTTTGTTTTTTTGGTTTATTAATTTTATTTAAAGATAACACTTGATGTGTCAATCAATTGTTGACATGGATTTACAAAAAATGGAAGATAAAAAAGTTTTAAATAGGTAACTTGATACACTAAATGGTAACTTTTGAGACTTTGATACATTAAATGTTAGTTTTTTAAGTTGAGTATATACAAAAGAAAAATGTGACAAGGCTTTGTTGTTGTAGCAAATAGGATCTCTATTGGCCAGCACCATAAAAGAAATAAAATCAATAAAGTTCTCAATGATTAAAGAAACTTTTATACTGTTGAGTTCTATCAAGTCTTCCGAATTTGATGATTGGTTCCCATGTAGATGTCATTTTTGTCCCATATGTGTGATTATGCAAGTATTTCCCTCAATCTTCACTTCAAAACCTTCTAATATCAATTGATTCATACTAAGGGCATTTATATTAATGTCTGGTGCATGGGACACATAGGTGTTGGGGAGATAATCACTTCACTCAAATAATCAAACCTTACTATTGAAGCATATAGGATTTGATGATAACCAAATCATACATTCAATCTGACTTAGGTTGTTTTCAAACATGTGTTGTTTGAATCAGACTTGAAGAATCTCTAAGTATGAAATATAAGCTAAAGATCAGCTAAGAACTAAGGATTAGCCGAAGGACAACTGAGGACATCTTCTTATCAAAGTTGATACCACTCAACAAGGTTACTACTAGTCTACAAGATACAACTGGTCAACAAGGTTAATGCTTCTTTACAAGGTTAATACTGCTTTCTAGAATTAGTACCGCTTCACAAAGTTAGTACTCTCTTTCAAGGTTAGCTCTGTCTTCCAAAGGTAGTAGTGTCTTTAAAAGTTAGTGTTGTCTTCCAAAGTTAGTACTGTCTTTCAAAGTTAGTGTTGTCTTCCAAAGTTAGTATTGTTTTCCAAAGTTAACTTTCCAAAGTTAGTACTGCCCTTTAAAGTTAGTACTACGTACCAAAGTTAATGCTGCTAAAATCATCAGCTGAGCACTTACAACCATCAAGATGAGGAATAACAATTAATCAGCTGAGACCTTCTCACTTTAGTTAAGTAAACCTTCCAGCACTAGTCTTTGTTTTTAATAAGCTTATCACTCTGAATGATCAGCTGACCATTCTTGATCAACTGATCATCTACGTTGATTAGCTTACACATTTCACAAGTTTAACAATTCTTCAGCTGCACATTCCTATGATCAGCCTTTCATATGATCAACTGATCATCTTTCCTTAGGCTGAGTAAACTACGGTTACAGTTTAGACATTTTGTAAGCCGAGTCATGAAAAATGTTATATCATCTCATTGTATACTTTGTATTTATTCTTAAGCCAAAAGCAGAACATGTGTTGTTTTTGTCTGCCTTTAGATCTTTCTTTGTAAAAGTTTAAAGCACCTTATGGATCAAGTACGAGACAAAAGGGATCGATCTTATCCTCTAGAAAAGGAGAAAGATACTTTAAAGGAAAAATATCTCAAAGATTTGTTTCAACAATTAAGTATGGATGACAACGCAATACTTAGTAAAGTCAAATCAGAAGAGTGCTTGGTTGTTGATAAAAGGGTAATCATGGAAAGAGAAGTTTAAACTTCCAAGTCAAAAAGCATAAAAAATAATATTATTATAATGTGAGTAGGCTGCATCTTTTCTGAAAAGTATATTTACTTTGCGCAATATTTGATTAAATTAAGTTTACTTTTCACCCACTACCTTTACAATTATAATATTATTTTCTTGAGCCCTTTTGTCTCTTTTCTCTTAGCCAGCCGGATGCCAAAGCCTCTATATATACTCATACATGTTGGACATGCAAAGCATCACACTACACAACAATCTCATAAGTTGAGATCTTCAAATATTCAAGAAACAAGTTCAAGCTTTTAAGCAAGAACAAGTTTTTAAAGTTAGCATAGTGTGTAGAAACAAACTCGTTCACGTGTAAAACTTTCTCAAACATTAGTTGTTTTAGAAATAGCTTGTCTATGTGCTAGACTAATTGTTGTCACCTTTTATTGTACTTAGAATTTCCGCTTCTAGTACATGTAATTCTTAATTCATTATCAATAAGAATTATACAAAAGTATAATCGTGTGTCTTTTATTTTTAATAGCTAGAGTTTGTATTTAACTACTCATTCTACAAACATTTGTTGTTGCGTACTCAATCTGGACTAACAATAGGGAACAACAAAATAAAAAGACTCGGACTCAATTTTAACTTCACTGATTCCATGTATGGTGATTGGAGTATCATATGCTTCCTTGTTGATCACGTAATTTTCCTTGTATGTGGTAAAAAGATCTTTTTCGGTTGACAAGTGTTGATTGATCTTAGTATTGACATACCAAGTCTTGTTCTAATTTCCCATATCAGTTCCTTTCATGAGATAATCTCTGTTTATGATTGCCTTTTCAACATGTGTAGGATGTTTGTGCAAAATCAGATTCCTTTTGGGACACTCCCATGCAAAGTGGCCTTTTTTCTTGACTACGATAGCATGTCGGGTTGTGCCTCCATTTATCCCCGATCTCTCCATCAATATGCCAATCTTTTAAAAGATTGTTAAGTTCGATACTTCCCTTCAAATCATAGTCTCTCTTGAATTTTCTGCCTTGATTATTCATCATCATAGTGTTCCTTTCTTGATTTTTTTATTATCTTCTTCAACTTTGATTTGAAAAAACTCAGCATTCCCTACACTCCTATTCGACTGACCTCTCTTCCCTTTCTTTTTCAATGATGCGAAACTTGTTCTTGAAGTCGAGAAACCTGCCGTCGATGTTGATCCAATATTATTGCCACCAAGCAAAGAAATATTCTTCTGTTTCAAGTTTCTGGCTGATGAGGACTCTACAGATTGACTTCTTCGATCTGCAACTTTTGAAGTGGCAAGAACATGTGCAGATTTCTTCTTTGGATCTAGCCTTTGGCTTTGATACCATGTTCGTGTTCCAGGGTATCGATAGGGGTTGTGGTGTAATACCCGAACTCTCGAAAATAAATAAAAGAATATTTTATTGAGAAAATGATTATAGTATTGAGCTATAGATTTAATCGTGGACTAAATTGATTTAATTGGGTTTGAATAAATAATTGGATAAATGGACAAAGGTAGATGGTCCATTGGGTTAAGCACTATTGGGCTTAAATGATTAAAAGTTGGGGTTAGGCCTTTTAAAAGAAAAGTATATGAGGCTAGCTAGGGCACAACCCCCAACACTCGTAACCAAAACACCGTGGCATTGAGAGAAAAATTAGTGTGTGCTTGTGTGTGCAAAACTCTCGAAGAACAAAAGGAGAAGGGACCAAGAATCATTTAGGAATACAAGGAATTCCTAAGAGAATCATCAGGGAATGTTTATTACTTCATCATGACCATGTAGACTACAAATATTGCTCTGTTTAAGTAATGATTTAATGTTTAGCATCTGGGTTTTTTGGGGTTTTGGTGTATACTAGAAAACCAGGAACAAAGGTTAAGATTAGAATCTTTAAATACTTGATAAAAATACAAACTGATCTGAAAGGAAATGTTTAAATGAGTGAAGAAAAGGTTTGTGACAAAAATGAGACTAATTGGTTGAGTTTTTGAAAAGTTTGATTTTGGCTATGAAGTATGTGTAATGAAAACTAGAACTGACAGGGAAGATGAATGGTCTGACTTTTGTTGTCTGAAAGTCGCATAGTGTATGTTAAATGTCGCATGATGATCTGAAAGTCGCATAGTGTATGTTAAATGTCGCATGATGATCTGAAAGTCACATAGTGTATTCTAAAAATCGCATGATGATCTGAAAGTCGCATAGTGTGTTCGAAAAGTCGCATGATGATCTGTAAGTCGCATGGTGTAGTGGAAAGTCGCATGGGGTAGTGTTGTTTGGTCCGAAGGTTGCCTGAAGAGTTGGTCCGACTTTCGCATGGGTCGCGCGACACGACACGTCAGACCTTTTAACGCTACGCGTTCGGGCATGGGTCCGAATTAGGTTGTGTAGTTTGAGTGCGTGTGTTTATGTAAGTCGCATGGATTAGTCCGACTTATGGAACCTAAGGTCTAGCTTGGGGGTCTTATTAGTGCATAGAATGAATGAGAGACTGAAACCCGGTATTAATTTGATTAAGGCATGTTGTAGGTAACTGCTGACGTGTAGCCACAAGTGGATTCTTAAACTAGAACAGTGCGACGAGAACTGCTGACAGGTGAGTATTCTTACTTATATTTCTAAATAGACATTAAATACGTTTGATATCTAAATAGACAAGTGAGTCATTCTCACCCGGGATGTAATTGATATTACGGTGTTTCAAATATCGTAGACTTTTAACCGTACGATTTGGCATTAGCTTTATAAAAAAAATTTGGGAAGTTACATGTGGGTTGTGTGCTATTTCGATATAGGCATGATAAAGAATACAAGAAAATGATGAACAATATGCAGGAATTAAACAATCGGGAATATATTTAATGTTTTCTAAATTTCAGATTGTATTATTTATACATCACAAACACCCTATTTACAGAGGAGTGGTGGCTGACGGTTATAAAGGCGGCGGCAGTTGGTGGTGCCACCTTGCCCCAACTGCTGGTGGTGATTTTCCTGCCAACCACACTAACACCCCTAATATTCAATACATATCATAAGTACCATAATAATTACATAACACTAAGTTAACAAAAGTTTATAAAATGATACTTGACAATTAAAAATCCAACAGGCCTCTTGTAGCCGCAAAAACTGTCGCCGCAAAAAGAGTTACGAGATATAGGTTTACGTTTTCACCTTTTGCGGTGTAAATGTCGCCGCAAAAAGGTGTTTTTTGTAGTGATCTCATACATCTTTAAAAACTTAATTTGCACATGATTTATACCCATCTTCAGAAACTTATTGATATTTACTTCTCATTGTTCCATGCATCTAAAACGGTTTTAATAACACTGTAAAATAGTAGTAGGACTTCTTTTTGGGGGTAAGGGAAGGTGTCAAACATATAATCCATTGAGTTGGGTGGGAGAAGATGCAGAATTAAAACACTTGACTTGGGAGGTCAATTTGGGACTACTACTACTAGGGAAATGGTGATGGTGGTTTGGTTTAGGCGAGAGAACTTTCTGAGAAAAAAAAAACAAAGTACATATTGTGTGCCCTGGAGGATTGGAAAAGAAGAATGGTGGATTAAGATGAAGGAACACAACGTGGGGGTTCGATTATATTAAAGTTTTAGATCTATCAAGCAATTTCATTAACCGGTGGAAGAAGCAGCGGTTAACAGTTGAAGAAGCATCGGCGAACGGTGGAAGAAGCATCAATGACCGATAGTAAAAGCAGCGGTGAGTGGCAAGAACTAGCGGTTAACGGGTAATCTCCCTCTCTCTCTCTCTCTCAAAGCAATTTTTTCTTAGCGGATGGATAAAATGAATACATGGAAATATTAGCGGCCAAATGTTAAAACTCCGTAGACAAATACTATATAAGATTTGTATTTGTAAACATAGTCACATAGAACCCTAGCGATAAGCCTCGGGTTAGGATCATCCCACCCCCTCTACAAGGTAAAGATATTTGATCATTTGATGCATTATGAGTATACGATATTGATTTGATGTCTTAAAAAATATGATGTGTGTGAGATACGATATGGAGCAGGTTGTGTTAGTGAAAAGTGATCTGTACATAACAAAAGTGATCATACATAACAACTTTATATATCATCAACTTGTACCATATGTATTAACTTTTATATGTATCACTAAAACTGTTATATATGAATCAGCTTCCATGTTAATTAACAACGTACACCCTACACCTTTCTACGTAACTAGCTTGGCTAGAAAACTATACAAATAGCATGCTGTCCAACATAAGTTCATTATGATATTTTAATCACAAATTAACGTAACTTGCATTCTAGAAAAATATATCTTGACCTACATAATGTCAAACTCACACAATTAATTTTTTTTGTTTCTTAATATGAATGAAAATAAATATAGGACAATCAGCACCAGCTAGTAACGAAAGAAAGAGTCAAAGAGAATATCTTAATGAGTAGGCTTGTTAATATTTATGGATTGAGTTTTTTTTTAAATTTTTTGTAAAGGAGTGATAATAAGTAATTATTTTTCAAAAATTAGTTTTGATGCATGTGATCTTGTGATAATAGTATCAGTGTCAATTTATCCAAAGCTCAAAAAACTGAGCAGATTTTTACTCCAAAAACCAAGGTTATCAAGATCGGAATCTTACATAGGATCGATTTTGTTTTTGCAAGATTGGATCGTAAGATCGAAATCGGGATCTTAAGATCATGCCACGTACAATTCACTAAATGTTTTTTTAGTTTTTTATATGCTATCAAAACCAATTATATAACATTTTTACGAGAGAATGAAATATTAAATTTTAAAATAACATACATCAAATCGTCCAACTTTTAATTTTTTTTGAACAACGAATTTAGTGGGTTAGATCCGCAGTCACATCCATATAGGGATGAAAAATGTATAGATAACAACTCACCACAATTCATTAGTTTGAATATCATAATAACATTTAATATGTGACTCCTAAACACAATCAATAAATCTAAAGCTTATTGTGCACAACATTAATTCTTATTTCATAAAAAAATCTTATTCTTAGTGTATATGTTGAGCTGTGTTGAAAGACCAATAGGGGCGACGGTATTAGGGGCGACTTTATGCAATAGGGGCGACACTAATAAGCGTGACAAATTGGGCAACAGTGGCGAGGCAATAGGGGTGATTCAATAGGGGCGACTTTGTGGGGTATTAGGCGCGACAAATATCGCCCCTAATGCCCTGTTTCCTTGTAGTGATATATATACATCTTATGCATGACAAAATCGAGCCTAAGTTATGAGCACCATCGTCAAAGTTAAACCAACAAAGTAAATTTTAAGTTTATTAAAATTAGGTTAAACATGACTACGAGTTGTATATATATACCATGGTTACTTATTTTAACATGTCATAAAAACGTTTAGTATTACTTATTTAGCGGTATGTGGTGTTTATTAAATAATATTTTTACCTTATAAAGTAATAGAGTAATAAAAACAAATCATTATGTATATTTATGTATTGAAGCCTCAGGATTCGAATCAAAGAAAGTGTAACGAGCGGATTATTGTAATGAAGGATAAGTCCTCATATGACTGCAAGTTGTGAGGTGACTAAGATTAGGAATCTAATCAAATTATTGTTGAAAACGATGTTTTAATCAAATTATGTTTTAAATATTATTATCATTGTGGTCACGGCCTTATTACGCATACTTCGTTGTCGTTTGAATTTTCGTTTAAAGTACATTTGTACATTTTCTTGGCTATATTATTAATATAGAGTTTGGATTATTACACCCTTTATACGATAGAGAAGATTGAGCTTTTGATATAGAAAAATAATATATCTGCCTACTATTTATTTCTACTTCACTCTTCTGCTCATCGTAAGATGATATATGAAATATATAAATTCTTTTTTTTATTTTCTCCATCAACTTCGACACTTGTGTTGATCTTATAAGTAGGATGATATATCACTTCTCTTTGATATAATGAGTGTATAACTCTTGTTTAATGTACCTCATATATATACGTACTGTAATTTATGAGAAAGTATCAAGTATATAAGGTTGTATTCAAAGCAATCATTAATATGTTTGATACTAATTTGTTCATGGACTCATTGGACGAAAATGGCAAGAATTGTAGACACGGGTTCAAGCGGTGGAGATTTTATAATATTATAGGCCATAATCATATTAGTTTGATTGGGTGTTATTGATTCGATCGGTAGTAGGTTTTGAACAAACGACTTAACATTATTGATTTTGAAAAAAAAAGATTGCTTTGGCAAAAAGATTGAAAAAAAAAATTATTTGATACTTGGATCTGTGTGTGTCTAAGTTCATCTCGGGTATCAATACTTATTATTGGCTTCTCAACTATGGAATTTTCTATGTATTGTGGTGTTCGTCAAGGTGATCCTTATTCTTGCAGCAGAAGCTAGCTCTAAATGTGGCGATGATTGAAGCTATTGATCGAGAAAAATATATTTTGTGTGATTAAACTTACTAACAATGGTCCTACTATGTCACATCTTGAGTACGCGGTTGATGCAATCTTCATTAGCCGGTCACTTTCTAATTCTTTAAGTTTAATGGGAATCATTGTGTGCTTCTCTTTATCTTTAGGTATTAAGGTGAGTTTGAGCAAAACTAACCTGTTCCGGATAGGAGTTGAGCTCCAGGAAATGACCTAGGTTGCTAAAATTTTAAAATGCTCACCGGGTGTTCTTCCATAAACATATTTGGGGTTACCGGTTGGTGTCTAAAGAGAGGTATTCTAGTTGGAAACCTATCGTTGAGAAATTTCAATCTAAGCTCTTGGCTTGGAACGCATCCTTACGGTCTTAATTTTATTGGGGCAAGCTGAAAGACAAAAAGAGTATTAATCAGATTGCTTGGCGTGATGTTCGTTTCAAAAGAAAATGATATTGAATTTGGCATTATTGACAAAATGATAGTAAAGATTGAAACTAGAATCCAACTCTTTATGGAAGAGGGTAATTATTTCTCTTCATGGTTTCAAGAGAGGTCGACCTGTTGATCCTCTCCCCTCAAAATGGAATGTGGCATTATGTTATTTCATATTGATTGATAGTTGATTTTGGAGTATAATCTTGCTATATCTTCCTTAATTCAATTATATTCAGTTGTTCGCGAGGTTAGGTCAGTTTGGGCTATTGTGGAGTCAGGAATTTAAGCTCTTTTTGGTTGTCAATAAAAGAAATTAAAGGCCTTCCTGGAACTGTAGGGGCCTTCATACACTTTGGATGATATCAGTCACTAGCAAGGTGAACACATTTATTTGGAAACTCCAACATGAAAGGCTTCATACTCATTCAAACTTAACTCGTAGAGGAATTTCATTGGTTTTAGAAGATTGTAACTTTTGTATGAATGGACTAGAAAGTGAACTACACTTATTTTGCCGTTGTTCTTATATTGAAGCCATTCTTGAAGACTTTCGTAAATGGTTGGATCCCCCTAACTTCCATGCTGATTCAGTTGGTGATCTCTCAACTGTGGCTTCAAAATTGGTGATATTGCCGGATTTAGTAATGTTTTATCCTTCAATGTTTTGCCTTGTTACGCTTCACTTTGTGCAAAAGTGGTTAAATGTTGCATACTTAGACTTATTTGGTGGGTCTCAAGTTAGGCATGACAAATATCGGAGAAACAACGAGATACAGGTGAAAAACCGAAGAAAACCAAAGTTCTGGAAAATGCCAAATGACTCGTGTCGCAAGTTGCCTTATGCCAGGCAAAATCTCTGGAAATTGGGTGAGCATGCCTGGCGCCGCTAGCCATTTGCTTCGCGCCGTCAAGCTAGTCAGTAGGGCAACATTATAAATTTCGAATTTTAGGGTTTCACCCGTCACGTTTTGCACATGGGGCGATTTAAGAGATTCTCCGTCAAATGTCATCCGACTTGTTTAGATTACTTAGTTTTTATGGTTCAATCATGGACTTCTTTGGATTCTTGGTTGTTTTAGGCTTGTCCATGGGCTAAATTCCTTTGAATTCACCATAATGATCGAATCGTAGTATCAGTCTTGCTTGATTTCATTGGTTAATATACGATGAGATGCTAGTTTTAATGTTTATTCAATTAAAGATTCATTCTTTTTTATTTTAATCTTTGCTTTGTGATTCATGGTTTACATTGATGTAACGTCCCAATTTTTTTCATCGGGGTATTCAACCAAATTGTAATTTCTTAATATGATATCATCAACCAGAAAAATAGAGTTTACATACTTTGTCAAATGGAATAACGTTTCAAACAAGTTTTGAACAACGGAAGCATTTTACAAATATAAAAACATGTTTAAGAAAGCACTGTTGTCATACTGAAGCCTTTTTCTTATCCTTACCCAAAGTACCTGAAAAGAAATGAAAAATAACGGGTAAGCATAAGGTTTAGTGAGCATACAACATACTTATACTTATATTGGATAGCACACATCGCATGTATATCATATCAGTTATCTTTTCACGTATGGGCCCCCGCCTTGGATGCTACATTAACATCATGATAGCCATATCCGATATCCGTTGGCATATTTAGCAAGGCCAACCCTCAATTGACATATTCAACATGGTCAACTTAATAATAGTTGACATATATAGCATGGCCAACTCACATGATAATTTTAACGTATAATTAAGTACAATCACACTTGCAAATACAAATCATGCACCTGTCACAATATAACGAATAAGTTAGTGTAAACTCACCTAATTTGCAGCTCAATAGCAAGGAAATAATGAGGACTTGTGGTATGATGACTTTGCCAACTATCTGGCCGCGGTTTTCTTCTTGAAAGGAATGACACATCAATAGAAAGGGAAGTTTTTCTCTAATGTGAAACACTTTTACCGAGAGGAGCCCAACTTATGGGGAATCAGAGCGGACGTCATTCATCGTTGCTTGTTTGGAGCTAAGGCCAGAGAGATCTTGGAAGAATGTCACAATAGGCCTACCGGCGGACACTTATGGCCAAGCTACACTTCCCAGAAGGTGTTAGACGTGGGCTTACTGCCCATAATCTTTAAAGATGCTCATGCGTATGTAAAGATGTGTGATGTATGTCAAATGATGGGTAGTATCTCTAAAGAAAATGAAATTCCTCAGCAGAGCATTCAAGTTTGGGAGATATCTGATGTGTGGGGAATAGACTTCATGGGTCCATTCCCAAATTCCCATAACAAGAAGTATATGCTCGTAGTTGTAGATTACACTTCCAAATGGGCCGAAGCCATTAGAGCAAAGGGAGGAGAACATTGTTTACAAACAAGAAGACTAACAAAGAAAACCTGTGTTTTTTAGGGTTTAGTATATCAAAATGTATCCAACTTGTCACGTTTTTCTATTGTGTGTATCAAACTTTAAAATTTTCTATTGTATGTATTGAACATTTAATTTGTCGCTATTATGTGTATTAAACTTTCTATTTAATGTACTAAACTTATATTATTTTTTCTTTTTTACGTATCCAAAATACATACAATAACAACAAATTAAAAGTTTGATACACACAATAGAAACTTTTAAAGTTCGATACACACAATAACAAAACGTGATAAGTTGGATACATTTTGGTGAACTAAACCCTTTGTTTTATTATGAGGGTATCTTTGTCGATTATTGAATGTTTATAAATCTTATGAGCAAAATGATTTTAAATACCACACTCCCTTGAGAATTTTAAAGTCCCACATACAATGAATTCTAAAAGAATTAAACTCTTAAAAAATTATTAACATTCTAGTATTATACCTGAACAATGCAGTAACGATAATAATTGTATTTGCTTGACAACATGTTCCATTTTAAGAATGTTGGGATATAATATTTGCGGAATATGGTGTCCGAAATTAATTAATTTATTACTTGCCAAAAAAACACAAAATTTTATGGAATTTGAAATCTAAATAGTTAAGTCGCATAAACAAGCCCTCTTAATGCAAATGATTATCATTACAATTTTTTTAATGAACACTTGTCAAGAGCTTTTAAGATGAGTAAGTGATGGACCATATTAAGTGGACCAATTTATGCAAGTGTTTATAAAAGAAATGTTAGCTTAATATCTAAAAGGATGCATCACTACCCAATATAGATTAAAACATTATCTCATTTATTTCAAGCAATATAGTTAGCTGTAATCTTTGCCTTTTCGTCAACGATAACAAACAATAAGACAATTTTGGTGTATACAAATATTTGTCTCAACAAGATCTTCAACCCCTACTTGCTAAAACATATATATATATATATATATATATATATATATATATATATATATATATATATATATATATATGAGAGGGTTCATTTGAGAACCAATTTTATTACGAGAAACAATTTTAGCTATTCAATTCCCTTCCTTCAATTGGATTGCCCACACAAGAATTCTTTACATGCAAACGGTTCTCAAATAAACTTTTAATATATATATCTACCTATATATATAAAAAGACATCCCTCCTTATTTTGTTGACATGTGTCCATAATAGTAACAAACTATTAGCTTTTTTAATTTGTTATATATTATCTATATCTATATCTACATATATATATATATATATACACAAACTATTAATTTATTATTTCCAAGCAAACTTTCTTTTATACATATAAATATATTATTATTATCATTATTATTATTGTTGTTGTTGTTGTTATTATTATTATTATTATCATTAAGGGTTTACTTCTTCAAAATATATTAAACTATATCGCAAATGTTAATGTATGTATCCACCTTCCAAAAATATTATTGTGTGTATTGAACTTTTAATTTTTTGTTATTTTATGTATTTTGATTACATAAAAAAAGTGTAAGTTTAGTATATACAATATGAATTTTAATACACGTAATTACAAATTTTTTGAAAGTTGATAAATACAACAACATTTTTAGAAGGTGAATACACACATTAACATTTGGGGTATAATCTAATACATTTTGGAGAAGTAAAAAGCTAACAATCTTATATCTTTTTCAGTTAATTACTTAAACATATATATATCTAACAAGTTAACATACGTACAAATTGTGAGGGTTGTATATATCATATGTCTTTAAGATCTTATTTACTTCTTTTTAAGTTTGTGATACTAATAATCCTATGTAACGTGTTATGGATGAAGCGTGTGTGTATGTGTTGAAACAAGGAAAATCATTAAAATAGTGGTGAAATATGAATTGACGTCCTCTTTAGTTGTCTTAAACATAACCAATCATGTTCTCTTATAAAAATAAGAGTGAATTCTTTGTTTTAAATCAAAACTTGACCCACTTTGTAGATATGATTCTCATTTCTGCTAGAGATCATAATTGGTAACGTTTTACCAAAAATTGATATGATCTCAATACGAGAAAGAAACTCGTTTTTTACTATAAGATTTGAAGAATAGAAAATAAGAATGTGACATGTATCATCATTCAATTACTATAAATAAACTCTTATCTATAATAATTAATTGCTTGGAAAAGGCAATATAGGATATCAAAAACAACTATGTAAAATTGACATATTTTTGGAAAAAGGTGAAAAACCAACAATGGGTTCAATTCGATACTCAATTAATATTTTTCATGTTGATTTATAAATTAATATAAACATTGTCGATACTAACATGAAGTTTTTCAAATTTATTATGGTTAACTTCATATCATATGCTAAATATATAATTTTTAAATATAATAATTGATATAATATTAACATTTTTATGACGTTCTTTCTACCTAAATATATGTTATTTTGTACGCATTCTTGTTCTTTTATACATATTCCTATTCTCAAAACATGAAATATCCATTTTGAATTCCTATTATTCTTTTAGTGACTCTTTTTTTTGTTTGGAAATTCGATATATGAACTATTGTCTCTTTAGTGTGAGCTCTTATTCTTGAATTTACGCGTGTTACATATCTGATATTTTGGTTAAATAATTACGTATTTGAGGAGAAGTTCATCTGAGAAGTACTCTTAATGCGAGCACCATTTGTAACAATCATTAATATTCACTAATAATTTATTAATAAAAGTAATTTGGTCATATATATATTTATCCAACTGTGAATTATAACCGGTTGGATTATTCGTTATTAAATGAAACTTGGTTTTTTCAAAATGTCTCAATTAATGAGTTATGAATGAGCTATTAATGAGTCATAAGCATTATAGTCATTGGTTTAATTTAATTAAGGGCCAAGACTGATTCTCATGGTACTCAGATTCTCAAATGAATATTTCCCTACGTATTTATGCTTTAAAAATAATCATAAAACGTCGTGGGTTGTACATAGCACAGCCTAGAGACTTTACTAGTATATATATATATATATATATATATATAGGATATGGTTATATATAGAACCACCCTTCTTCATAAAACCTGTAGAACTATTATAATATTGACACGTGTTATCAACAAAAAGAGCAAAAAAGAGATTTTTGATTTTTTCATAAAAGCCATACGCCTCTCATAAAAGCCATCAGTTTTTTATTAAAAAAAACCTCTTAATCCTTCTAATGATTATATCTATGTCATTTTTAAGATTTTTAACAAAAAAATTATACCATTGGGTTCCGTTTTTCTTGCTCTTTAATTCAAGATCACTCTTCCCATATTTTCTAAATTTTTTTTATTTTGAAAATGCAAATTGCGAAAATGCAAATTTCAAATCTGAATATGCAAACTGTGGATAAAGATTAGGCTGTCGGGTTCGTGTTATCGGGTTCGTGTTGTTCGGGTTCGGGTCAGTTTCGTGTCGACCTAATTTCAACCCATTTATTTCCGTGTCAAGTTCGGGTCGTGTGGGGTTCATGTCGACCATCGGGTCGACCCATTTAGGCCAAATGTTATCGACGAGAATTTTTTCTGCTTTCGAATACGGTTTTCGAGTACGCTTTTCGAATACGGTTTCCGAGTACACTTTTCGAATACGGTTTTCGAGTACGATTTTCGAATACGGTTCTCCGTTTCAATTACAATTTTCTTTATCAAAATTTCAAATTCCATGTTTGTTTTCCAACGTTCGGCACAAATTCCGAAAATGATTTTCATTTATATTCTAACTTTAATAATCAATGTTCGTTTCCGTTGTATTCGAACTTCAAATACGGTATTTATTTCGGTTTGATTGAAATTTTGATTTCACCTTTTTATTCACTTATATAAATGAATATAATAAAATGTCATTGAACAACCGAATAATTTAAGATTATTCATCATTAAATAGAATTATGAATTGATCCAAAATACTATAGTATCACCTATAAAATAATTAAATGTAAAAGTATAAAAATCATATAGTGAAAATAGCAAATACTAAAATAACGTACTATTGTTTTAACAGTAAATTTTTTATGTTTATTTTGAGTTTTTAACGTTTAAGGGTTTTGTACTTTTGTTTGGTGGGTTTTATTGTCCTAAAATATCAATCTCTTATTTAAATTCATAATCTTCTTTTCAAAATTTAAAGTTCAAGTATTAAAGAAAATTTTAAAATGTTATAGTTTTACCTATAAACGGGTCATACGGGTCATTTTCAAGTTATCGGGTTGACCCTAACCCGACCAATTTATTTTCGTATCGATTTTGTGTCAACCCGCTTTTTACCCATTTCGGGTTTGTGTCAGGTTCGTGTCACTTTTTCCGTGTCGGGTTTCGGGTCGACCCAGAAATTGCCAGCCTTAATAAAGATGACAATCAAAATGCAATCTAGATGAAGGTGATGACCAAAATGCAACCTAGATGAAAATGAAAACTGAAAGCTGCTATTTAAGATCTGTAAATTGTAGATATGAAAAGAAATCGTTATGTTATTTGCTTGTTAATGACTTAATGTAATTTGCATTTTCGGTTATTTGAATTTTGGTTATCTTCTTCATTTGGGTTGCATTTTGGTTATCACTTTCATTTTGGTTGCATTTTGATTATCATCTTCATCTTGGTTGCATTTTGGTTATCATCTTTATCTCGATTGCATTTTGGTTATCACATTTATTTGAGTTGCATACACAACACTACAAAAAATGCAAATTTCATACACAACACTATATCAGTTAACTCCTTCTGTGATCTTCTTCCAAAATACAAATTCAAAAAAATACAAATTTCATACACAACACTATATCAGTTAAGTGCTTCTGTTATCTTCTTTCAAAATGTAAAATCTACAAAAAAAAAACACAAATTTCATACACAAATACTACAATGCAAAATTCATACACAACACTATATGAGTTAACTCCTTCTGTTATCTTCTTCCAAAATGCAAATTCAAAAAATACAAATTTCATACACAACACTATATCAACAGCAACATCTGAAATGCAAACAGAATGCAAACAACAGCATCTGAAATGCAAGTAACAACAGTTTAAAATGCAAACAGCAGCATGTGAAATGCAAGTAACATCGGTCTAAAATGCAAACAACAGCACTTTCACATAAAAAATGCATGTTTATATATTTGCATTTTCATATATATGCATGTTCGTATATTTGCTACCGAAAATGAAAAAAAAAGAACAGATAACAAAAATGCAAATTGTTTGACGAAAATGCAAATGCAAAATGCAACCCACATAAAAGAAGATAAAAAAATGCAAACTCACGACTCTCATCTGTATTTCACAAATCTGATTCAATAAAAATGCACGTCACAAACTTATTCAATGAAAATGTAGATTAGCAAATAAAAAAATAGTCTAAAATGTAAACAGCAGCATGTGAAATGCAAGTAACAATGGCTGATATTACATGTTCAAACCTAAAATGCAAATGTAAAAAGCAAACAGTAGCACTTTCAAATGTGAAATGCAAACAGCAGCATGTAATTGCAAATGCAAACAGAAGCATGTAATTGCAAATGCAAATAACAGCATGTAATTGCAAATGCAAACAACAAACATGTTCAAACCTAAAATGTGAAATGCAAACAGCAGCATGTAACTGCAAATGTAAAATGCAAACAACAGCACTTTTAAGGGTTGATATTACATGTTCAAACCCAAAAGGCAAATTCCATATACAACACTACAATGCAAATTTCATACACAAAACACTACATCAGTTAAAAAAATCATTGAATTATCAACCAATTTTTTGGAGTATGAAGAATTGCATTTTGATTATCATCTTCATCCACATATGCATGTTCAGATATGAAATTTGTATTTTCGTAATTTGCATTTTCAAAATAAAATTTTTAGAAATATGGGAAGAGTGGTCTGGAATTAAAGAGCAAGAAAACTAAACCTAATGGTATAATTTTTTTGTTAAAAATCTTAAACATGAGATAGTTATGATCATTAGAATGATTATTGGGTTTTTTTTTAATAAATGTGATAGTGAGGCGTGAGGAGCTGATTATGTTTTTTCAATTCTTTTTTTGCACTTCTTTTTAATTATAGTATCATAATTATGTATGATAATTATAATTTTGCCACAATTTAATATTACCCCTTGATCAAGTTAATCTAAAGGTTAAATGGTTCTTTAGATTCTATGTTTAAAGATGGTTCTATATTGATGCTATATATATATATATATATATATATATATATATATATATTCTATTAAATAAAGACTAAATTATACCCTATTGTCCTTTATGTTTGTATGTTTGAACATATTTGATCCTTAGTTTTCAAAATTACACGATTAGTTTTTCTCTAATTTTTTAAACATGGATAATCCATACTGCCAATATAATTTTAAAAACTATCGTACAAACATACATAACGGTTTGTCTAATTTACTCTTAGATATATTATAGTTTCATAACGATCATTATAGATGTCATATTAGAGGAATTTAACTAATCTAACGAAAAAGTTAATGACTGATTTAACACATGTTAGTTTTCACAATTAATTAAAAAAAAAAGGAAACAAAGATGCAACACTCAATCCTCATGCATGATTCATACCATCTATTTGTCCAATAATTAAGTTTTTTAATAAAGATTCCATTATCTGTTTGGCTTAAATAGTTAGGTAGTTGGAATCGAAAAATAATAGTTGGTGACTGGAAGGTTAAAATTAGTAACTAGTAGCTGCAGCATGCAAGTTAGATCTTTTATTTATATTTATATAATTTTACATATTAAAAACTTCAAAAAAACTAATAAGTAGTCTTTTTTTTTGTAACTGTTTTTTATAATAGAACTTTCAACTCTACATAGGGGTGTATCCGATCCGATCTGTTCTATTTATATGATCCAACGGGTCAAAAAACTAAATCAATTGACCTAATAAGTGATCTAATATGTTGACCAATTTAATTGGATCACTACGTGTGTCGATTCAAGATCTATCTGGGTCGATCCATTTAATATTAAATTACATTTTTATTCTAACAATCACCAACCATTATCAATTTATTATTCACCACCTACCACCCACCATCGACCGTCACCGCCACCGTCCATTACCTCCCTCACCACCCGTCGCCGTCATCACCGTGACGGCCACTGTCGTCACAACCTCCGCCCACCGTTACTGCCCTTACCACCCCCCGCCGCCACCACCATTACGGCCGCCGCCACCATCGTCGCTGCCACCACCACTACCGCCGCCACCACCACCACCACCGCCACCGCCACCACCGCCGCCACCGTCACCGTTGCCACTGCCAGCCTAGGTAGACTGTGGGGTGGGTAGGGGTGGGTGTGGGGGTGCGATAGGTCTATCCGGATCAAGATCCAATAGTAATTGATCCGATCCAAATCCAATTAAATAGATCTCCATGTTATTGGATTTGATCCAAATCTAATTAAATGAGTCGACGGGTTAGGTTAGACATTTAAAAGATCCGTTCCAATCCGCTCCGCTCTAAAAGATCCGTTCCAATCCGCTCCGCTTCATTGATGGCTTTAACTCCACATATGAAAATTGATAAAAAAAATTAATTTTTAAAAGTTAGAAAAAATCTTCTTACCAAACATATCCTACAACACTCTTAGAAGAAATCAATTGACAAAAGTATTTTGAAATGTATTTTCAAAAGGAAGTATTAACTAACATAATATAACTATTGAGGGCGATGTTAGAAAAGTTTTCATTGGTAGCTATGTATATTTTTTTTTTGTTCATCTGGAAAATAAGAAATGACAAGTTGTTTTCAAAACTGTCCCCAGATTAAAAAGCTTTGGTAGTAAGTCAAATTCGGACGCACTCTTTCTTTTGGATTAGAAGTAGATTAAAAAATGTTAAATCCTTCTTACCGTCAAGTTGTTTTTAGCTTTTCTTGGTACGTTTCTAGTATCATGCTAGTTTTTACGATCGATCAACGAAACTGCTTGTTATTGTTAGATCAAAGTCCCACAAGATTATGGTTTCAAGTTTCTTAGTAGACAAAAAGATAAGCTTCACCAACGAACAATGCTATAAAAACCCGGATTATTGATCGGGCCCATCTTTTTGTTACAACATTATTGGAGATGGTTTAGAAGTCTACTAGAGAGGGGCCCCAAGGAGAGCATAGGAATATACATCCTTATCAAAGGCGCATGCATGCATGCTCATTAGGACAGTGAAATCACATTTAATACTGTTTCAATCATTTTGTGCGAATGGGTGGATGAACGTTTCCATCATACGACTGCCAAACACATCTATAAATTCGTCTAGTAAAACCAAAATATTTATTATTTTCCTTCTGTCCGACACTTTATTGGTTTGTGAATGAGTATTCACACTTGCGTACAAAGTTGAATGACTTTATGATTAATCATTGACTTGTCAACAAATTTGACAATGACACGTATTAATACACACACTTATGCAAAGTCGAAGTCGGCCCGTCGGGGTGGGCCGTTTTTTGAACAACACATACACGTACCCACCTAATCTATACGTGTGTCTACGACGCGACTTGACACATCAACCTTATAAAAGAAGAAACACTTTAACACTTCTTGATATCGCTAGACCAAAGGTCTTTTTGTAAGATAGGTCGTTAATACTTGTATGTATTCGGGTATTCACAAATGTGACAAGTTTTATTGGAGGGTTTTTTTTAAATCTTTTACAAGTTTTCGAACATAAAACTAGGAAATGCTAATAATTAGAGTTTATAGTTATATCTTGAAAATCACGACTTTTGATTTGATATATACTTGTAATGTGATAGCGTATGTATCAGATTAGGCTCGGCTGAACTTCATGACCATAGAACCAACAATTCCGACCAAGCTCAGTAAAAACCTTCATAATAAAGTTGATCCACAATTGAACCTCATGACCACCGTACCAACAGCTCTGACCAACCTTAGGAACAACCTTCAGCCATCCGAACCTTACAACCTTTGACTTAGAAAACCAAGACATAAAAAAATGGTGCATTTGTCAAGTAAAGCCCACTCGTAGCTTACCAAATATGACATCTAAAGGCATATAGGATCACTGTTCTGAATAATACATGCACAAAACCACAAAGAAGATCATGGCAGAAGGTTAACCCCTATCGAATGTCATGACCAGTCACTTCCTAACTAACTGGATGTTGGTCATCTAGTTCAGAAGGTCTGACTAGATATGAAGGAATCATACAAACCACTGGATAATAGAAAGTGCCTCGAGGCTCCCAATGCAATATATATGCTGGCCACTTCATCTCAGGTAAAAAGAGAACAAAACTCTTATCCTTCACTCAGTACCAAACACTTAACCTTCGATCAATTTACTCATTCTCACGCCAGAGCTTGGTCACGATGTTCCACCCTCGTGACGAGGCTAACGGTGGTTTGTTTTGCAGGATCACTCCAAGTATTTCAGTCTGAGACGAACCTATCTTCGTCACGTTGACATCAAGACTTTTCTTGCAGCAACATAACATGTATTATTAACTTGTTGTCCAATATATGTAAGTGACCTCCTACGACGGTTCAAAGACCGGATATTGAACCAATGGACGATCTTTTTTGAATATATGAACCGAAGACCTAATAGTATATATGTTGGTCAATCTCGATCGTATATACATGTTTTTAAACAATCAGTAAGGGACCGAACAAAATGACTGGAAAAGGTATTAACACCAATTCGTTTGTTCATGATTTCATGAATGGATTTGGGTATTGTGGTATGTTGTTAGTAGGTGTGAGCATGTTAACTGAATAATCATACCATAATCGATTAACTGACAAACCATATTAATTGAAATTTAACTAAAATCGTCGGTACAGTTTTGAAATTTTGGTTAACTGATAATATCAATTCAGTTATGATTACCTATAAAAAAACCCACCTATGTTATAACCAAATTGACCACTTAGATTTATATTATAGTTTTTTTTTTTTTTTTAATATTTGGGGGTGGTGTTTTCTTTGTTGCTTTTGAGTTTTATTTTTCTTTAAAAAAAGTTTCATATGTTAAATATTTTGCGGTGATATTTGTACTTTGATGAAGCATTTTCTTTGTCATAACGCAATGCTAATTACAATTGTATTAATTAGCCAATTACAAGTCGTTTTCATCATTACGTATTTTTAAACGGTTAACCGAAATTAACTATTTGAACCAACCAACATTATATTTAACCAATAATCATAACCAGTTTAACCATAACCGATCAGTTATGCTTTTGCTTTAACTGAATGGTTTGATTATAGTTCGCTTTTGGATCGTACGTAACCGAACCAAACCAACTAATGCACAGCCGTATGTGATGGTGTGTGATGACTGATGATGTATAGCATAATGCAATTTTACATGCTTTTAATTATATAAAGTTACTTAAATAGAAGAATGTTTAATATAGTCCATAATTAATTTATAGTCATAAGAGACTAATTTTAGCTTTTAGATCAATGTCGTCAATGATCAAGATCAAATTTTAAAAACTTGTGCGGAGTGACATTTTCGTAATTTTTCGTAATTCACATGTTATGTTTTTACAAATCACATGTGATTGTATACAGAATCACCTGTAATTGAATATTAAAATTTCATAGCTATGTTTTTTAAATGAACTTTATTGAAGATAACTCTACTTAAATTAACTTTAAAATTCAATTAATCTTACTAACTCCAACACACAAAATATAAAATATATTATTGTCAAAATTTTAATCTTAAAGACAAAAGGATTAAGGGTGAGCTATTGAAACAATAACTTAATATTAGCGATATCTATTATCTTATTTCTTAATTTATAACTTAAAACTGAACACTATAAAAATAAAGATAAACGAATTAAATTTACATAACATTTATTGTACTTTAGAATTTATTTTTGATCATTCATCTTTTGGATCGAGTTTCAGCATTTTTAAAAACGAACCGGGACCGGAATTTTAGTATATATGGACCTGAAAATCGACAGTTCAATTTGTAATATTTTTACTCCTGTTTATGGTTCAAGTTTGGTCTATACCGATTTTGCACACTGTTGGGTTTATGAGGCTCATCGTTTCTTCGAGCCAGTCAAATCCGCGATTCTTAAATCCACTGCTCCTGTAGCAATGTAGAAGCATCTCACATCGGTGAGGCAATGTGGATTCATTCCTCCTTATAAGGAGGGTAAATTTACTCCTATCATACGACGCGTTTTAAAGCTGTAAGGGATAACCCAAAGCGGACAATATCGTTGGTTGGTTTCCTAGTTGCGATCCTACACACACCCTTACTTACAATCATATAATACTAGATTAAATGTCCGTTTATTACATGGATTTGTTTTAAAAAAACATAAATATTAAACATTAATAAAAAAAATATTAAAAAATTATAAAACGCGAAAGAAATAAGAGCTTAGTAAATATTAAATAATTTGTGTTTGACTCTTTGAGATTTGGTTCTGAATCTAGTTTGTATTTGAGGCTGAAATTGAGGTTATCAATGACTAAATTAGTTTTAGTTTTTTACCCTTTTGATTTCTATATTTCTGAATTCTGGTTCTGATTTTTGCCTTTATGTAATTAAGTTTTAGTTTCTTTATAACAATTTACTTTGATTGCTTAAGAGTTGGAAATCTACAAATCACAAGGAAAAAGGAAATTTACAAATCACATATGTTTTCTCTCATTTTTATAATTTATTATATCTTCCGAAATTAGAAAATATACCTCTAGAAATGAAAAATGTAAGAAAAAAACAAAGAATTCACTAAATCTAAAAAAAGAGCTATCGATAAGTTTATAAGAAAACAAACATCAAGGAAAATTTAAAAACAAAGTGTTAAGTTTAGAATTTTATATTTAATATTTTCAATTATAAGTTTTAGAACCTACTTTTATTAAATTGCATAAACTCTTTAAAATCTTCGGACCGGCCCTACATATCAAGCGGGCACCTGCACAAAAGACCCTCTTCCTCTCCTTGAGCGTTTGGTAATGATCCATTATAATTTAGTATTGTGTCATTTCGATTTGTGACTATTTTAATTTGGTATTTTATTTGTTTGGTGTTACACCCAAAGTTGAAGGAAATAATAATACGCATTTTTATTATAATTATATATAAATTAATATACATGGTGCTAATAAAAGAAGGGAAACTGAAAATCGACCAAAATTGTAAACAAATTTTGGTTAGAGGTCCGAAGTTTAAAATTATGTGTGCAATATGAGTTTAGGAGCATAAGTGAAAATGACCCAAAGCTTAAGGACCTATTGTGTAGATATAGTCAACATAGGGAGCATTGTCTCAAGCAGAAAAGGCAAAGAGATTTAGCGAAAAGGTGACAAAATAAAGGTAAAATCGGAGCTTGAAAGAGAGATTGATAAATTTTGATTTTTTAAACGATTAAATGTAATTTCGAACCAAATCTCATGTTTTAATCATATCTAACAAGGGGTTAGTTGGTCCAAAAAATCGTTTTTAATGATTACGAAATGAAGAAAACCGATTTTCCCTATGTTAAGGTTCCTAACCGAAGGTTACTGTTTTGGAGTCGGTCGAATTTGAGCTTACGAAGCCATTAAAAATTAAGATCTTTGTAACAAAATGATTTAGAACAAAACCCCAAGTTTTAATTCATGAAATACGATAAAAAGAATGGTTAAAATTGAACATTTTTACGTCTTTATTGTTGTTTTATTTGGAACACAGGAATAGGGGAGAAATAGCAGAAGAGCCAATTTTCCATCTAACTTCAGGCCCACGACGGCCTTTTCATCTCTTGTGGGCCGAAGCTTGAAAAACAAGCGGGGAATTGGGCTTAAAATTTATACACATATGTGCCCACACGGGCCTTTTTTCTCTTTGTGGGCCGATGCTGCCAATTTATTCTTTTTCTTTGGTAGCAAGTCTTCGTCAATATTTGAGTCTTAACTTGGGTTGATTTTTAAATAATTATATTAATATTAATTTAAATTTAAATTATATATAATATTGCAGATAAGATTGTTGTTCGAAGGTAATATACATACATATTATTTAGCTTGATAATCATCTTCTAAGAAGATAAAAAATACTTATTTTTTTAGCAAACTGTAGTTTATCAAGTGATTAACTAAACTAACATTAGTTGTTGTAATTTGTTGGAGGTACGACTGTTTCCTAATAAAAGATCAAGACTTGTAATAAAATACACGTAATAAGTGTATACTTTTGAGATTATATATCTATTTTCATTTTATCAATTCTTTTAACCTTGGAATATTACTCTTTTTTGTTTGTTTCTAAAGTTGAAGACCATTTCGCTTGACATATCAACATGTGTATATTCAATGACTTGGTTGTCTATTATATCATTATTCGTGATAATACGAAGTTAATATTAATATTGTAAACAACTAATATTTAATTAATTTCAAAACCATATAAGAGACATGTTAAACATTAAAAGCTATAAATTTGAAATATAATTCGTCTAATTATTTGTGTATATTTTGATCATAAATGCTAAATTTGAAATATAACTAAGAATTTTATTGAATTATAATTGATAATATTTCCCTTATTATTGAAAAAGAAGTATTTTGAATGAATTGAATAACTTTTGTGTCACTATATAAATAAGAAAGTTGGTCATAACACTTGATATTAAAATGGTCTTTCAAATTCCAAAAAGATGTAAATAAAAACAACAAATATATTTAGTAAGAACATGTATATATTATATTCGTAAATATTATAATTTAAATAGACATGTTTACATATTGTTGTATGTATCATACAAAAAAACTTACCTTTTGTTGTATTTGTTGTACTAAACTGTTAGAAGTCATATATAAGTTTGCTTACCATATATAAGTTTGCTTACCATAATAGAAAAGTAAGATCAATTTGATGCATAAATACCTTAATAAAAATATGATATTTAAGATTTTGTTACATACAAAAATAGATATTCAAATAACATACATACAAAGTAAAACATGTATGGGTAAATGTTAAAAGTGATGCTAGCACTATTTAACTTAAATGTTTTATCCTCTCATAAATTATAGATAATAAATCATAGATTGATAAGAAAAATGTAAAATTGCATGACTAATTTACCCTTCAACTAAGTTAAATTTCACTATTATTACTTAACATTTCTCCAACATACGTAATTGTATACTTAGATAATTTATGGTGTCATGTGCAATGTTTTTTTATTTATATATTATACAAAACTAAATGTATTATTTTAGTATCTCTGTCACTTTATTAAATACCTCTAAGTAATTTTAATTATTAATTTACCATCTCATCCCATGTTAAATTTATCACTTAGATAATCTTATGTGTTTAACAAATTTACTAATACTCTTAGTTTTAGAGTTTTATGCAATATAGTAATGTCAAAAATCATATTTGATAGTTGTAGTAATAACAAAAAAAGAATAATAATAATGAAACTATCATATATCTTATTAGGTAAAATATAATCTTATATAAATTGAAGGTGAAAAATAAAAATTATTTATAGGTGAAAATTATAACTTGAAAATCAAATTTAATTTATATAAATTAAAGGGTGAAAAATAAAAATTTATTAGGGGGATAAAATGAAAATTGAAATGAATAGTGATTTTTTTTGTAAATTGATTATTACAAGGTTTATCAACCACACGCGTTGCGTTAGCAGATATTCAAATAACCGGATTTTTATTAATTTAATTTACATAAAATATTGTAGCTACTACGATAATTTAATAGTAACATACATAGATAATATTTACATAAGTGAATTGATTTGTCAACTGATAATAATAATAATAGATTTATTACACTTCACTTATTATTATTATTATTATTATTATTATTATTATTATTATTGTATTAATAAGGATTATTATCTTCTAACCAAATCATAATTATAACGCTTTACATTGGTTTTTTTTATAGCTTTAAAGCACCTATATTTTGAGGTTATTCGGTAAACGTATAATTTCTAAGAATAAATCATATGAGACTAGATTTTGAACCTTAGTTCCTTTAATCTTTTTTCCTCCGTTAACCTAAGGGGATGTTTGGTACAGAGATTTGGACCCTCAGAAATGGAAAAAGAAACAAATCACTTGTTTGTTTGTAAGTGAGAAAAGGGTTGGTGAGAAAAGTTCAATTTCTTTTTCCCGCTTCTAGTTTCTCCGCCTAAAGTGAAGAAAAGGAGGGAAACCAAAATTGCTTTCTCGATTAACAAAAGCGGAGAAAAGGTCAGACTCTCTCGTCAGTTCGCGCTCTCTCTCTCTCTCTCTGCTGTGCTTCGCCGCCGCTGCTGTGCTTCGCCGCCGCTGCTAGGGCTTCGCCTCCGCCGTTGCTTCTCGTCAGTTTGCGCTCTCTCTCTGCTTCCCGTTGCTTCTCGCCGTTGTTGCTTCCCGTTGCTTCTCGCCGTCGCCTTCGCTACTTTCCTGTTGCTTCTCGCCGTCGGCTCCATATATCTCGTGAAGGTATGTCTCCATCTCTCCCTGGAATCTTCCGTATATCTCCATCTCTCTCTCGAAGCTTCCCGTCGGCTCCATATATTTTTATTTACAGTGTTAAACTCGATTTGCTTAAGTTGAAATACTACAAAAATTGACACAAAGACAGAAACTCCATAGAATTATTTTTCAGAAACAAGGAAATTTTAAAAATATGAACAACTCTCTTATTTGTTTGAATGTGAGAATGAATATGTTGTTCTTAAGCTGATTAATTGATTTTAATGTGTATTTGATAACCAGAATACTATTACAGTGTTTGATTTATGTTGTTCTTCAACTATTATTCAATTGAATTGATTAGGTATATTTTGTGTATGAAAGAAGAACTATATTTACAGTGTTTGAAATTTACCAGTGTTTGACTCTCATAAGTCAAGCATGAATCTGTTGTTCTTGAGCTGATTAATTACTATGTTCTTTTTGACTAGTAGAAATATGGAACGGTCTAAAGTGTAGATTGGTTTGTTTGAGTACTTTTTTGATAATTAGTTTGCACTTATTTTAGGGGAAGAGAGTAAAGATTCTTGTGTTTTGGCAAGATAGTAAGCATCAAAAAGGGTTTTGGGTTTGAACATGCTAACCTTTCCTTAATTTCTGGTTACAACCCCCAAATAAAGAGCCTATTGATATACATTTCATCTAAACCCATTAGAATGCATTGTAACACTTTTGAACCATATCGTCTTGTTTGAAATATCCTAAATGGTACCTAACGTATGCCATTGATTTTTTTATATGTTTGAGTTTGTTCCTTTTTTTACTGCTGTCGTTTATTTCATTGACAACAGTTTCAATTAATTTGTTTTGGGGCTTCTCAACACTACAAGAAAAGGTTGAATTTGGGAGAGGCGAAAACTGTGCCAAATACCTAATAAAACCGTGCCAAATTGTATTTGGCACGGTTTTGGCTTTGTCCTAAATACGAGGGTGCTAAATACATTTGGGTCGAACGATAACCGTGCCAAATTGTATTTGGAACATTTTTGGCACGGTTATTAGCTTTTGTGCCGCTTAGGGAGTATTTAGGACGGTTTGCGAATCGTGAAGCCAATTGCCTGTTGTCATTTAGCACAGACCGGGTAACAGTGCCAAACATGCATTTGGCACAGACGGAAAATCCGTGCCAAAGATGCATTAGGCACGGACTGTGAATCCATGCCAAATGAGAATTTGGCACTACATTTTTTGGGTGCCAAATAAGAACTTGACATTACATTTTCCTCGTGCCAAACGACCATCTGGAACCACGTTTAACTGGTGCCAAATGAGCATTTGGAACTACGTTTTTCGTGTTCCAAATGAGTATTTGGATCAATGTTTTCCCGTGCCATTTGGATCTACGTTCTTCTTGCCAAATAATCAATTGGCACGGTTTTTACACAAATTTTCATAGAATTTGACATGGGTTTTCCATTTAAAAAACATTTGGAACGGTTATAATGTTGTTCCAATCATGCTTTTGGCACACTTTTGTATGTTCCAAATACACTTCATACCATATATATACATATATATCAAATTAGATTCGAACGTATATTAGGGTCATGATAAATATACATATAAATTAACACTTCATACCATAAATCCATAATAATCTCAAGTCAAAACGTTTGTATCTCACTAAAACCAAATAAAAAACATTCAAAAAGTTTATCAATTTATGCTCCATAAAGAGATAATGTAGCATATCAATCTAAATATTAAAATCTAAAACCGGAAACAATGTACTCATTTTTATCTCACAACGTCACGTCTTCATATTCCCTACATAAGAAAAAATTCATGCATTAGAAATGCACATGTAATAATATCAAAGTTTATTAAATAGCAACAAAGTTTAGACATCAAGTAATACAAACTCATTATAACTTGAATTTGTAAGCAACAAATGGTTTCATCCTTAATAATAAAATTTGAAAAAAATGTCAAATAAGTTAACCCGACTAACCCGGCCGTATAAACCCGAAACTCAATTGACCGAAACTGAATAACCCGAAGCTTAATACCGTCGGGTTTTGAGTGAAGTTCAAAATTTTAAAAACCCGACTAGCCATCTGAATAACAACCCTATGTATAATTGTCCGATTTAATCAAATTTTGTTATCCTTTTTCGGGTCACATTTCTTATCATAGATATAATATATATATATATATATATATATACACATATATAAGAAAAGGACTAATCACTTACATCGTGAAAATGCATATGCTGCTTCACATAAACTCTAACACCTTAACTTTCATCTAAAGAAGTCCCCACCTACAACATACAAGCATATAATAATTTTTATATCTATATATTTATATAGACTCACACATACACACAAGGAAAGCAAGACTATTGATCAGAATGAAATTTATATTATGTAGATATACGTGTCTCACATTTGATCCGCTACGTGTATTAGGCTGTAGTGATGGTTCTAACAATCCTTGACGTACTAGTAAACGTCTCATCATCTCCATTTGTTTAATCATATCTCTTTGAGTTTTCTCATAACCAGACACCTTCTCAGCTACTTGTTCAGCTACTTGTTCGGCTACTCGCTCCGCTACCCTAGCCTCTAGTTGTGCCTCTACTTGAGATTCAACCATCCTTTGAATCTCATCTGAGGATGATATATTCATTGAACGTGATCCGGCCCCAAAAACAACACGAGGAGAAGGTCCTACACCAAATGTCCTCACCCGCCCGTGTCCTTCAGACCCCATTAGATCAGTTAAAACTTGTTCTTTGAGAGCATCACTTTGATCCGATTCTGGAATCTCATTCATCCTTTCCTTGAAAGTAAACAAAACATTTCATAACAATGAACTCGGAATAAATAACTTTATATAATTAGTAACTAAGCTACTTACAACCAACTTTTTGGTATCATCATCCGGTATGGTACCATCTTTCTTACTACGTGTTTTAATAAACACTTTAGCATGAGAAGTATCTTCGTTGTTAGCTTTCATCTAGAAACACATTTTTAACAATATCTAGTTAGTATCCTAAATAATACATTATTAAATAAAAGATAAAGCAAAAAACACATGAAATTCATCTATATGTGTTTTAACTTATACCTCCTCTCGAATATTAGCATGAGATGTTCTTCCGGTCCTTGGTAAAAATTCTAAATGCTTTCGATTAGCAGCATTTCTCATAGATTGAGCCAGTAAATGAATACCAACAGAGGTAAATAAGTTAATGACAAGTTTATATTGCTTATTTAAGTAGTGTGTTAACTGAAATGACAACTAAAAACTAGATTATTTAACATCTTATTATATGTACCTCAACATCTTCACGCTTCCAATAATTTACCAAAACTGGCCACTTCTCAGGGTCTATTCGACTATCATCAGGAGGAGTCAATAACTTTTCCGGGCTATTCTTAAATGGAGTAAAGTGCTTGCTTTTCACTCTACTTTTCCATTTTTTCCAATGTGCACCGATTAACATTAAACAATTATCCTTAAATTCTTCGGGTGCATCAGTCTTATGCTAGATTTAACACGTATAGAATTAGTTTAATTACAAATAATAATTTAAATTCAAATACCAATATAAGTGAAATAAAAGTTTGGCGTATCAACTATTATCAAGTAAAACTTTGGATCATGGCATACATTGATAATGATTTAGTGAATAGCATTTTAAAGAATGCATAGTGAACAAATGAATTTCATACTCATCTTGCACTACTCATAAACACATTTTCACTTAATCATGCCTAAAACAAATATTAAATTCGTATCATACTAAAGCTCGTACCTAAGCACAACACATTACCACCTAAATATATATTTTATTCTAAAATTTAAAATTTTATTTAATACCTGAACATCTCTCCACATTATTTCAAGATTAGTACTAGGCATCAACTTCCATGAAACAACATCAAGAGGAGCACAAGCCCCACACCTTGCAATTTCTCCAAGTATGTTCGCAACATGGGTACTAGTATCACCAATAGGCTGCATAAATTTATTAAAAATAATATGAATTTTATCTTTTCCTTGATAACCTTTTGCTGGTCCTCGACCTTTCTTGCTAGTAGTAGCACTCATGCTAGGATCTACAAAAATTTAATGATGAAATAAGTACTAAGTAGCAATATAGTGATGGTAGGGGTGTAACCGAGCTGATACAACTCGCGATCGGCTCGAAAAATACAAGTAATATGGTTGTATGAATCTGCCTTTTTACAAATAAGTAAACAACATACCTTTTTACAAACAAGTAAACAACAGACAAGTAATCTGGTTGTATAAATTTGCTTGTGGTATGTGTTAGTATGAATGTGTCTTTTTTTTTTAATTTTTACTTGGTGTAGTATGTGGTTCAACTTCAAGTTCTCTTGATGGTAATTAATCTTGTATGAATCAACAAGTAATCTGATTGTATAAATTTGCTTTGTGGTTTGTGTTAGTATGAATCTGTCTTTTTTTTTTAATTTTTACTTGGTGTAGTATGTGGTTCAACTTCAAGTTCTCTTGATGGTAATTAATCTTGAATAAATCAATAAGTAATCTGATTGTATAAATTTGCTTTGTGGTTTGTGTTAGTATGAATCTGTCTTTTTTTTACTTGGTGTAGTATGTATTTTAACTTCAAGTTCTCTTGATGGTAATTAATTTTGTAAATTTGCTTTGTGGTCTGTGTTAGTATGAATCTGTCTTTTTTTTAATGTTTACTTGGTGTAGTATGTGTTTCAACTTCAAGTTCTCTTGATTGTAATTAATCAAGCTCTCTTAGTTGTTTACTTGTTTGTAAGTTATAATAGTGTTAGTATGAATCTGTCTTTTTACAAACAAGTAATGTGGTTATATGAATCTGCCTTTTTACAAACAAGTAATCTGGTTATCTCCATAAATGAAGTTCCCAACAAAAGACACAAAAGACACGGTTTTTTAGAACAGTCTCAAAAGACACAATTATTTGACACGATTTTTAAGAGTAGTTCCAAATAATTATTTATTTGGCACGGTTTTTTAGGATATTTCCAAATAATTAGTTATTTGGCACTGTTTTTTCACAAACGATCCAAAAGACATAATTATTTGGCACAGTTTCCTTTAGACGTACCAAAAGACACAATTATTTGGCACAATTTTTCAAAATCGTACCAAAAGACACAATTATTTGGCACAGTTTCATTTCGTTGTTCCAAATAAATAATTTTTTGTCACAGTTTTTCAAAATCGTACTAAAAGACACAATTATTAGGCACAATTTCATTTAGTGGTTCCAAATAAATAATTTTTTGGCACAGTTTTTCAAAATAGTACCAAAAGACACATGTATTTGGCAAAGTTTTTTAGAGTCGTTCCAAATACACAGTTATTTGGAACGGGTTTCCAAATTTTGTTCCAAAAACATAGTTATTTGGCAAGATTGTCAAAACTGTGCCAAAAACACTTATTTGGCACGGTTTTTCTTTCGTACCAAAAAAATTGGTCCCAAAAGACCCTTTTTCTTGTAGTGCAAGTTGCTAATAAGTTGTTGGTATTTTGATTTTACAGACAGTGGGTTCAGTTTCTTCATTGTTGGCTGTATTAAGTTTATTAGATGGTTGTTCTTCAATTTATGTTGTTCTTCAACAGTTTACAATTTATGTTGAAAGAAGATCTTTGACTTTTGCTATCAACTATTATTCAATTTATGTTGTTCTTCAACAGTTTACAATTTAGTTAATATTTTACAATTTAGTCAATATTTTACAATCTCTCTTGGTATAAATTTTAGAGAGCAGCACATGAACATGTTGGTATAAGTAGTTTATATTTCAGAAATACTTATTAGGAGCTTTCTTAAAAGTGAAGTGTGAATAATTCTTTGATTGTTGTTGCCTAATAATTTGATTTCATGTTTATTAATTTTGATTACTACCATTCTTGTAGATGGCAAGATCACCACATAGACAAAGAATAGTTGCCATAGGTGCATTTTATGCTATGTATGTTATGATTCGTTGGTGGATGATGTGTACTTATCGTTTGCATCGTGCGATTGAATCAAGAACGTTGCGTGCAAAATATTTAATGAGTTACCATAATAGACGTGAAAACATGATGAGGATGGTTTATGAAAGTGATGTAACGAGTGTGTTTAACATAAGAATGAATATACATGCGTTTTCAACACTTTGTGATATGCTAGAAAGTAGAGGGGGACTAAAGGATAGTAAAAATATGCTAGTGGATGAGCAAGTTGCTATGTTTTTACATACCATTGCTCATAATGCAAAGAATATGATACTAGTCAATAGATTTCATCGGCCTGGGGAAACTGTAAGTCGGTATTTCAAGGTAGTATTGAGTGCTATATATCGATTACACAAAGAATTCTACAAGTCATCCGTGCCTATGCCGGACAATGAAACCGACGAAAGATGGAAATGGTTTAAGGTTAGTCAAACACATAATTTTTTTTATTAAAGATAATATTTGATAATATAAGTTATTAAGTAATGTTTTCTTTTTTATGAAGGGTTGTTTAGGAGCATTAGATTGAACATATGTTAAAGTTAAAGTCTCTGCTGTTGATCGAAAACCATATCGAATACGAAAAGGGGAAATTTGTACCAATGTACTCGGAGTATGTACAAGAGATCTTTTATTTACGTATGTATTAGCGGGATGGGAGGGTTCTGCAGCTGATAGTAGAGTTCTACGAGATGCAATTAGTAGACCTAATGGACTTAAAGTAACCCAGGGTATGTCATAGAAAATCTTCAAATAATATACGTAAAATTAAATATCTTAATTAACATAGAGTTTATGGTTAATTGTAGGAACATACTACCTTTGTGATGCCGGTTATACGAACGGTGAAGGATTTTTAACTCCTTATCGAGGTCAACGTTACCATCTTAATGATTGGTCTCGCCCGCCTACGAATGCGAAGGAGTTATTTAATATGAGACATTCATCGGCAAGGAATGTCATCGAAAGATGTTTCGGATTAATTAAAGCTAGATAAGCCATTTTGCGTGATAAATCATATCATCCCATCGACACCATGCCACGTGTCATCATTGCTTGTTGTTTGTTACACAATTTCATACGAACAACAATGTCCGAAGACCCTATTGATAATGAAGTCCCATCAAATCACACACAACTTGGAAATGATCATGACAATGTTATTTCTACGGTTGAGACGTCACAAGAATGGACCGATCGTAGAGATCTTCTTGCTAATGAAATGTTTAACAATTGGAATGTGAGGCGTATCAATAGTTAGCTTGTTTAATAATTATGTACTTGTTATTTGAAATCTTATTTGTAATTCTATATGTATTGTTACTTGAACTCTTTATTTGTAATAATTATTTACTAGTTATTTGCTATAATTATAAACTTGTTATTTGTAGGATCAAAGTTTTTTTTATGATTATGTTACTTCATACTTTATATATTTTGGTTGATTATTTGTAGCATCATAAATTTGTATGTAGGCATGGCAGATTCAAATGTATCAAGAGGAGTTACAAGGAGCAAGCATAATTGGACAAATGAAGAAGACGTAAAGTTAATTGATGCATTAATGGAGTTGCATGCATCTGGAAAGTATGTGGGTGCTGATAATGGATTCAAACCAGGCTACTTAAATGGAGTTCAACAACGGCTAGATGTAAGTCTTCCAGACTCCGGCCTCAAAGCAGAACCGCATATAAAATCTAGGATGAAGACATGGAAGTCACACTTTAGCATTGTGTACGATATGGTGCATGCAAGTGGGTTTGGTTGGGATGAAGAAAAATATTGTGTGGTTGCTGAGGACAATGTTTGGGATGAATATATCAAGGTATATTTTAAATATATATATATATATATATATATATATATTAATGAAGATGTATTCTAAATTTATTTCTAATTGCTTTGTAGTCTCACAAAGGTGCCGCTAGTTTTAGAGGCAAGTCATTTCCGTTTTATGACAAACCGTGTACCATCTTTGGTAAGGATAGAGCAACGGGTAGTAAGGCAGTTGATCTTGGAGAAGAAGAGGTCATTCCATAGACCCAAAAAAGTTACCCACTTGATGTTGATGACTTTGAATTTATTGAAGAGGCGGTTCAAGATGCTCGTCGATCTCGAGGACCGACAAGTAGTGTGACTAGCAAACGAAAACGAGGCAAAAGCGTGGATGCGGATGAAATATATCGGGGGTCATGCAGAGAGATGAAGGAAGTCTTGGTTAGATTTGGAGAAATTGTAGGAGAACAACTCAGTAAAGAAAGTGTGGAAGCTCATGAAATTTATGAGAAGGTTAGTGACGAGTTGAAAGCTTTACCCGGTATTACTATGCCTAAATGTTTTAAAGCAGCCCATCTGATTGGTAAAGATGTGGTTCTTGGACGATCATTTCTTGGGATGACACAAGATGAAAAATATGCATGGTAGAATCATATACCGATGGTTCCATTTGATGAATGTGTGTGTTTATTGTTTGTTGTTAGACTTTGGTTGAAAATACTTTATATAGCCATGATTTATTTACTACTTTTTGTATGACTACGGGTTGTAATGATGTTTTTTTTATATGACCATGGTTGAAGGTTTTTGTGTCTTTTTTGAACTGGAATTGGATCATATGTTGAAATGATTATATGATTTTTGTATCCTTTTTGTATGATTTTGAGCTTAAAATAGATTATTTTCATTAACTGATTATATGTTGGTGTTGTTAAATTGATCATCAATAACATATACGAATGAAAATAATAACTACTCCTGTTGGTACAATTCCGTGTCTCTGTGCTACCAAACAAGAGAAATGATTCTCTATTACATTTCTCTTCTGAAATCTCTATGCTATCAAACAGAAGATTCAATTCTGATTCTTCAGACCAATTCCCTTTCTCTGCAATTCCATTCTCTGTTATTAAAGGGTGAAAAATAAAAATTTATTAGGGGGATAAAATGAAAATTGAAATGAATAGTGATTTTTTTGTAAATTGATTATAAATGATTCTCTGTTACATTTCTCTGCTGAAATCTCTGTGCTACCAAACAGAAGACTGATTCTTCAGAACAATTCTCTTTCTCTACAATTCCATTCTCTGCAATCATTTCTCTGCAATTCCATTCTCTGCAATTATTTCTCTGCAATTCCATTCTATGCAATTAAAGGGTGAAAAATAAAAATTTATTAGGGGGATAAAATAAAAATTGAAATGAATAGTGATTTTTTTTGTAAATTGATTATAACAAGGTTTATCAACCACACGCGTTGCGTTATGAGATATTCAAATAACTGGATTTTTAATAATTTAATTTACATAAAATATTGTAGCTACTACGATAATTTAATAGTAACATACATAGATAATATTTACATAAGTAAATTGATTTGTCAATTGATAATAATAATAATAGATTTATTACACTTCACTTATTATACTATTATTATTATTATTATAATTGTATTAATAAGGATTATTATCTTTTAACCAAATCATAATTATAACGCTTGACATTGGTTTTTTTATAGCTTTAAATCACCTATATTATGAGGTTATTCGGTAAACGTATAATTTCTAAGAATTATCATAAGAGACTAGATTTTGAACCTTAGTTTCTTTAATCTTTTTTCCTCCGTTAACCTAAGGTCTTAGGGCTGTCAAGCAGATCAGATCAGATCTTCTAAAGATCAGACCAGACCCGTCGACCCATTTAATTGTATTTGGATCAGATCCAATAACATAAAGATCCATTTAATTGGATTTGGATCGGATCAGTTACTATTAGACATTTGGGAGGCAATAATGGGAGGCGGCTGTAATGGTCCAGATTTGACATTTGGGTTCTATGTTTAAGCATAGGATCTTTATTGATCAGTTATATATATATATATATATATATATATATATATATATATATATATATATATATATATATATATATATATATATATATATATAGGGATGAGATCAAATAAAAAGAAAATTAAAGTAAAAAGTGTAAAAAGAATACTATTATCAGTTTAAATCACAGCCTGGTGGTTCAGAAGATGCGAGGATCACACTGGGGCCAAAGGGATCAGATGCACATAAGGCAGCAGTGCCTAGGGGGCATATATGATGGGTGACCCATTGAAGGACACATCAGGACCATCACTTAACATCCTCATCAAGCTCATGGCCATTGAGTCGCCGGTATGCTCTTTTCCATGCCACATTGCCACTCATGGGTAAAGAAGTCATTTAAAATTACTACCAAAGAATTCCTTGGGATGCTCATGCTGGTTTTAGTGAGAAAATAGAACCAAAATAAAAGAATCTCTCTTTTGGCTATATTTTATGTTCTGAGAGGATCAAAAGTTTGTACCAATGAAGTCTCTTTGAAAGGATGAAAATCGTTCGATTTTGTTTTTAAAGAGACATCCAGATCGAGATCAATTAACTTTGGATGCAGTCAGGTCACTCAGTCACTCTGTTTCCATTGAAGTTTGGACACTTGATTAAGTAAGTTTTATGAACAATCTCTTGTCTAAGTGAGCTGAAATTCAGGGATTGTTAGTTTCATACTGAAACACAAAATAGGATCAGATGGGTGATTGAAATAACTTACAAATTAACTTAGTATGGAAGCAATTGAAAGTTTGAAACCACCTAATAAGATATTGAACAATACTTAGTTGATTTGAGGGCTGACTTGCTTGCAGTTTTTTAGTTGAATTTTTATGGCGTTATATACGGTTGTTTCAGTTTGATCAAGCCACTTCATGGATCATAAACGACGTCGAGCCCTCAAATCCCTTGATATAAACCAAAGATTCTGTTCCAGGGATTTGTTTTTTAAATTATTGTTTTCTTCTTTACATTTTTTGTGATGCTACTTTTATGTTTAGAGATTGAAATTGATTGTAAACTGTTATATGTTTTAGAGTAGCATTTTATAAATTGTAATGGTGACTTTATATGAATAAAACAATTTTTGCATAGTTCATTGCTACTAATGGTTCATTTTAATACAAATAAAAAATATAAATGGTAGAAATAGGCTTTGTTTATCTATGTATATACATGCAAATGTTCAGTGATAATTAAGCCCATGATTGTCCCTACAAATGTCACACTCACAGATATTGACGATTCTGTTATGGTCACTATTAGTGACCACTTTTGCACTTGGTCTCTACTGTGACGGACCTATAGTGACAGAAAGTGATGTCTTTAATTTTTATCACTAGTGGTCCTAGTGACCATATTTATGCTATTAGTGGCAAATTTTCAGTTATCATTAAAGCTTATTTTTCTTGTAGTGCGGACATGAGACAAGAGAACAAGTAATTACTGGAAACATAATTTAGAAGTGTTTATCGCAATGCTATATAGTTTAAGCTTTCCGCTGTAAGTAATGGTGAGAATTATATTTCCTATCCGTGGTACGTAATGTTTATGGAATAAGTCATCACCTAGAAAAGTGAGTGTGACATTTGTAGGAACAATCATGGGCCACAAGGGTGACCGTCCAAGTCCCAATCATTTTAGGGGCCCATTTTTAAAAAAATTATCTATGTATATACATGCAAATGTTCAGTGATAATTAAGCCCATAAGATATTGAGAAGTGCCCAAATGAGGCCAATTCAATCCGGCAGCAATGTGGCGTCCTCCACAATTCTCCATTTCATGGTGTGTATATTAAAAAAGAAAAAGAAAAGAGGGAAATCAAAAGGTCGGGAATGAGGAAAACGAAACATCATCATAGATTTAATTATTGGAAATATCGATTCTCGAAGGAACAAGAACTTAGTTTCTCTTAATCTCTCTTCTCATAATCGCCGATTCTCTTCCTCTTTAGTTCTCTCCTTAGTCATAACCTAACCTAGTAATCAGCCACGGTTCACCAACAACAGTCAATAAATCGGAGGCCACCAATTGCTCGACAAAGGCTTCAGGTTAATTTGAATAGTTGAATAGGATGCATTGAGTTTCCCTGAAATGTTGAATAGTTCGACGAGGCTTCTATCAATCATTGATTTATCAACCTACCAATGAGTGACAACAACAATCACCGCTTCTTCATGTGTTAACATTCCTAATCCTATTTTCATTTTGCTATTCGACTATTTGCATATGTTCATTATATATGAAAAATGATCGATACTGCGAATGATTGAATATTTGTGTTTGAATTTGCTTTTTCTTCTGTAGTATTTAGACTAAAATGGTCTCTTTAATTATTCATTAGTGAATTTCTTTATTGTTTGATACTTTGAAAAATTGTTTTGAGTGTTTTATTCTTTGACTCTTTTGGTTTTGATTGTATTGACTCTTTTGGTTTTGATTGTATTACCTGTTTATTCATGATATTTTGTTTTCTAAAAAACATCTATTCTATAGCCAAACAACAAAGAAAAGAGATGGAATTGAAAAGTGTTTAGTTCACCAAAATGTATTCAATTTGTCATGTTTTCCTATTATGTGTATAGAACTTTAAAAATTCTTATTGTGTGTATCAAATTTTTAATTTGTTGCTATTGTATATATTTTGGATACATAAAAAACGAAAAATTTTATAAGTTTAGTACATACAATAGAAAGGTTAATACATACAATATCGGCAAATATTAAATGTTTAATACTCACAATAGAAACTTTTAAAGTTCGATACACACAATAGCAAAATGTGACAAGTTGGATACATTTTGGTGAACTAAACCCAATTGAAAATAAACATCTATCAAGTAGTTGAGTAGATGATCTCTAATTGTTTGTGTGATGACGGAGAATTAATGCTGACATAAAGATTGTGATGATATAGTTCGATTCACCTCTTGATGCCACTGCACCCCTCTTACATGTAATTAAATTTGAATTAAAAACAAATTTAAGATATGAAAACAATTCAAATTCCATTAAATATTAGGTGAAAACAGCCGAAAACAATGACTAATCAACTCAAATGCAAGTGTTTTAATTTTATTTATAGCAATAATATATAGTTAAATAATTTTGTAACTATAAACATTGATATGTAATTTTATTATTGTTCTTCTTAGATATTAAGTCGACTTTGATTTAATTGAGATAAAATGCTAAATTGCCACTTGAGTGAATTAATAGTTATAATCAGCTCAAAATGCAAGTGTTTCAATTTTATTTATAACAATAATATTTAATTAATTTTGTATAAAAATATTTTTAATAATAATTTATTTAGTTTTAATATAATAATAATAAGTAGTTAATAATATAGAATTGGTAAAAAATGGATAATTAGTTATGCTTAAAATTTTAAAAAAATATCACTAAAAGACCGAAAATGAAATTAATAACAAACGTAAAGGACAAAAAATGAAACCCGGTAAAATGGTACTTTACAAAATAGAGTAAATTACAAATTCTGTCCATATAATTTGCTTAATATTCCACTATTCATCTTTTAGTTTTCAAAATTATATTGACAATCATTGTAGTTTGCATTTCGTCACGAGTTTAGTCTTTTATGCTAGCTTTAGTTAACCTTTGTCGTTAAAGGCACTTATGTGCAAAGGATATGTTAGTTATTTTTACTCTAATCCTTATTACCAAACACATAATTAATGAAAGTAACAAGTAAGAAGCTAACTAATCATCAATTAGGCTTTTTGACAAGATTCAAAAGCTAACATATCACTAACTCCCCAAATTAAAACGCTAATATCCACATAATCAAGAAATAATTTTACCATACCAAATAAGATTCAAATCTAAAATGATGAACTCACACAATTAAAATTGATTCAAATCCTCTAAGTCATGGTTAGGGAAATAAAAACAAACTAATTAGTCTAATCTTATTAGCATCAAATATCACATGATAAACAAAAAAAATTTAGATAAAGAAATAAAACTCAAACCTAAATCAAGTTTTTAAATCAATTGCTTAATACCCAAAATATAAGTAAAAACCCTTCATTTAAAAAAATTAAAGCCTAATTAGGGAGTTGTTTGATTAACCACGATCAAAACATAAAAATCATAATCCAACTAAAAAACTCTAAGCAATATATTTGAACAAAACTGAATCATTTATATTCATACAAACCTTGTGGTATAAGAGAGAGTGAAAGAGTCTTCATATACGATGGTTGTGATAGTGAGGATGATGGTAGTGGTAGTGACTCAAAAGGTGGTGGTGATGGTTGGTAAAGAGTGTTGATGGTGGTTGTGACACCGAGGACATTGGTGGTGGGTGCGACTCCAATGGTGGAGACGGTGGTTGGTAAAGAGTGTTGATAGCTTTTGGCATTCGTGTTAGAGAGATGAAGAGAGACATCGTGTTACATGCGATGCTAGCTAGTGTTAGTGATTTCATAGGTATCGGTGAATGTAGTTCTAATTTGAGAGAGAGAAAGAGACAAAGTGTATGTTTCAAAAAAGTCTGTTTGTATAGGGTAAGGTTTCAAGAAAATACCATTCTCGTGAAATACATGAAGTATAGTTGTAAAAATCAAGTAAATTGACAAATTACCTTTAGTTTTAATTTACAATAACATAAAACCAATAAAACTTTAATTATATTAAAAAATGGATGCAAAAAGTGATAATATATGTAACGCCCCAAAAACTTAAATAAAATAAAACTCTGATAATAGAAGTATTTTAAAAATAAAAAGAGTTTATACAAAGCGGAAGCTATAGTTAACACTGAACCCTCTGGTTCAGTTACAAAAATACTACTAAATATTTACAACAAAGATTTGTTTTCACAAAATACAACCAGGCGTTAGTTTTCAAAATACAAATTTCCTCTTATATCACAAACTCTGTCAAACTAGGGTCTTGCCCTTGGAGGTATCACGCCCTGCAAAACAACAGTAAGCGGTATATGATAAGCCACAAGGCTTAGTGAGAAAACTAAACTGTAAATCATATAAGCATGCACATACACATATACGAATGATGTAACAGTTCTTATGGACACAGTACTGTACCATCTTAGCATCCGCCAAGAAGGCTAAAATGTTGCCCGTAGCAACTACTACACAAAGCAGCGTGCTACAACTCTCTCTCTGGTGATCCTCTGATCAATAATATATCACATTGCAATGTACCACACACATATCACAGATATGGATCAGAGTTTAGAAAACTCACCTAAGCAACTAGTATCACACAGATATATGCCAGATAACTCAGTACACGTCAAATAGTAATCCCTACAATTATATAATCATATAATTAAGACATGTACTAATCAACACTTAACAAATAAAACAAGGCAGGGAACCTACACGGGCCGTGTCTCAAGCACTCTACACGACCACACATGGCCACATGGCCAGTGTTGTCCACGTCACCTACACGGGCCGTGTTATGTACACGGGCCGTGTACACTACATGCTACACGACCATGTCTCAGCTACATGGACGGTGTTGACAACTCACCTACACGGGCCGTGTGCCTTCACACGGGCCGTGTACCTCAATCTCTACACGACAATGTATACCAACATGGCTCTGTGACCGTCTTCTACACTACACGGCCGTGTACTCTACAGACCAGCCGACTGTTATGAAGAACAGTCGGTGTTCTAAGCTACAAATCCGACTAAACTCACACAAAACTCCACTGGGGTGTTTTCCTACACCCCCAAACAGCATAAAAACCAACCATAACAATAAAATAAGCTAGAACTATGATTCACCATGAATCAAACCTTAAAACCCACTAGAACACCAAGAACAAGCAACAAAGAAAGCTTACCTCAACTTGTATACACTAGAATCAGATGTAAATCACTTGTCCTCTGCTTTCCTTGCTCAAAAACTCAAAGAACACTCTGCTCTATGTCTCTCTCGATGGATGCAGTAGAAGAAATGGCAAACTTTGACTCTCAAGAGTCAAAGCTAGCCATATATACACATATCTTTCAAAAATGGCACAAATGGCCCCTGGACTTTTCTAGTTCCAAAAATTACAACACAAGTCCACCAAGTTTCTAAACGCCTCCTAATCTCAATTAGGCAAAACTAAAACACGTTAAATCGAAATGTTACTAATTATAGAAATCTCCAAAACTTGGGTGTTACAACTCTTCCCCACTTGAAAACGATTTCGTCCCCGAAATCAACTGCTGAAGAGTTCTGGGTAGTTACGTATCATCTCACTCTCTGGTTCCCAAGTATAATCCGATCCTTTACGATGTTTCCACTAAACTTTAACCAACACAATCTGTTTATTACGTAAAGCTTTAACTTTTCTTTCCAGTATAGCAACAGGTTGCTCGACATAATTCAACTTTTCATCAATGCATACATCCTCCAGTGGCACAAATGCAGACTCGTCTGCTAAACATTTCCGAAGATAAGACACGTGAAAGGTATTGTGTATCTTGGATAACTCTTCTGGTAGCACACGAGCACTAACTCTGAACGATCCAATAAACCTTGGACCCAGTTTACCTCTCTTTCTGAATCTAATAACCCCCTTCCACGGTGACACCTTTAAAAGAACATAATCACCCACTTGGAACTCTAGCGGTGATCTTCTTTTATCCGCGTAACTCTTTTGTCTGCTCTGAGCTGCTAGAAATCTATCTCTGATCTGCTGAATCTGCTCTGTCATACGTTGTACCACCTCAGTACTTCCCAACTCTCTCTGTCTCGCTTCACCCCAACAAACCGGAGTCCGACACTTTCTACCATAAAACATTTCATAAGGCGGCATTCCCAAACTGGAATGATAACTATTATTATAAGAAAACTCTGCAAGTGGTAGATAAGAATCCCAACTCCCTCCAAAATCAATAATACACGCGCGTAGCATAACCTCCAGGGTTTGAATCGTCTTCTCACTTTGACCATCAGTCTGCGGATGAAATGCGGTACTAAGATGAAGCTTAGTCCCCATTTCGCCATGAAATTTATTCCAAAACCTGGAAGTAAATCGAGTATCTCTATCTGACACAATAGACACTGGCACACCATGACGAGATACTATTTCTTTCATATACACCTCAGATAGCTTCTCTGATGAGTAAGTCTCTTTAATAGGAATAAAATGTGCGCTCTTAGTCAATCTATCCACAATTACCCAAATAGCATCGTAACCTCTAGGGGTCTTAGGTAATTTAGTGATTAGATCCATAGTAATATTCTCCCACTTACACACTGGTATATCCAGAGGTTGTAATTTCCCATGCGGTTTCTGGTGTTCAGCTTTCACTTGCAGACACGTAAGACACCTCTCCACATACCTAGCCACATCTCGCTTCATACCTGGCCACTAATACTCTACCTTCAGATCTTTATACATTTTTGTCGCCCCGGGGTGAATAGAGAATTTAGATCTGTGAGCGTCACTCAAAAGAGTCTGTCTGACTTCTCGATTAGGTACCCACACTCGTCCACAGTATAAGAATAGATCACGTCTATCCTTAACAAAATTAGTTACCTGCCCCTTAATCCGCTCTTTGTTGTGATTTTCCTCTTTAACTGCTTCCAGCTGAGCATCTCTTATAACATCCAACAATGGCGTAGTCACTGTCATCCGTAACGACTCATTCTTCCAAAGTACCGACCCCGACTTCCTGCTCAAAGCATCTGCCACAACATTGGCTTTCCCCGGGTGATAAAGTATCTCACAATCATAATCCTTCAGAAGCTCTAACCACCTTCTCTGCCTCATATTAAGATTCTTCTGATCCACAAAATATTTCAGACTTTTGCGATCAGTATAAATAGTACACTTCACTCCATACAAATAATGTCTCCAAATTTTCAATGCGAAAATCACTACTGCTAACTCCAAATCGTGAGTTGGGTAGTTAATCTCATTCGGCTTAAGCTGTCGCGAAGCATAAGCAATTACTCTAGCTCTCTACATCAAAACACATCCCAACCCAAATAAGAAGCATCACAGAACACGATCATATCTACCACTCCTTCTTGGAAAGCAAGAACAGGTGCCTCACATAACCTTTGCTTGAGAGTTGAAAACGCAGCCTCTTGTTCATCTCACATAACAGATTTATCCAACATAGGACGGCAAACTCTATTCATAAGATCCATAAATGCTGCAGGTGCATTTGTAAGACCAAATGGCATAACCACAAACTCAAAATGCCCGTACCGCGTCTTAAACGCAGTTTTAGGAATATCTTCCTCCCGAACTTTCAACTGATGATAACCCGACCTTAAATCGATCTTTGAAAACCACGACGCCCCTTGCAACTGATCAAACAAATCGTCTATTTTGGGCAAAAGATACTTATTCTTCACAGTCACTTTATTAAGTTCACGGTAATCAATACACATACGAAACATACCGTCTTTCTTCTTTACAAACAAAATGGGAGCGCCCCACGGTGAACTGCTAGGTCTGATAAAACCTTTATCCAACAACTCTTGCAACTGTTTCATCAACTCCTGCATCTCTGGCGGTGCAAGTCTGTACGGAGCTCTGGCAATCGGTGCAGCCCCCAGTACCAACTCAACTCTGAACTCTACTTGCCTATCAGGCGGTATACCAGGCAAATCATCTGGAAAAACATCTGGATACTCACGTACCACTGCCACATCATTCACACTCTCCTGTCTCTTTTCTAATTTCGAATCAATAACATAAGCTAAAAAGGCTGTGCACCCATGCTGAAGGTATTTCTAAGCTTTAGTCACGGAACACAAACACATTCTCTTACTTTCTCTATCACCAAAAATTGATAGTTCTTCCCCACTTGGGGCCTGAACTCGAATCAATTTTTGCCCACACAGAATGGTTGCTTGGTGACACCCAAGCCAATCCATTCCCACTACCACTTGAAACTCTCTCATAGGCATAGGGATAAGCTCAATAGGAAATCTAACAGAGTCTATCTCTAGCACATTATCTCTATACACATCCGTCACGAGCACAGACTTATCATCAGCTATTTCTACCTCGAGAGGGGGACTCAGCTTATCACATACTTGCTTGAAACTTTTACAAAAAGAAACAGATACAAACGAATTGCTAGCACCCGAATCAAATAATACTAAAGCAGGCAGATAATTCACAAGATATGTACCTGCAACCACATCGGGTTTCCTCTGAGCTTCCTCTGCAGTTAGTTGAAAGGCCCTCCCCTTGCTCTTGGAAGTATCCTCTTTCTTTATATCTTTATTCTTTGTAATCCGCAGTGGTGGCAAAGATGGAGTATTTCTCGATCCGGTTGAACGGTTGGATGCAGTGAGTTGGGGACAATTGGCTTTCTGGTGGCCTAGCTGATAACAGTGAAAACATACACTCAATGAACTGCGACAATCTTTACCCATATGGCCCGGCTTGCCACCTGAAATGGTGAATAACATTTGTCTGACAATTCCCGTAGTGACTCTTCTTACACTTCTGACACACCCTCGGTGCTTTCTTCTTTTCCCCATAATCTACCATCGGTCTCTTATTTTGTGGTGTCGATCCTTCCACTGGCCTCTTCTCTTTTACCTGTCTCTCTAACTCTAACTCTCTAGCCCGCGCAACATCCATCATAGACTTCAAAGTTTGATGTTTTCTCGAATCAATGAACTCCCTGATACTCGGCTTCAGAACCATCATATAACGATACATCTTCATCTTTTCATTGGCTACATAATCAGGACAGAACCGTGCCTTCTTATGAAACTTTGCATTAATCTCTGGAACGGTCTCTGTAGTTTGCTTCAGCTTATGGAATTCGTCAACAATACGGTCAATCTCGGACTGCGGAACAAACTGCTCCGTAGTAACCTCTTTAAACTCCGCCCAGGTCATAGCCTCAATCTGAGTCTCACCCCTCATCTTCTTTTCCAGATCCCACCAATCTTTGGCAGCACCCCTCAACTGGTTTGTAGCAAACCTCACTTTTTTTCCGGAGCGCATGAACAAGTATGAAATGCTCCCTCTAACTCTGATATCCACCTCTGACTCACAATCGGATCAATAGATCCATTAAACAACGGTGGCTGGCAAGCAAAAAAATCTCTAAAGGTACACCCTTTCGGCGCATCTCTAATAATCACTTGCGGTTGAGGATGAACTCTTTCTTCCCTCCCAGCTAACGCAGCTGCCACTTCCTGTCGTACAGCTTCCCCTGTACTTTCCTTCAGATGATCTACCACTTGGGTAATAATAAACGGTATGGATTTCTCTAAAGCGTTGCCGATTTCCTCAGCAACAGTCACTCTGGGTTGGGTTTCAGCGAACCCCTGATTCAACTCTGGTGTCTCATCCGCTTGAGTATTATGGACCATAGGTGGCCTCCTCCTACCATTTACACTGGTGTCTACCCCCTCTCGTCTATTACTAGGACCACCCTCAAGACGATTCGTAGCTCGTGACCCTCTAGTATTCACCATCCTGATAGCATAGATAAAGCATTAAGACAAAAGGTAGCTTTACCACGCCATCCTCTATATCAACCAATCTCAAGTACAAACAATATCTCAGTACACTTATCCTCAGACCCAAAGTAGTTCTATACATACTAAGGCATCTATAATCTCAAGTGCACTACCTCTTACAAGTACCCCTAACCCGATTCACAAGATTCCTAATGATTCCATCAAGTTCTAACATGTATCATGTGTCTGTAATAATATGGGCCCTTATATTATCCATAACACACTACACACATTCGATCTTAACTTTATCATAAAAAGTCCCGATTCACAGGCTTAGGCCATGTGTCACTAGCATATCATATCATAATAAGCATCACGTATCTGACACTAACATCATTAATATCTCAGGTATCTCTATACCACAAATAGCAACATAAACAGTTAGCATATTCTCAATGCAACACTTTGTATCTCCACCAAGCTGCAAGCCTCCAGTTTGACTTAAAAATCCTCAGAACCATGGTTTTAAGTCCAGACGATGCATAACACACCTCTAGATCTCTCAAACCTTGGCTCTGATACCAAGTTGTAACGCCCCAAAAACTTAAATAAAATAAAACTCTGATAATAAAAGTATTTTAGAAATAAAAGGAGTTTACACAAAGCGGAAGCTATAGTTAACACTGAACCCTCTGGTTCAGTTACAAAAATAGTACTAAATATTTACAACAAAGATTTGTTTTCACAAAATACAACCGGGCGTTAGTTTTCAAAATACAAATTTCCTCTCATATCACAAACTCTGTCAAACTAGGGTCTTGCCCTTGGAGGTATCACGCCCTGCAAAACAACAGTAAGCAGTATCTGATAAGCCACAAGGCTTAGTGAGAAAACTAAACTGTAAATCATATAAACATGCGCATACACATATACGAATGCTGTAACAGTTCTTATGGACACAGTACTACACCATCTTAGCATCCGCCAAGAAGGCTAAGATGCTGCCCGTAGCAACTACTGCACAAAGCAGCGTGCTACAGCTCTCTCTCTGGTGATCCTCTGATCAATAGTATATCACATTGCAATGTACCACACACATATCACATATATGAATCAGAGTTTAGAAAACTCACCTCAGCAACTAGTATCACACAGATATATGCCAGATAACTCAGTACACGTCAAATAGTAATCCCTACAATTATACAATCATATAATTAAGACATGTACTAATCAACACTTAACAAATAAAACAAGGCAGGGAACCTACACGGGCCGTGTCTCAAGCACTCTACATGACCACATGGCCAGTGTTGTCCACGTCACCTACACGGGCCGTGTACACTACATGCTACAAGACCATATCTCAACTACATGGACGGTGTTGACAACTCACCTACACGGGCCGTGTGCCTTCACACGGGCCGTGTACCTCAATCTCTACACGACCATGTATACCAACATGGCTCTGTGACCGCCTTCTACACTACACGGCCGTGTACCGCTACACGGGCCGTGTACTTTACAGACCAGCCGACTATTATGAAGAACAGTCGGTGTTCTAAGCTACAAATCCGACTAAACTCACACAAAACTCCACTGGGGTGTTTTCCTACACCCCCAAACAGCATAAAAACCAACCATAACAATAAAATAAGCTAGAACTATGATTCACCATGAATCAAACCTTAAAACCCACTAGAACACCAAGAACAAGCAACAAAGAAAGCTTACCTCAACTTGTATACACTAGAATCAGATGTAAATCACTTGTGCTCTGCTTTCCTTGCTCAAAAACTCAAAGAACACTCTGCTCTATGTCTCTCTCAATGGATGCAGTAGAAGAAATGGCAAACTTTGACTCTCAAGAGTCAAAGCTAGCCATATATACACATATCTTTCAAAAATGGCACAAATGCTAGTTCCAAAAATTACAACACAAGTCCCCCAAGTTTCTAAACGCCTCCTAATCTCAATTAGGCAAAACTAAAACACGTTAAATCGAAATGTTACTAATTACAGAAATCTCCGAAACTTGGGTGTTACAACTTAGTAGATGTATCTAATTTTTGTGGGTGCATCATATTTGTTGTAAGTTTCTAATTGTATCAAGTATCAATAAATTGAAGCAATCACACAATGATATATGTGATCGTAGTAATTTTGTGAGAATCTGAACGAGAGAATGCACTAAGAACACACATACACACACACAATTTTGGTATATAGAAAGATTAGATTATTAGGATTTGTCTACATGTATATATACCCCTTTTGTATTTATAATATCTACCTTATACTAGACTAATGTCATAAGCAATAACAAACAATACTATAATGTATTGAAAACAACTTTAGGGACCTAACATTCTCTCCCTTTGTATTCAATTAACAATTAAGCATAATAAACGAAAATGATCTCTACTTTCTCTTTCTTCTCTTCTTCTTCATAGGAGTATTCAATCTTGAGCATAAACACATAATAATCATTGAGGGAATCTTCTGTTTTGGTATTCTTATAATTTTTCATCAAACAAAAATGTACTCCCTCTCAAAAGTAGATATTCGTCTTTAACATTGATGGGAGACTTTTTAAAAAATATGCTCCCTCTCAATCATTTGAATAGGTGTCTTCTTATGGTAGACAATGGTGAAAACTAATATGATTTTGTGCAAATTTTCTCTTAAAAAAGTCTTGAGAGATGTTTGAAAGAGTGAATCACAACTGAATATATTAATTCAGGTAAAATGAGGATACATGCATTTGTGTTAGCATTGAAAGATGATTTTGGTTGACTAAAATGCAGAGATGGATGAGCATAATTATGATTCATGGAGTTATAAGTACCATTTTTCTTAGTAGGATGATGAACAAACTGGTTATGCACATGATAATGTGAATCAACATTCAAACATATAACCTTGGCCATATCATGACGAGCAACATGATTCTTGTTAACATGATAAGTAACACGAGAAACATAAACACAATTATTTTGAGGAAGACGTTTTTTAATTCTTTCAAAAATTTCCGTACTCTCATTCCAAAATTTTCTTTGAAAGCTTCACCCTCTCTAAAAATTTATTTGTGCAAGATTTAAGTGAAATTATGAGCAGCCTTAGAGTGGGAAGTTTTCAAGTGCAAAATACTCTTTGATGATTCACTTGAATCGACTTTTACACGAACCACCTCGATTTCTTTACATTAGGAAGATTTCCAATTTAGCGTTTTCAGAATCTGAAGAATTTGTGACTGAAGATTTATCTGGTTGATTGTTGACTGAGGTGTTTACAATTGATCCGGAAACCTTTGTAAGTCTTGTTCCAATTTTTTTGAATTTTAAGAATATATCGACTCTTTTCAATCTCAAAATTCCTGGTAGCTTGTTCTTTTTCCAACAATTTTTGCTCAAGGTTTCTTATCTTGGCACCTTCTTCAAACTTAAAATCATGATAATTACTTTTTAAAACTTTTTCTAATCAATTTGAAAAGTTGCAGAATAAGTTTGACATTTTCTTCTTTTAAATCACGTATTCATGTTCTCTTGTTTTTTGTTACTTGCCAAAATCTACATGAAGAAGAAGATTTGTACTATGTTTTGGTAAACGACGAGTTTTAAATCTTAATGATGGCATTCATCCCTCAAATAAATTTCGTTTTTTAATTGATGAACTTCTTCTTGTTTGGTACTAAACGTATTTGATACCTGACTATGGATCTGTAAATGAAAAGATAAAAAGTGATTTAAACTCGAATGGTTTTAAACTTTGCTAGTAAGGACATCATCAATGATATTTCAACAGAAAGATTCTAACAATAATAGGTCATGCCAAGTATAGTTGTTAGTAAAATATATAAATTAATGATATTTCATATCCAAACTACAGGTATTTTAGATATGAATTTACATAAATAAACTAAGAACAAAAAAAAGTTTAAAAAACCTAGTTACAAAAAATTATTCAAAACATATATCCCTAATTAAAGAGAAACAAATCCTTGTTAATATGGTGTAATTTATTCGAATTAACCCTTTGTAATTTTATAGATATTTTAAATACAAAAAAATAGGAGAATTTTATTTATATTTAAAAATAAGAAAAAAATAGGAAAGACCGAAAGACAACACCAAGCAGCATTTCTAAATTACCGCGCCTACATCTTTTTAATTTAAATTTTCCTATTTGGTCCCTCATGGTCTAAATATACAATATTTTTCCATTTTAAATCTCCAATTTAATAGATTAATGGTTAAGATTTAGTGTTTCATTCTTACAAATATTTACATTGTTTCAATTGCGCACGCGTTAATTCATTCGCAAATTGCGAACGTTGCATCAAGTCAAACTTTGCGGCATATTTATGTTTTCATTTTTGCAATTTAGTTGTAGAACTATGTTTCCAGTTGATGGATTTTGTGTGTGTATATATATATATATATAAATATATAAAAGATAAGATACAATATTTTTAAACAAGATGCAGTATTTTTAGATAAGATGCACTAGTTCTTAAATGAGAATCCACCGATTAATTCACGCATGATAAACTAGTTTTAAAAGAACTTCATGTTTTTTTAATGAGATTTAATTATTTAAAGTTGGATGCAGTGTTTTTAGACAAGATGCAATGATTTTATTTTAGATTAAGTGGTTTTTAGATGAGATATATTAGTTCTTAAATGAGAATCTACCAATTAATTCTCGCATGATGGACTAGCTTTAAGAGAACTCCATGTTTATAGATATGATGCAATGATTTTAAGTTGGATGTAGTGATTTTATAGACTAGATTCAGTATTTCTAGCGTTCTCATTTTAAGGACTGTTTCTATTGGATCCTCGCCCTATATATATAGGGAAGAGTTCAAACGTGAACTGTTTTTCGTACGAGAACTGCGAGAACCAATCTTGACCATTCATGTGATAAGTGGAATTCATGGATGAAGAGCATGAGGGGATTGAGTGTGGCAAGGTGCATGTAAAGAATTCATGAGTGAGCAATCCAATTGAAAGAAGGGGAATTGGACGGCTAAGATTGGTTATTGTACGAAAAAATAGTTCTTGTTTGAACTTTTTCATATATATATATATATATATATATATATATATATATATATATCTTACTCCTATATAATACATTTACAACATAAAAAACTCTTAATTTTAAGAAGAGTAAATTTACTAAAATACCCCTCCTTTGTATCTCTCCTTTACCCCTCTTTTAATTCCACAATTAATGAATTTAAACAAATAAATATTGAAAACATAACCGACAATTAATGAATTTAAACCAATACTTATAACTAAATTATTTCTAACCATATATTTTTAATATTAACTTTTGATTCACGATATCACCATACTTATAACTGAATTAAGTCTAATCATATATTTTTAATATTAACTTTTGATTCATGAGATCAACTAAATTCATGTTTTTAATAAATCAAGTTAAGGAGATTTCACAAACACCAAACAAATGAAAGAGTCAAAGAGTTTAAATTTATAAACATTGCATTCTAACTCAATTACACAATAATTGAAACTATGAAACATTACACACACATATACATACATATATATAATCAGCAACTTCATAATTCAGCCACGCGACAAAATTCTTCCAACAAACTGAAAGACAAATAACTCAAAGTTAGCAATTTAATTCTTAATTTCAAAGTGGCTCTCACAAAGAATTTTCACAAACTCATATTATATTGATCTCGTAAGAAATCTTCACAAACTCATATTATATTCATCTCGCAAGGAATCTTCACAAACTCATATTAGCTATTTGTGATTATTCTGCACAAAACTCATCACAACTTGCTCTTTATTCGCCACCGTCGCATTGCGCGGGTACCCCACTAGTGTGTGTGTATATATATATATATATATATATATATATATATATATATATATATATATATATATAGGGTGAGATTATACATAGAAGCTTGTTTATTCATAGAACCTAAAAAAAAAACCTAGTGATGACACGTGGTATTACGAGTAAGGGAAAAACTGGAAAAAAAATTACAAATTAATACCCACGTCCTCTCTCTCATTCAACCTCCAAACTTTCATTTTTTTTAAATAAATTCTACTAAACATACAGATGGTCATAATATATTCATGTTTAAGAATTTTAGAAAAAAAAATATACCATTAGATTCATTTTTTATTCTCTTTAATTTAAGACTAGGAGTGAAATGTTTTCTAATTTTTTTTTGACGGAAATGCAAATTGTTTGACGAAAATGCAAATGCCGCCAAAAATGAAAAAAATGAACAACTAACAAAAATGCAAATCGTTTGACGAAAATGCAACCGACATAAAAAAAGATAACAAAAATGCAAATAATATTAAGTCGTTAACATGCAAATAACCCAATGATTTGCATTTTGGTTATCATTTGCATTTTCGGGAGGTGGAGCTAGAAAGAGGGTTTCCATATTTGCTTTCAATTATGCAGTTACCTAATACAATTTTCATATAATTTACAAAATTACCACATTCAAATCTCAACCATTAATTTAGATGATCCAATAGTTCAGATTTGTTCTTTAGGTTCTATAATTAAGATTAAGTTCTATATTGACCTATTTCTATATATATATATATATATATATATATATATAGATATATATATATATATATATATATATATATATATAGATATATATATATATATATATATATATATATATATATATATATATATATATATATATAGATAGATAGATAGATAGATAGATAGATAGATAGATAGATAGATAGACAAACACACTTTATTTTTAATATAGAAGTAATTTAATAACTTATATATCCAAAGATTTTAAAAAATCAAAAGATCTAATTGAACACGTGACTTTATATAATGAAGTACAAATAACATCATTCTCCGTTAATGAAGTATTACTTTAAGTAATAATTTAGAATTTCTGATACAATGAAGTACCAAAAGGTCAAGTTTGATGTTAGTTTATTGTTGTTTAATTCGATGGCGCCCCATGTACGTGGTGGAGCATGTGATTTGTTTCGTTTTTTTGTCAAACGGCTGATGGTAGGTTGATTTGATCGAGAACCACAAATATATTTCATGCTTAATATATTAGTTTCTTCCATTTTCATGGCTGAGCTCGCTCAATAGTTTATATTTTAGCTCTAAACTGTTTTGGTATTTGTATATATTCTCCTACTATTGCATCCTAGTTATCCTCCTACTCAAGATCAATATCAGTGTCAAAATCAATAGAGGATGCGAGGACAGAGAATTGGTAGATTTCACATATCATGTTGTTTCGAATAGGAGAATGAAGTATGAAGAAATAGTAGGAGGATATATCATTTTTCATTTAATAAAGGTGTTAGTACTGTCATGTAAAAAAGCAGTAATTTCTTAAAGAGAAAATCAGATAATTGCTATTCTCGATCAAAATAAATATAATTTATAATCTAACTTTCAAACATTTTCTTACTTCATCGATTTACTAATCATGGTTTAATCTTTGTAACAAATATCGTTCATAATTTGACTTTCAACCATTATGTAGTTGCTTCATCGATCAGAATAAATATCATTAATTCTTTCCATTATCCTGTTTGCGTTTTCCCGTTGGTAAAAACTCCTATCTTTTGAGCCCTGATTCGGTTTCTGTTCTTGATCATTGAGATAGATTATTAAATGATAATGCATGATAATTGTGGTTTGATGTTGTTTTTAAAAAAGTTTATCACTTTAATTCGTGCTTTAATTAGAACTTGTATCGACCCAATATTTGTATGATCATTTAGGTTGTAGTGCTCCTGCTTAGTTGGAGTGTGGATTTTAGCAGAATTGTCCGATTTTCTAGAAAGCCCGAGTGACACATGGTATAAGGTACTATACCTTGTGTATTCTTCATCCAGACAACATCACGTAGGTTCTGGGAGGTGTTGACGAACTAAACAACGCTGTTATTACCTTCACCCGTATGACACTGCAATGCACTTGTGTATTTCTCGGTCGTAATATGGAAAGCGGACGTACCTTATTAGATTTATGTACGGTGGGAGTCATGCCCCCAGCTACTACAAGGATTGCTAGGCATGAGAGTATTGAAAGGGGTTTTCACTGTAGGTAAAAACTCTATGTTAGTAAAACGCTAGCTATGATTTGACGATAAGATAGGATAAATAAGATTTGCTTAAAATGAGATTATTAATAATCTTATGATTTATGAAATGATTTTTTTTTGAAAAGCATGAATTATGAAATGATTACTTGATTATATGATTGATGATTGGTAGACCAACTATGCAAATTGATTTGCGGGTAACAGGGTGGGTCAAATACATGATTAGGGCGAGAATGGTTTTGATTATTTACCGTAATTCTTGTAAGATATGTTTTAATATATCCTTGACTTATAGTCTTATGTTAACTCACAAGGCATAAACTAACATTTGTTTCTTTAAATTATGTTTTGTATTCATGTTGGTTTCAGCTTGGTGAGGCTGGGTTGCTCACTGGGTAGTTTAGTAATATTTAGAGTTAATTACATAGATAGTCAAACAAGGACTTTTAGGGGCGACATTCGTCGTCACTAAAAGAAAGAAATCGTCGCTAATTTGCGACAAGTCGTCGCTAATGTCTACATCAACCACTCCGTTGCTATAACTTTTTAGTGACGACAATTTTTTGTTTGCAACAGTTTGTACAAACGACACGTCGTCGCTAAAAAGTTGTCGTTACGTGACTCCGACATTTAATCTTTTAATAAAAGAAAATACTTATAGGGCCGGATGACCTACGGCATGTTAACTTTATACGAAACAAATCTCAATATCATCTACTAAAAAGGAGGATTTCATCATATATGTTAACACAATAAATATGAGAACTACTAAGGAGGATGTTATCATATAATTGCATACATTTTGCTTGTGCTCAAAAGTGTAAACATACATTGTGAAAAAACATATATAGATCGAGCAAGCACAGAGGTCATACGGGTGGTTTGGGTAACGGGTTGAAGCTTGAATGAGAAAAACATAGGTAAAACAGGTCAACAAATTTCTAAACTTACCACAATAAAATCCGACTAAGAAGAAGTCTCGAGTCTCGGTCGGTTGTTTGTGAGCAAGGGTCGACCGAAGCAACTTCGATTACTGTGAAATTCGATTGTGAGGCTCCTGTTCACCTTCTCATCATCTCAAATTCGACTGTGAGTTGCCCGGTTGTGAGAACGGTGACAGCGATTTCAGTAGTCTTGTAACGCCCCAATTTCCAAAATTCAAAATAAAACTTGAAACAAAAGGTATTTGTTTAAAAACAGAATTTGATAAGCTGATGGAAACCAACCAAGTATTTTTGAACCCTCTGGTTCATACAAAAAGTAATACAACCACAGTTCATGTCAAAAACAATTTCCAATAAACTTAACCTCAGCGGAAGCCAATAAAACATTTCGTTTAAACCCTCGGGTTTGTACAAAAAGAAATATGCGCGCATTTAAATGTAACACCCAAGTTTTGGAATTTCCAATAAGCTTAACCTCAGCGCGCATTTAAATGTAACCCAGGGGCCATTTGTGCCATTTTCCAAAGATATGTATATATATTGGCAGATTTGACTTTGAGGAGTCAAACCTACCATTTTACTTCATCTGTTGCCATCGAGAGAGAAAGAGAACAGAGCTTCTTTGGGTTTTTGAGCAAGAGATAGTAAAGATCAAGTGGTTCCAACCTTTCCTAGCTAGAACAAGTTGAGGTAAGCTCTCTTTGTTGGTTGTTCTTGATAAGTTTAGTGGGTTTTAAGGTGATTCAATGGTGAATCAAGATTTAAGCATGTTATGGTTGTTTTTATTGGTTTATATGTTGTTTGGGGTGTAGGAAAACATCCCAGTAGTGTTCTTACGAATTGTTAGTAAGTGTTTTTGAGGTTTTAATCGAGTACACAGCAGACAGTCGGCGAACTGGAGTTGTAAGTAGAAAGGCACAGGCGTGCCTTTGAGGGGTACGTCCGTACCTCATGGCCGTGACCGCCTCTGTTCTTGAGGTCCGGGCGTACCTAAGCACGGGCGTACCCGAGTAGGGTACGGGCGTGCCTGGGTCCGGTCCAGGGTGTACATGACCCGGTACGCCCCTGCTTGTTAAGGCCTGTTTTTGGGCCTTGGGCCTGGGGGCATGGGCGTGCCCTGCTCGTGGTCAGTTTGTTTAAGTGCTGGTTTGAGAGTATCTTGATACTATAATTGTATATGATTGTAGGGATTACTATCTGAAGTATTCTGAGTTTGCGTGATATATCTCTGTGTGATATTTATTGCTGAGGTGAGTTTTCTAAACTCTGATTCATATCTGTGATATGTGTGTGGTACATTGCAATGTGATATATTATTGATCAGAGGATCACCAGAGAGAGAGCTGTAGCACGCTGCTTTGTGCAGTAGTTGCTACGGGCCGCATTTTAGCCTTCTTGGCGGATGCTAAGATGGTGCAGTACTGTATCCATAAGACCTGTTGTGGCATTCGTATATGTGTATGCGCATGCTTATATGATTTACAATTTAGTTATCTCACTAAGCCTTGTGGCTTATCAGATCTTGCTTACTGTTGTTTTGAAGGGCGTGATTCCTCCAAGGGCAAGGCCCCGGTTTGACAAAGGTTGTGATTTGGGAGTAAATTTGTATTTTGAAAACTAACGCCTGGTTGTATTTTGTGAAAACAAATCTTTGTTGTAAATATTTAGTACTACTTTTGTAACTGAACTAGAGGGTTCAGTGATAGCTTTAGCCTCCGCTTTGTGTAAACTCCTTTTAATTCTAAAATACTTTTATTATCAGAGTTTTACTTTATTTAAGATTTTGGGGCGTTACATTAAATCAAAAGTACTTTCCGTTACACAATTGGGAGCGTTATTGTTTCAAATCACATTTTAAGCAACCAACCATCAACAGTCAACCCGGGGCCTTGCCTTGGTGCTAACACAACCTGCAAAACAACACTAACCAGTATCTGCTAAGCTACAAGAGCTTAGTGGGAAAGCTAAACTGTAAATCATATAAGCATGCGCATACACATATACGAATGCCACAACAGGTCTTATGGATATAGTACTGCACCATCTTAGCATCCGCCAAGAAGGCTAAAACGCTGTCTATAGCACTACTGCACAAAGCAGCATGCTACAGCTCTCTCTATGTGATCCTCTGATCAATAATATACCACATTGCAATGTAACACACACATATCACATATATGAATCAGAGTTTAGAAAGCTCACCCCCGCAAATAATACCACATAGAGTTATGCCAGATATACCCAAAATACGTCAAACAGTAATTCCTACAGATATATAGTCATGGTATTAATCACATAATCAAACTCAGCATCAAACCAACTGAACAGGGGTAGGGCACGCCCATTCCCCCTGAGGGTACGCCCGTGCCCCTAGGCTCAAGGCCTAGAAACAGGCCCCGAACAAGCATGGGCATACCGGGCTAGGCACACCCTGTACCGGACCAAGTCACGCCCATACCGGACCAAGTCACGCCCATACCCTACCCAGGTACGCCCGTACCTAGGTACGCTCGGACCTCAAAAACAAAGGCGGTCACGGCCACGAGGCACGGCCGTACCCCTCAAAGGCACGCCCGTGCCTTTCTGGTTTCAACAACAGTTCGCCGACTGTCTTGCTGTAACTCCGGCTAACTCACCAAATATCACTATGTAAATTCATAAGAACGCTACTGGGGTGTTTTCCTACACCCCTAACAACTTCTAATCAATAATTAACAATCAAAACACTACTAAATCTTTGATTCACCAAGAATCAACTTAAAACCCAATAAAATTTCAAAAACAACAAATAAGAACCTTACCTCAGCTTGAATCTAACTAGGAATGGATGGAAGTCACTTGCTCTCTGCTGTTCTTGCTCAAAAACTCAAGGAAAAGCTCTGTTCTTATTTTCTCTCGTGAAGCAGAAGTGAAGAAATGCAAGGTTTGACCAACAAGAAGTCAAATATGCCTATTTATATAAAAACTTTGAAAGTTGGCACATTTAGTCCCTGCACTTTTCTAGTTTTGAAAATGACAATTTTAACCCCTCAAGTTTCTAAACACATCCTAATCTCAATTAGGAATACCACTAAAACATATCACTTGATTAATTTCTAAATTATGAAATTTTGAACTTCGGGTGTTACAACTCTCTCCCACTTGAAATAGATTCCGTCCTCGAAATCAACTGTTGGTGTTCTGGATAACTACATGTTATCTCTTCCTCAGGTTTCTCAAAACCACTCTTGAATTTCCACTGGACCTAACTAGTCCAATTCATTACTGCCAATACTCATATTTCCAATAGTATAAACATATATGCAGACTCGTCTGCTCATCACTCTCTGAGATATAACTCGTGACAAATACTCTGATAACTATCACAGTCTACACGTGATCTTTCCCGTAAACAATAACTCTAAATGGTCCAATCATCATCGGACCTAATTTTCCATCTCAGTCTGAATCTATTATCGCTCTTTTATAGTGATATATTAATATATCATAGTTTTTCCCACTTATCACTCATCAACAGTATACGATTATTTGTATAGCTCTTTAATCAATATGGCTATTAACAATATTCTTCTTATTTAATAAATTGTTCTGTTATTCACTGTACCACCTCATTGTTACTCATTTCTTTCTGATCTTGAGGTTTGACCTCTCTTACCACATAATATGCCGTACGGCGACAATCCGATACTAAAATAATAATTTATATAATATATAAAAATTTGACTATCACCAATTAAAATGTCGGTTTCTTTCAAATTCACAACATACGTACACCACTTACTTTCAATCAATTGAATTGTTTTCTCACTTTACTCATATAATAACACGTGCTTCTCATCTCTTCATAGAATCCTTTTCAAAATTTGAATCAAATCATTTTTCTAACATAACGAAAACAGGGACACATAACCAAAAATAGTTTCTTTACGTGAACCTCGACTAACTTTTAGAGAAATAAAGTTTTTCTTGATGCAACTAAAAAGTATATTTTTAAAAAAGTTTGATTACAACCACTCATATCGTTTTATAATCCAACCAGGTTGGAACTTCTCTTATGTTTTGATATACATCCTTCATTTCAAACTTTGCAACACATTTGCCACATAGTTGGCTACCTCTGGCTTCATCTCTAGCAATTAATATTTCACTTTTAACTCTTTATACCTCTTACTCATTTCAGGTAAATCAAAATTTTAATTCCGTGTTCTCTGCTCAAGAAGATTTATCTAGCTTTCCACCATTAGGTGCTTGCACTTAATTATAACAATTTAATAATTCATAACCATTCCCATTAAGGTTAGTTGCATGTTACTCAATTCACTTTTGTCGTGGTTTTCATCTTTACTGTTTTAATTGTATATTTCATATTTTAATAGTTAATGATAAAATTTTGATCCTTCTCAAAGATTCATTTCTTTAATTCAACTTTGTTGAGTAGAAATTTCATTTCCAAGAATAATTATTCTTCAACCGTTCTCGCTCTTCCTCGAGCAATAATTTTTACTCTCATCATAATAATCGATAAAACAATTATCGTGCTCATTTATCTGTCAGGTCAACACCTGACCTTTTATTCAATTTATATTTTCCACCTCACACATAGGCCAAGGCCTATAGATTTTTAAAACTTCCACATCACTTCCATTCTGTTCTCTTGGTATTAAATACCGTTTAATTATCTCTGATAATCAACACGTATATAACTCATTATTATATTTTACTTCAATTTATGATTAATTAATCAACATATAATCCATCACTCATCCAAATTTTCTCTGTAACAATATAAGTTACTGCACATCTTTAATTTAATCCGAGACAGTAATCTCTTTCATTTACTCTTTACTCATTTTACCAATTATTCAATATTACATATCGTGGCCTTAAATTTCTCTTCCATTCAATGTTATACAATTTCTTCGTTTTAACTCTGTAACTTTTATCAATACTCTTTTCTACCACGATCACAGTGGTCTATATAAACTGTTTTAATATAATTAGTCATTACAAATCACACTACTCTCCCACTTGGAGTCAACTCATATATAATTATAAAATACTCATTAATTATACTCCAACCATTAGTGTAAAATCTTTCTTAATTTTTACCTCCTTCAACGTTTTATTATTTAAGAAAAATACATACCGATTCTACATAATTTACATACATTTTAAAAGAAACCTTACACTATATCTACTTATTTATTTAACATTTCAACTAACAAATTTCAACTAGTTAGGACTTTCTGAGGGTTCATGCCCGTACTGAGCACAATCATAACAAAACTTTCCTAAGCATAAACAATCCTTATAATTATGTCCTACTTCTCCACACGTATAACAACCTTTGGTCTTATATTTGCACTGACCCGTATGGTTCTTACCACAAGTTTCACATCCTGATCTTCTACGGGATCCCTCGGCTTTAACCTCTATCTTATCCTCTTTCATCTCGTTAACCATTTCATCATTCAGTAAATGAAATTCTTTTCGAACTACACTTCTTATCTCATTCTTTATTTCTGTCATATAGACGGCATAACCATCTTAATAAATTTTCCAAACTCATCGGCGATGACACCCCTAAGGTGTCTCGTAGGTATGGCTCCACGCCTTTCCCCATAAAGAGAAATATAATCTTCAACATCTCCTATGGTAATCATGTCAGGGTTTTCTTCGTTCCTTACTTCATTCTCTGTCCTATAATTCGCATTATGATCCATTGCACTGAAACAAAACAATTCTTGGTCAATCATAGGCCAAAATATCAACTGCACCTCTTATCATTAATTCTTGTCTTTGTTTCACAAATACTCTACTCTTTTACTGTCTTGAAATATTACTTAAAAATTCCTACCAACGTATATCTCATTCCACTTTCTGTTAACATGTTTCTCATAATAATTTCATGTACACGTCATATGTACATCTAGCTTTATCATCACTCTTACCAACAATTAATATATTACATCTCTTTTGAAACATAGTGTTTCAGAAATCATTATATCTTTATGAATTTTATTATTCATTTTCGTTTTTACACTCTCACTTTTCATTACTCATATTTGGCCAATCCATTGAGACTGATATATAATACTATACATGCCAACATTCCCACGTCTTTATATTCTTTTGAATTTCATACCCCTTCCTCATTATACATGATATTCTTGATATTATATTACTCACATTGTAACCCATTTCGTCTTTATTTCATAACCATCCTTCATCTCGTTTACATTTATAGGATCAAGCCACTTACTCTTTTTAAAGAGTTTATTAAATCATAATCATTTTATTCTCATTTGCATTTTAGAACATAACCTCTTTCTCAATTAACATACTTTATGTTTTCTCGTTAAATACCTTATTGCTGGTATTAATTTAGTTTAGACTATCGCAGTCACTACATATTTAACTGTTCTTCTCCATCATTAACTTTTCTTATGATCAATCAATTACTACAATTAAGTAGTATAATATTTATTACCAATTCACATTTTGTTCATTCGTCTGTACACTTTCCTCATAACCATGATTTCTTGTTCTCTTTATGTAATACTTTCTCATAGTAATATATTTTATAACACCGCATAGTTTATAGTATCGCGTACTATTTTATTCATACTCAAATCTAGGCTTAGTCAAGCCCCGTATCATTTTTCCCTCTTATTAAGGTATATCATACCATCTTCATCATTTATTTTATCAACTTTTATTAGCATGTCTTTCTGACATCAACTCATTATCTTATTCAATATCCGCCTTACTTGGATAAGTTATATTTTTATTGGTGTTCTTTCACCAGTCACACTGATTTTGTTCTTTCTGACCCACTATTACGACCATCCTTTGAAATATTACTTACTTAAAATCTCTTATATTCATCAGACTAGAATTCATGTCAAACACGACTCTTACAACAAGAGACTTCTCAGGTTTCCTTCCAACTCATTATGGTTTCTTCTCATATTCACTACTCTGGAAGTATAAATAAAGCATTTAAAATATAAGGTAGCTTTACCACACTATCCTCTATATCAAACTGTTGTACTCAATTAACATATCCATACACCTATTCTCAGATCTAAAGTAGCCTTGTTCATACTAAGGCACTCATGTATTACAGGTGTACTATCTCCTACAAGTACCCCTCACCCGATTCACAAGATTCCCCATGATTTCATCAAGTTCTAACATATATCGTATGTCAATAATAATATGGGCCCTTATATTACTCCGAACACACTATATACATTCGATCTTAACTTTACCACAAGAAGTCCCGATTCACAGGCTTAGGCCATGTATCACATTGTCAATTACAATCTAACATATAACCAACACATCCTTTAACAGTTTAGTATCACGCATTGCCTATAAGCATTCAGCACTAGCCACATAAATCATAAGATAGTATCTTTATCAAATCTTATGTATCAACTTGATGCATAACATTTACTCGCATACTATGTCATATAAGGCATCACGTATCTGGCATCAATATATTTAACCTCTCGGGTATTTCAATACAAATCATAATAACATAAACAGTTAGCATATTCTCAATGCAATACACAGTATATCCACCAAGCTGCAAGCCTCCAGTTTGACAAAAATCCGCAGAACCATGGTTTAAGTCCAGGCGATGCATAACACACCTCCAGATCCCTCAAACCGTGGCTCTGATACCAAGTTGTAACGTCCCAATTTTCAAAATTTAAAAGAATGCTTGAAACAAAAGGTATTTGTCTAAAAACAGAATTTGATAAGCCGATAGAAACCAACCAAGTATTCTTGAACCCTCTGGTTCGTACAACAAGGTAATACAACCACAATTCATGTCAAAAACAGTTTCCAATAGGCTTATCGTCAGCGGAAGCCAATAAAACATTTCATTTAAACCATCGGGTTTGTATAAAAAGAAATATGCGCGCATTTAAATCAAAGTACATTCCGTTACACAAATGGGAGTGTTATTGTTTCAAATCACGTTTTAAGCAATCAACCATCAACAGTCAAATCGGGGCCTTGCCTTAGTGCTAACACAACATGCAAAACAACAACAAGCAGTATCTTCTAAGATACAAGAGCTTAGTGAGAAAGCTAAACTGTAAATCATATAAGCACGCACATACACATATACGAATGCCACAACAGGTCTTATGGATACAGTACTGCACCATCTTAGCATCCGCCAAGAAGGCTAAAACGCTGTCCATAGCACTACTGCACGAAGCAGCATGCTACAGCTCTACTCTCGCACACCATGATCCTCTGATCATTTATAACACATTGCAATGTAACACACATATCACATATATGAATCAGAGTTTAGAAAACTCACCTCCGTAATTAATACCACACAGAGTTATGCCAGATATACTCAGAACACGTCAAACAATAATTCCTACAGATATATAATAATGGTATTAATCACATAATCAAACTCAGCTCTAAACAAACTGAACAGGTCAGGGCACCCCCTAGGCATGGATGTGCCTTCCCCAGGCATGGTTGTGCCCTCCCAGGCACGCCCATGCCCTTCTCAGGCACGCTCATGCCTTCTCAGGCACGCTCGTGCCTCTCTCAGGTACGCCCATGCCTAAGTCAAAAGGCACCGGAAGTACCGTATGGACTAAGTATTGCCACGGGGGCATTAGGAACGCCCGTACCCTCCACAGGCACGCCCGTGCCTCCCCTGGTCTGCACTAGTAAGTCGGCCAGAACACTGTTTTTCCGACCAAAACACCAAAATACTCACTTTTAATTCATAAAAACACTACTAGGGTGTTTTCCTACACCCTAAACAACTTCTAAGCAATAAACAACGACAAAAACAAGATCTAATCCATGATTCACCATGAATCAAGCTAAAAACCCATAAGAACTTCAAGAACATAGCTTAAATAATCTTACCTCCAACTTGTGATTGCTAAACTCAGAAGTTACCACTTGATTCTATCTGTTCTTGATTCAAAAAGTTGAGAGAAAAAGGGCTGGAACAAGAAGCTATGTGAAGTGGTTTGTAAGAAATGAAGACTTTGACTTTCAAAGGTCAAAGTTAGCTATTTATAAATACATCTTTGAGAATTGACACAAATGGTCCCTCAACTTCTCTTATTTCAAAATAACACTTTTAACCCCTCAAGTTTCTAAACACCTCCTAATCTCAATTAGGCAATCACTAAAATGTATCACTGGTTTAATTTATTAAATCACTAAATTTCAAACTTTGGGTGTTACAGATAGACTCTGTTAGATTTCCTATTGAGCTTTTATCTATGCCTATGAGAGAGTTTCAAGTGGTAGTGGGAATGGATTGGCTTGGGCGTTACCAAGCAACCATTTTGTGTGGAAAAAAATTGATTCGGGTTCAAGCCCCAAGTGGGGAAGAACTATCAATTTTTTGGTAGTAGAAAAGGTGAGAAAATGTGTATGTGTTCGGTAACTAGAGCTCGGAAATACCTTCAACGTGGGTGCACAGCCTTTTTAGCTCATGTTATTGATACGAAATTAGAAAAGAGACAGGAGAGCGTGGATGATGTGGCAGTGGTACGAGAGTATTCTGATGTTTTTCTAGATGATCTGCCTGGTATACCGCCTGATAGGCAAGTAGAGTTCATAATTGAGTTAGTACTGGGGGCTACACCGATTGCGAGAGCTCCGTATAGACTTGCACCGCCAGAGATGCAGGAATTGATGAAACAATTGCAAGAGTTGTTAGATAAAGGTTTTATTAGACCTAGCAGTTCACCATGGGGCGCTCCCATCTTGTTTGTAAAGAAGAAAGATGGCACATTCCGAATGTGTATTTATTATCGTGAACTTAATAAAGTGACTGTGAAGAATAAGTATCCCTTGCCCAGAATAGACGATTTGTTTGATCAATTGCAAGGGGCGTCGTGGTTTTCGAAAATTGATTTAAGGTCGGGTTATCATCAGTTGAAGGTTCGGGAGGAAGATATTCCTAAAACTGCGTTTAGGACGCGGTACGGGCATTTTGAGTTTGTGGTTATGCCATTTGGTCTTACAAATGCGCCTGCATCATTTATGGATCTTATGAATAGAGTTTGTCGTCCGATGTTGGATAAATCTGTGATTGTGTTTATTGATGACATTCTTATATACTCAAAGAACCCGACAGAACATGAAAGACATTTGAAAGAAGTATTGGAGACGCTGCGAAGGGAGAAGTTGTATGCTAAATTCTCCAAGTGTGATATCTGGATTCAAGAGGTGCAATTCTTGGGTCATCTGATTAATAAAGAAGGAATCAAAGTTGATCCTGCGAAGGTCGATGCAGTGATGAAATGGGAACCTCCGAGGAACCCTACCGAAATCAGAAGCTTTTTAGGGTTAGCGGGTTATTACAGACGGTTCATTCAGAATTTTTCAAAGACTGCAGTTCCATTAACCAAGCTAACCAGGAAGAATGTAGAGTTCGTTTGGGGAGATGAACAAGAGGCTGCATTTTCAATTCTTAAGCAAAGATTATGTGAGGCACCTATTCTTGCTTTGCCAGAAGGAATGGAAGATATGATATTGTTTTGTGATGCTTCTTATCAGGGGTTGGGATGTGTTTTGATGCAGAGAGGTAGAGTTATTGCTTATGCTTTTCGACAACTTAAGCCAAATGAAATTAATTACCCAACTCACGATTTGGAGTTAGCAGCAGTGGTTTTGCATTAAAAATCTAGAGACAATATTTGTATGGAGTGAAATGTACTATTTATACTGATCACAAAAGTTTGAAATATTTTGTGGATCAGAAGAATCTTAATATGAGGCAGAGAAGGTGGTTAGAACTTCTGAAGGATTATGACTGTGAAATTCTTTATCACCCGGGAAAAGCCAATGTGGTGGCAGATGCTTTGAGTAGGAAGTCGGGGTCGGTACTTTTGAAGAATGAGTCGTTACGGATGACAGTGACTACGCCATTGTTGGATGTTATAAGAGATGCTCAGCTGGAAGCAATTAAAGAAGAAAACCATAATAAAGAGCAAATTAAAGGGCAAGTAACTAATTTTGCTAAGGATAGTCGTGATCTATTCTTATGTTGTGGACGAGTGTGGGTACCTAATCATGGAGAAGTCAGACAAACTCTTTTGAGTGACGCTCACAGATCTAAATTCTCTATTCACCCGGGGGCGACTAAAATGTATAAAGATCTTAAAGTGGATTATTGGTGGCCAGGTATGAAGCAAGATGTGGCTAAGTATGTGGAGAGATGCCTTACGTATCTGCAAGTGAAAGCTGAACAACAGAAACCGCATGGGAAGTTGCAACCTTTGGAAATACCTGTCTGGAAGTGGGAGAATATTACTATAGATCTAATCACTAAATAAACTAAGACCCCTAGAGGTTACGATGCTATTTGGGTGATTGTGGATAGATTAACCAAAAGCGCACATTTTATATCTGTTAAAGAGACTTACTCTTCATAGAAGCTGTCAGAGGTATATATGAAAGAAATAGTATCTGGTCATCGTGTGCCAGTATTTATTGTGTCAGATAGAGATACTCGATTCACTTCCAGGTTTTGGAATAAATTTCATGGGGAAATAGGGACTAAGCTTCATCTTAGTACCACATTTCATCCGCACACAGATGGTCAAAGTGAGAGAACAATTCAAACTCTTGAGGATATGTTGCACGCATGTATTATTGATTTTGGAGGGAGTTGGGATTCCTATCTACCACTTGCAGAGTTTTCTTACAATAATAGTTATCATACTAGTTTGGGAATTCCGCCTTATGAAATGTTGTATGGTAGAAAGTGTCGGACTCCGGTTTGTTGTGGTAAGTGGATCGGAGAGAGTTGGGAGTACTGAGGTGGTACAGCGTACCATAGAGCAGATTCAGCAGATAAGAGATAGATTGCTAGCAGCTTAGAGCAGACAAAAGAGTTATGCAGATAAAAGGAGATCACCATTGGAGTTCCAAGTGGGTGATTATGTGCTATTAAAGGTGTCACTGTGGAAGGGAGTAATTAGATTTAGAAAGAGAGGTAAGTTGGGTCTGAGGTTTATTGGACCATTCAGAGTTAGTGCTAGTGTGGGTAAAGTTGCTTACAGACTAGAACTTCCAGAAGAGTTATCCAAGATACACAATACCTTTCACGTGTCTCATCTTAGGAAATGTTTAGTAGACGAGTCTACATTTGTGCCACTGGAGGATGTATGCGTTGATGATAAGTTGAAGTATGTCGAGAAGCCTGTTGCTATATTGGAAAGGAAAGTTAAAGCTCTACATAATAAACAGATTGGATTGGTTAAAGTTTAGTGGAAACATCGAAAAGGGTCGGATTATACTTGGGAACCGGAGGATGAGATGATACGCAACTACCCAAAACTCTTCAGCAGTTGATTTCAGGGACGAAATCGTTTTCAAGTGGGGAAGAGTTGTAACACCCAAGATTCGGAAATTTCCCTAATTAGTAACTTTTCTATTTAACGTGTTTTAGTATTGCCTAATAGAGATTATGAGGTGTTTAGAAACTTGGGGGACTTATGTTGTAATTTTTGGAACTAGAAAAGTTCAAGGACCATTTGTGCCAATTTGCAAAGTTATTATATATATATGGAGAAATTTGACTTTATTTGAGTCAAAGTTGTCAAAACCATTTCTCTTCACCTGCACATTCACGAGAAAAAGAGAGCAGCTATTTTAGTGAGTTTTGAAGCTAGTACAAGCAAGAGAAAGTGGTTCCTATTGATATTAACTTGTCACAAGTTGAAGGTGAGAATTTTTGATTAAGTTCTTGAAGTTTTTATGGGTTTTTAGAGTTTGATTCATGGTTTAACAAGTTAGAAATGATCCTAATGAGTTAGTATTGTTTCCTTACTGTTAGGGGTGTAGGAAAACACCTCAAAGCATGATTTTTATGAGTTTTACGGATTTTTGGTCGAAATCTGCTACTGCAGAGATGAACTGTCGGATTGTCTGTAAGGTACACGGCCCGTGTAGTGTAGAAGGCGGTCATAGGGCCATGTTAGAGTACATGGTCGTGTAGGAATATAGGTACACGACCCGTGTAGGTGACGTGGACAACACTGGCGATGTGGTCAGGTGTGGTCGTGTAGAGTATATAGGACACGGCCCGTGTTGTGTTACACAGCCCGTGTAGATCCCATGCCTTATTCATTTGTTAAGTGTTTATTTGGTACATGTTTTGATTATATGATTGTAGGGGTTATTATTTGACGTGTACCGAGTTATCTGGCTTATATCTGTGTGATACTATTTGCTGAGGTGAGTTTTCTAAACTCTGATTCATATCTGTGATATGTGTGTGTTACATTGCAATGTGGTATATTATTGATCAGAGGATCACAGAGAGAGAGAGAGCTGTAGCATGCTGCTTTGTGGAGTAGTTGCTATGGACAGCATTTTAGCCTTCTGGGCGGATGCTAAGATGGTGCAGTACTGTGTCCATAAGAAGTGTTACAACATTCGTATATGTGTATGCGCATGCTTATATGATTTACAGTTTAGATTTCTCACTAAGTTCTCATAGCTTATTAGATACTGCTTACTGTTGTTTTATAGGGCGTGATTCCTCCAAAGACAAGGCCCAAGTTTGACAGAGGTTGTTGTATGAGGAAAATTTGTATTTTGAAACCTAACGCCTGGTTGAATTTTGAAAACAAGTCTTTTGTTGTAAATAGTGAATATTACTCTTTTGTATGAACCAGAGGGTTCAGGATGACTTTTGTAGCTTCCACTTTTATATTAAAAAACTCTTTTGATTTTAAAATACTTCTGTTTTAGAGCTTTACTTTTATTTAAGAAATTGGGGCGTTACACAATTGTGTCCGATTTGCCTTACAATTTTGTGACATTTTTGCAACAGGTTGATTTTGGGACGGTTTTGCGACATATATTAATTGTGACATTTTTGTGACGATGGTTTTACGATTGATATAGATCGCGACAGTTTTGTGATGGATATCAATTGCGAGGATTTTGTGACGGATATCAATAGCGTCGGATTGCAACAGTTTTGCGTAGGGGTTTGATACTTTGACATTTTGGATAAAATGCCCTATCTGTCACAAAAAAAGTAAAAGTAACATGCTTGAATATATGCTTTTATAATTTCCATTTCTATCTTTCTCTTTCTAAATTGCAACTATCAATAAAGATTGTTGTTTAAAAAAATGAGTAAAGATGGCATAAATATTAAAAAGTTGTCCAAACCCAAACAAGTATAATTCATTTAGTCGATAACAATTTCATAATAATTTTTAAAAAACTAGTGCTTAATGTTTTTTTGTTGATATTTTGCGATTTGTGCAAACAACTCGGCTAACTTGTCATTTGTTTCATTTTTGGGGTCCTCGGCTAATCTTTCATTTTCCCCTCTTATCTTTCTTTCTATCTTTCTCTTTCTAGTCTTGCTTTTTTTTTTATCATAAGCATCTTTTACCCGTTATCTTTCGATCTCTTTTTCTTTATCCATATCGTCGATCACCTTTGTCAATTTTCCATTTTTGCGATCTATAAATCATAAACCTTGTATTAAACATATAAATATATACTCCATTAACTTTTATTCATGCTCATCTTGAAAGCCCTAAACAAAATTGATAAGTAGAACAACTCTAAAAATACATTACTCAAAATCTCAACATAAAAAATGCAATAAACATCAATGTACAAATAGTGGACCAGTAGCAGCTAAGCATCCTTGAATCTCTTTAGCAACAACCAAGTGGAAAAGAAAAAACCAAAATAACATCAAATCCAACTCAAGAAACATACAAAAGTAATCAAGTATATGACAATTTAAGAGTCGAGAAACATATGCTAATTAGCTAATTAAAAAAATAGTAGATATTCTAAAAAACGTAACTAAGATGAAATTATATATTAACGAACTCTACCAACATCACTTTGAATCATGCATACTGGACGGGAATTCATATAGGTCAAATAAATTCGAAATGACCTACTTGTTAATTCAGCTTTTATAAATTTACAATGGATTTGTGAAGGACCTACACTTGTGTTTTTATTTTTGAATTGTTTTTCCATATAATATGGAAAAGAATAAACAAAAGAACATCAAATCCAACTCAAGAAACATATAAAAGTAATCAAGTATTTGACAAGACAATTTAAGAGTCTAGCTAGAAACATAAGCTAATTAGCTAATTAAAAAATAGTAGATATTCTAAAAAACGTAACAAAGATGAAATTATACATTAACGAACTCTACTAACATCACTCTGAATCATGCATACTGGACGGGAATTCATATAGGTCAAATAAGTTCGAAGTGACCTACTTGTTGATTCACCTTTTATAAATTTACATAGGATTTGTAAAGGACTTACTGTTTTTTTTATTTTTGAATTGGTTTTCCATATAATACGGAAAAGAAAAAACAAAAGAGCATCAAATCCAACTCATAAACACTACAAAAGTAATCAAGTACCTGACAAGACAATTTAAGAGTCCATAAACATATGCTGATTAGCTAATTAAAAAAATAGTAGATATTCTCAAAAACGTAACAAAGATGAAATTATATATTAAAGAACTCTACAAACATCACTTTGAATCATGAATACTGAACGGGAATTCATAGAGGTCATATATGTTCGAAGCGACCTACTTGTTGATTCAGCCTTTCATAAATTTACGAAGGATTTATGACAGACCTAAACTTGTTTTCAACTTTTGAATTGTTTTTCCATATAATGAACTCATACACCCTTGAATACACTATTATATGACTATACATACACATAAAAAATTAAAAAAATCATTCGCCAACGCTGGACATGTCGTTGTATGATAAACGATATTTCATGTTTAGTAAAGGTGTATGTAAATACATGAAAATGTACAAAAGCGTGTCTATAGAAAAACAGTTCAAGGTCTATCGCAAACCCATCGCAAATTGTGAAATTTGTGACGGACCTAAACTTATTTTTGAATTGTTCTTCCGTATAGTAAACTCATACATTCTCTAATACACTATTAAATGACTATACAAACACACACACAAAAAAAACAAAAAACAAAAACTATTGACCTACGTCGGATGTGTTGTGTAAAGACACAATTTTTTTTATAAAACATCAAATTTCATTCGAAAGTACATCAAAAGACTTTACAATCACATATCAGTAGATATGAGTTCATTTAAAAAAATATTTTAGAATGATAAACAAAAAGAGGATCATTGTTTTTCAAAAGTAACAACGGAAGCAGGAACCATCATTTTTTTGTTGTAGCCTTCCCACGATCACCTAAAAAGAGCATAATCAACATTTGTAAGCACTAGGCGTAGTAAGTACATCACTTTTTATATTAACTTTAATACAATACTCTAATATATCAATAAAAGGATAGATTCTTATTTTTATTCACATACTAGCATACAAGATCTCAACCGCCACTCAGGTTGCTATTTAGTCACCGAGGCAACTCTTTAGCCACTCAAGCTATGAATATATTTCTTATGTAAATAATAGAATTATTAAACACAACATCATACATGTAACACATAGAATTACATGAACACTTCATTTTAGTAAAAGGATAGTGTCACTCACCTCGTTAATGACAATTAGGGTCTCATTGAACAATTAAACTCTCTTCTTATCAATTTAAGATTATCAACGTCCACCTATAATAGTTAATTAGTTTTTCATAACTTAGTTGCTCAATAATCACTCAAACAGTATGTTACACGGCCCCTATAGCTCTACATGACCATAGTACATGACCTAGAAAGGTCATGTACATCCACTGTGTACTCTAACCCTACATGGTCCGTGTTTATATTACACGGCCCGTGTAGCTCATTTTATATTTTTTGCATCGGATTTACGTCCAATTTTTCTGTCGCTAACCCTTCTATTGCTAGTCTGTGGCTATTTCGTTGCTAATATTTGCCGCAAACCCTTCCGTTGCTAATGTGTGACTATTCCGTAAGTAATTTTGATCATGTGATTGTGATGGTTTTATGCATTGGAGTCTATCACAAAGTCGTCACAACTTTGCTATTTTTTACAACGGTTTTCTACGATCGTAAATTTCCGTCGCAATATCCTGTTTGTTTTAGTGAACAAACCGGCCTTGAAGTGTTAAAAAAAGGTCTCAATTATATCCTTTTCGTCCACCTGTAGACACCAAAATACCGGTCTCTATTCAGTACTTTTAGAGACAAGTTTTCAAATTGGTGTTTATCTAATGTCACACTCGGACCACCCCTTATCTACACTACATCTACATCATGTCACTATATCAATTTTATCCGGTCTAAAAATGGTGCATGTAAAAGTGAGCGGCTGTTGATTCATTAATTTATACAGTTTGCAGAAACATTAATTTATACAGTTTGCAGAAAGTCAGTTTCAATGAAATTGTTTGTATTTAGGATACTCTAGAATTTTTTAACGTTAATATCTTTTTACAAAATCTTCATACTTATACTCATACTTACTAATTCTAGACAAGTATATATTAAGATTAAGAAAAAAAATAAAAAAAGAGAAATATATAGTAAATTACACATGTTCATTAATTAAAGTTTAAAATATAATTATTTAGTAAAAATATATAGATAATTTTCCAGGTCAATATCGTGTTTTTCAATAAATAAAAAGGTTAAATAATACGTACAGCTAAAATCATATATAATAAATACTTTTTTAGTCAATTAAATAAGTAAATTATAAAATAACGAATGTATATGTCATTTAAAATATTTATGGATACCCAAGCACATATTATATGTATTGCATTAAAAAAATAATAAAATTTTGAAATTTCACTTTTGCCCTCCTCTATTCCTATAAACTCAAGGAACCAGCTCTTCTTCCATCCCACCAATGCCACATTAACCCCATACCTCTGTCTCTCTAACTCTCTCTCTCTAACTCTCTTTCTCTGTCACATACTTATGGGTTCTATAGCAGAAATGGAAAAACCACATGCCATATGTATCCCCTACCCAGCTCAAGGCCACATTAACCCCATGATGAAACTTGCTAAGATCCTTCATTTTAAGGGCTTCCATATCTCCTTTGTCAACAACCACTACAACCATAAACGCTTGCTCCGGTCACGTGGTCCTTCCTCCCTCGACGGTCAGCCGGATTTCCGTTTCTACTCCATTCCCGACGGCCTTCCGCCGTCAGACGCCGAATCCACCCAGTCAATTCCGGCTCTCTGCGAATCCGTTCCCAAACACAGTTTGGAACCCTTTTGTGAACTCATCACTAGGCTTAATGGGGACAAGGAGTCTGACGTGCCGCCGGTGACCTGTATAATTTCCGATGGATGCATGAGCTTTACGCTTGAAGCTGCTGACAGGTTTGGGTTGCCGGAAGTTCTTTTCTGGACGCCAAGTGCTTGTGGGGTTTTAGCTTACTCTCACTATAGCGATCTTATTCAAAAGGGTTATACTCCCCTCAAAGGTACGTAAAATTCAAATTATTACTAGAACTTTTATTTCCCTACGACTGATTAATTATTTTCTTTATATTTAATGGTATTATAATAAAAAGAAAAAGTTTAGTGGATAACCATTTGTAATATAGTTAAAGATATATTTAATATTAACCAGCACTTATATCCGCGTAATGCGACGACGATGACAATAGTTTATGTTTGACTATATGTTTGATTTTAATAATATAAGTATGATCTTTATGGAAGCGGTGTCGGAAAATGATATTTTTTAACACATATCCATATTTTCTTTTTTCTTTTTATATTTTCGTTATTTCTCTTTTTTCTAATAAACTCTTTTATTGGTTTTTTAAAAATAATAAAATAAAAAAAAGTATTAATAATAAATAATTACAGAGAAAGATAATCTAACTTTAAAAAATATATTGATATAGTGTAGAAATATAACCTTGAATCCATAATTTTTTTTAAAATAAACGATCTTTGATACGGAAATATTCGGTTTGATATCAATGTAATTTTTTTAATGATCAACATTCTACGTGTCGATACGCTACGTTCATGGCACGTGCAGTAAACATCGTAATGTATAAACTAGTTAATAAATAACAATTTTATTTATAGTTTTTGATCGATAAAATTAAACTAATTAATTGCATTTTCCTACAAAGTATATAATATGATTTTTATAATAATTATTGTTATAAATTTGTTCCTTTGTAACTAAATTAAATAAAGATAATTAGATAGTTATGTCATCTTAATAATATTACTTTTCCAAATTAAATTTTAACCGGTAAGATACTAAATACATGGAAATTAGTTAAAAATCAAAGGAAAAGAGTTTTTATTATTAATAACATTTTCAATATTCAGGGTCATATATTTTTAATTTTTAAGTATTAAAAAACCGTTTATTAGATAGAACCCAACCAGCAACCTGCAGGAATCAAAATATATACGTTTATAACATTAGAATTTATAAATATTTGTATGTATTTTTAAATAGTTCGTACAATCAATTTAAAATATAATAATTATAAGCAAGTTTAAACAAATTGATGATGTTTGTAATAGCTTATAACTTTGAATTTATAAGATCCTTTAAATTTCTTTTATCTATCTATATGCGAAGGAATTTTATAAACTCCACCACTTAGATTTATTTTCATCCTTTATCTGGTACAAATTGTTACAAGTTAAATTTTATTTATTCAATTTGTGACGTGTTCTATATTAATCTTCTGTTTCGTTACTAGTCTATCATTAATATACATTTCTAAATGGCATGTTTTCGAGTTTAATAAGAAAAGGAAATTAAGAAAATAGAAGGTAATGAAATCCCTTTGTTTCAAATCATCCTAATTTTGGCAACCAAAATAATTAAACCTAAACTTCCTTATCACACTGCTCAATTTTCTCTTCTCTTCTTTCATTCCTTAAATAAAACTCGTTGAAGGTTTTCATTCAAATTGATTTTTTACTTGCTTAAAAAAACTCGAAAACAACGTGTAAGGGATTAATTATAACTACAAATTAAGATGTCTTTATCTTCATTATTATTATTAATTACACTTTTAAAATGGACAATTATTGTTTTGTTCACCATATATGATTGGTGAATTTAATAATATTATATTTAAACGACAACGATATCCATTTTAATTTAAATAATATGTCAGCTTTCCATTTTAGACGTGAGATTCAAATCAAATTCGTTGTCGTTAATCTTTTAAAATAAACTGTTTGACATGGTTTATACTTTATATATATTATACAATGCGATCTTTGTTCAATGACTCAAAGATCTTTTTTAAGAGTGTTTTTGGCGTTGATTCATTTAAAAATTTTATATTAATATATAAAAATAATATAATATACTTTATTTCATACGTTGTGACTAATAATTGAGCAGTATTTGTGGTTAATTATAATCGAACTGTCCTCATCAGTTAAACAAAATTTAGACACTAAACCACCGGTTTTAAAAAGGGTCAATTTTGTTGGTCATACGACTCATACCGGTTATGGTTAATTCGGTGAATCGCTTTTTGTGCCCGCCTCTACCCAAGAATGCAATCAAAATCTGTTATTTGAAGATCTTGTTTAAAGCTAAGTTTAAAACTTTATATTTTCAATCTTATGACAATTTACTAATTGTTACAGATATGAGTGATGTGACAAATGGGTATTTAGAAACAAGCTTGGATTGGATTCCTGGAATGAATAACATCCGACTAAGGGATCTACCAAGCTTTATTCGAACCACGGACATGAATGATATCATGCTCAACTATCTCATGACAGAAGCTGCTGCTATCCCTAGAGGCAAGGCTATAATTCTCAACACATTTGATGCCTTAGAACAAGAGAGTGTTAAACCCTTAATTGCCATGAACCCACAAATCTTCACCATAGGTCCACTACACATGATGCAACAATATGTTCATGATAAAAGGCTCGAATCCATTGGGTCGAATCTTTGGAAGGAAGATGCAAGCTGCATCGATTGGCTTGACACGAAAGAACCTGGCTCAGTTGTTTATGTGAACTTTGGAAGTATTACAATCATGACTAAAGAACAACTAATCGAGTTCGGGTGGGGACTTGCTAATAGCAAGATGGATTTCTTGTGGATAACAAGGCCGGACATCGTGGGAGGCGACGAGGCCTTGATGCCACCCGAGTTCGTCGATGAGACTCGAGAAAGAGGCATGGTTACTAGCTGGTGCCCACAAGAAGAGGTATACTTTACGTAATTTTAATTAGTATATTAAAAAGTAAGTTTTTCAAAGAAAGTTAACTATTATTACTTTTTATTTTTTTTGTAACCACACAAGAAGACAAACATATAAAAAAGAGGGTAGTTAAGTAAGGTCACCTATTCATGGTTATTGTGTTGTTTATAAATGAAGATGATTTATATACAACAAGATAATGTGATATACGACAATCTCATGTTGTATGTTCATAGTGGTTGTATGCAAGTTGTTTTAGTTGTATACAAATCATATCTCACTTTGTAATCTCGACATGTATAAAATGTTTTTTTCATTGAATGATGTATGAAGGTTATGAAGCATCCATCAATTAGAGGATTCTTGACTCACTGTGGATGGAACTCGACTATTGAGAGCATTAGCAACGGCGTTCCAGTCATTTGTTGGCCATTTTTTGCGGAGCAACAAACAAATTGTCGATATAGTTGTGTAGAATGGGGGATTGGAATGGAAATCGATACGGATGTGAAGAGAGAGGAAGTAGAGGCTCAAGTGAGGGAGATGATGACCGGGGACAAAGGGAAGATGATGAAAAGCAAGGCTTTGGAGTGGAAGAAAAAAGCCGAAGAAGCCGTCGCTATTGGTGGATCATCTTATCTCAACTTTGAAAATTTAGTTAGTGATGTTCTCTTAAGAAAGTGAAGTCGTTTAGTTTGTTTTTCAATAACCATTATGTTTGTGTTTTATTTTTTTCGTTTTTATTTTCGCTTTTTATGTTTTTTTAAAGATGATACCAGTCGCTTTGAATGTGTCTTAGATAAAGAATGTAGACAATTTATTTATTTGGCAATCAATGTAAAGAGAATCAAAATGAACTATTATATATTGGTTCATTTGGCAATTTAAGCCTTATTAAGAGTCATGTATATTTTGTCTCAGTAGCAGAAAGAGCTACTAGATGTTAACACTGTGACTTCAAACTAACTATATACTTAAAAGACTTTAAACACATATCTACTAATTTATCTCCCTTAATTTATCAATGTTTTTAGCAAACTTTTCATATATATGTACACCTAAGTACATATATATTGCATCTCTCATCACCTTATTTCCCATATACAGTACTAGACCTATTTCAACTGTTCCACTAAGTTACATTAATATCCACTATACAACACTCCTATGTAGTTGCCCTAAGTTAGCAAGATATCTACTATAAGCTAACACTATAAGCTATATTGCATATATATTGCATCAGGCCTAGTACGTACACTCTTCATAAGATATATTAAGCTGCATATTGCATCTTAGTATGAATTGTTTGATGTATATATATAAGACACTTCTTTTTCTTCTTCCTCCTCTGGTGAATCATTAGCTAATTGCTTAAACATTGACCAATAGGAGTTTTCATGTTATTGCTTTATGCCATGAAGGAATTCGGCCATACTTTATTTAAGTAGGAATTTGACAATACTTTAAGGTTGCCTACAACCCAGTTTAGAAAATCTTAGAAAAAGGGGTTTAGCTTACTAAAATGTTTCCAAATTGTCATATTTATCTGTATTACACTTAAAAATTTTCTATTGTATGTATCGAACTTTTAATTTGTCAATATTATGTGTATTAAACTTTCTATTGTATGTACTAAACTTATAAGATTTTTACTTTTTTATTTAACCAAAATACATATAATAGCAACAATTAAAAGTTTTATACATATAGTAGAAGCTTTTAAAGTTTGATACATAAAATAGAAGCTCTTCTTAATTAATTTCCACCTAGAAGTCTATTTTCTAAACCTAGATTTCAAATAGAAAAGTCGAGCTATATTTGTGCACACATAGAACCTGGTTTGTTTTTTTATTTTTTATTTTTTCAAAAAGGGACTTATTTGGTATCAGTCAATATATTTAATCCGACCCGGCCTGTATTTCTAAATATCTTATGTTTTTTATAAAGAAGAAAAATATACATAAATAAACTCATTAATAGACTTTGATTTTAAATATTGTTAAAATACTTGATAGACCCGAACTTGATGCAACTTATCATGAATTTATTAACATCTTGTGTAATTATTTTTATAAATTATTGTTCGAAAAAAATGTGATGTATTTAGTTTGGCAAAATACAACCAGTTTAACAATTATGAGTTTGTTTGATTTAATTATCAACGTTGAAATTTTTTTAGATTATGATTTGGGTATTGTATAATATGCCGCCTTAGGACGGTTTTTTGATAATTATTTAAGTGTTACTATATATTTAATATATTATATATTATAGTAACTATGCTAATGTTACTTCCATAAATGCTATTATTTAAGTGTTACTATATATTTAATATATTATATATTATATATATTATAGTATTATATATTATAGTTACTTGATGGAAGTAACTTTAATATATAAATAGGGTACACTGATTTCCCTTTAGATTTTTTTAAAACACACAAACGAAAAAAACTCACAGAACTCTTTTCACGCCTAAGTCGATCCCTCAAGAACACCAAGAGATTTTTTTTTGTAATCATCCATCAATTAAGACATCATAACATGAATTAATGGCTTCTTCTACATAAACATGCTTACAAAAATTGTCTATCAATAAGTATTTCAATCTCTTGTGTGTTAGATGAATTTGTGTTTGGATTTTCTTTAAATAGCTAAACACAAACACATACCTAATTCTACATCAAATGTTCACTACCAGGACTTGATCACACAATCTTAAAGTTGGAGAGCATCTTTTTTAAATTCCAATACTACTAAGTCAAAGCCCTTTGGTAATTTGTGTTTGGATTGATTAGAAATGTAACGCCCCAAATCCAAAAATTTAAAAAAATGCTTAAAACAAAAGGTATTTGTCTAAAAACAAAATTAATAAGCTGAAGGAAACTAACCAAGTATTCTTGAACCCTCTGGTTCGTACAAAAAAGTAATACAACCACAATTGATGTCAAAAACAGTTTCCAATAAGCTTATCGTCAGCGGAAGCCAATAAAACATTTTGTTTAAACCATCGGGTTTGTATAAAAAGAAATATGCGCACATTTAAATCAAAAGTACTTTCCGTTACACAAATGGGAGCGTTATTGTTTCAAATCACGTTTTAAGCAACCAACCATCAACAGTCAAACCGGGGCCTTGCCTTGTTGCTAACACAACCTGCAAAACAACAACAAGCAGTATCTGCTAAGCTACAACAGCTTAGTGAGAAAGCTAAACTGTAAATCATATAAGCATGCGCATACACATATACGAATGCCACAACAGGTCTTATGGATACAGTACTGCACCATCTTAGCATCCGCCAAGAAGGCTAAAACGTTGTCCATAGCACTAATTCACAAAGCAGCATGCTACAGCTCTCTCTCTGTGATCCTCTGATCAATAATATACCACATTGCAATGTAACACACACATATCATAGATATGAATCAGAGTTTAGAAAACTCACCTCCGTAATTAATACCACACAGAGCTATGCCAGATATACCCAGAATACATCAAACAGTAATTCCTACAGATATATAGTCATGGTATTAATCACATAATCAAACTCAGCATCAAACCAACTGAACAGGGGCCGGGCACGCCCGTACCCCCTGCGGGTACGCCCGTGCCCCTAGGCCCAAGGCCCAGAAACAGGCCCCAACAAACATGGGCGTACCGGGTCAGGCACACCCTGTACTGGACCAAGGCACGCCCGTACCTAGGTACGCCCGGACCTCAAGAACAGAGGCGGTCACGGCCACGAGGCACGGCCGTACCCCTTAAAGGCACGCCCGTGCCTTTCTGGGTTCAGCAACAGTTCGCCGACTGTCTTGCTGTAACTCCGGCTAACTCACCAAAACTCTCATTCTAAATTCATAAAAATATTACCACGGTATTTTCCTACACCCCAAACAACTTATAAACAGTAAACAACAATCAAAACATACTCAAATCCTTGATTCACCATAGAATCAATTAAAACCCACTAAAATACTCAAGAACATGATCAAGAATCCTTACCTTCAACTTGTGATTAGCTATGACTAGTTGTATCCACTTGTTTCTAGTTGTACTTGCTCCAAATCTCAGAGGAAATATGCTGCTCTAGAACTTACGTGTGAAGTTGTTGGTGAAAAATGAAAGGTTTGACTCTCAAAGAATCAAATCTAGCTATATATAAACATCTTTGAGATTTGGCAAAAATGGTCCCTCAACTCTCTAGTTTCAAAAAAATGACAATTTTAACCCATCAAGTTTCTAAACACCTCCTAATCTCAATTAGGTAATCCACTAAAACGTATGACAGGTTTAATTTATTAAATCACTAAATTTCAAACTTCGGGTGTTACAACTCTCTCCCACTTGAAATAGATTTTGTCCTCGAAATCAACTGTCAAAATGCTCTGGATAACTACATGTTATCTCTTTCTCAGGTTTCTCTCTCAAAACCACCTTTTTATTTCTACTGGACTTAACTAGTCCAATCCATTACTGCCAATACTCATATTTCCAATAGTATAAACACATATGCAGACTCATCACTCTCTGAGGTATAACTCTTGACAAATACTCCAGTGACTCTCACAGTCTACACGTAACCTTTCCCATATAAACAATAACTCTAAATGGTCCAATCAACATTGGACCTAATTTCCATCTTATTCTTAATCTATTACCGCTCTTTTATAGTAATATATTAATATATCATAGTTTTTCCCACTTATCACTCATCAACAGTATACGATTATTTGTATAACTCTTTAATCAATTTGGCTATTAACAATATTCTTCTCATTTAATAAATTGTTCTGTTATTTACTGTAACAACTCATTGTTACTCATTTTTTTCTGATCTTGAGGTTTGACCTCTTACCACATAATATGTTGTACGGCGACAACCCGATACGAAAATAATAATTTGTATAATATATAAAAATTTACTATCACCAATTAAAATGTCGGTTTCTTTCAAATCTACAACATTCGTACAATTGTTTTCTCACTTTACTCATATAATAAAACGGCCTTCTCATCTCTTCATAAATTCCTTTTCAAAATTTGGATTAAATCAGTTTTCCGACATAACGAAAACAGGGACACATAATCAAAAATAATTTCTTTATATAAACTTCAACGAACGTTAGAGAAATAAAATTTTCTTGATGGAACTGAAATGTACATTTTTAAAATAGTTTGTTTACCACCACTCATCTCATTTTATAATCCAACCAGATTGGAACTTCTCTTATGTTTTGATATACATCATTCATTTCAAACTTGCAACATATTTGCCACATACTTGTCTACCACTGGCTTATCTCTAGCCATTAATATTTCACTTTTAACTCTTATACCTCTTACTCGTTTAAGATAAATCAAAACTTTAATTTTGTATTCTCTGCTCAAAAGATTTAGCTCGCTTTCCACCACTAGGTGCTTGTATTCAATTATAATAATTTAATAATTTATAATCATTCCTATTAGGGTTAATTGCATGTTACTCGATCCGCTTTTGCTGTGGTTTTCATCTTTACTGTTTCAATTGTGTATTTCATAGTTTAATAGTTAAGGATAAAATTTCGATCCTTCTCAAGGATTCATTTCTTTAATTCAACTCTGTTGAGTAGAAATTTCATTTTCAAGAATAATTATTGTTCAACCGTTCCCGCTCTTCCTGGAGCAATAATTTTACTCTCATCATAATAATCACTAAAATAATTATCGTGCTCATTTATCTGTCAGGTCAACACTTGGACCTTTTATTCAAATTTATATTTTCCACCTCACACATAGGCCAAGGCCTATAGATTTTAAAACTTCCATCCTGTTCTCTTGGTATTAAATACCGTTTAATTATTTCTGATAATCAACACGTATGTAACTCATTATTATATTTAACTTCGATTTGTATGATTAATTTATCAACATATAATCCATTACTCATCCAATTTTCCTCTGTAACAATATAAGTCACTGCCACATCTTTAATTTAATTCGAGACAGTAATCTCTTTCATTTACTCTTTACTCATTTTACCAATTATTCAATATTACATACTCTGGCCTCAAATTTCCCTTCCACTCAATGTTATACAATTTCTTCGTTTTAACTCTGTAACTTTTATCAATACTCATTTCTACCACGATCGCAGTGGTCTATATAAACTGTTTTAAGATAATTAGTCATTACAAATCTTTTCACACTACTCTCCCACTTGGAGTCAACTCATATATAATTATAAAATACCCATCAATTATACTTCAACCATTAACGTAAAATCTTTTTTAATTTTTACCTCCTTCAACGTTTTGTTATTTAAGAAAATACATACAGATTCTACATAATTTACATACATTTTAAAAGAAACCTTACACTATATCTACTTATTTATTTAACATTTCGACTAACAAATTTCAACTAGTTTGGACATTCTGATGACTCATGCCCGTACTGAGCACAGTTATAACAAAACTTTCCTAAGGATAAACAATCCTTATAATTATGTCCTACTTCTCCACACGTATAACAACCTTTGGTCTTACATTTGCACTGACCCGTATGGTTCTTACCACAAGTTTCACATTCTGGTCTTCTACGGGATCCTTCAGCTTTAACCTCTATCTTATCCTCTTTCATCTCGTTAACCATTTCATCCTTCAGTAAATGAAATTCTTCTCGAACTACACTTCTTATCTCATTCTTCATTTATGTCATAATAGACGGCATAATCGTCTTAATACATTTTCCAAACTCGTCGAAGATAACACTCCTAAGGTGTCTCGTAGGTATGGCTCCACGGCTTTCCCCATAAAGAGAAATATAATCTTCAACCTCTCCTATGGTAATCATGTCAGGGTTTTCTTCGTTCCTTACTTCATTCTCTGTCCTAGAATTTGCATTATGATCCATTGCACTGAAACAAAACAATTCTTGGTCAATCAAAGACCAAAATATCAACTACACCTCTTATCATTAATTCTTGTCTTTGTTTCACAAATACTCTACTCTTTTACTGTCTTAGAATATTATTAAAAATTTCTACCAACGTATATCTCATTCCACTTTCTGTTAACTTGCTTCTCATAATAATCTCATGTACATGACATCTGTACATCTAGCTTTATCATCACTCTTACCAACAATTAATATATTACATCTATTTTGAAACATAAAGTTTCAGAAATCATTATATCTTTATGAATTTTATTATTCATTTTCGTATTTACACTCTCACTTGTCATTACTCATATTTGGCCAATCCATTGAGACTGGTATATAATATTATACATGTCAACATTCCCACGTCTTTATATTCTTTTGAATTTCATACCCCTTCCTTCATCTCGTTACATTTATAGGATCAAGCCACTTACTCTTTTCAAAGAGTTTATTAAATCATAATCATTTTATTCTCATTTGCATTTTAGAGCATAACCTCTTTCTCAATTAACATACTTTATGTTTTCTCGTTAAATACCTTCTTGCTAGTATTAATTTAGTTTTGACTATCGCAGTCACTACATCTTTAACTGTTCTTCTCCATCATTACCTTTTCTCATGATCAATTAATTACTACAATTAAGTAGTATAATATTTATTACCAATTCATATTTTGTTCATTCGTCTGTACACTTTCCTCGTAATCATGATTTCTGGTTCTCTTTATATAATACTTTCTCACAGTAATATATTTTATAACACCACATAGTTTATAGTATCTCATACTATTTTATTCATACTCAAATCTAGGCTTAGTCAAGCCCGGTATCATTTTTCCCTCTTATTAAGGTATATCATACCATCTTCATCATTTATTTTATCAACTTTTATTAGCATGTCTTTCTGACATCAACTCTTATCTGATTCAATATCCGTCTTACTTTGATAAGTTTATACTTTTATTAGGGTTTTCTCACCAGTCACCCTGATTCTGTTCTCTCTGGCCTATTACTAAGACCATCTCTTTGAATATTACTTACCCAAGAATACCTTATATTCATCATACCAAAATTTATGTCAAACATAACTCTTACACCAAGAAACTACTCGGGTTTCCTTTTAACTCATTCTGGTTTCTCCTCGTATTCACTATTCTGGAAGTATAAATAAAGCATTTAAAACACAAGGTAGCTTTACCATACTATCCTCTATATCAATAGTTCATAACTAATCAACATCTCCGTACACCTATTCTCAGATCTGAAGTAGCCTTGTTCATACTAAGACACTCCTATATTACAGGTGCACAATCTCCTACAAGTACCCCTCACCCGATTCACAAGATTTCCCATGATTTCATCAAGTTCCAACATATATCGTGTGTCAATAATAATATGTGCCCTTATATTACTCCGAACACACTATATACATTCGATCTTAACTTTACCACAAGAAGTCCCGATTCACAGGCTTAGGCCATGTATCACATTATCAATTACAGTATAACATATAACCAACACCTCCTTTAACAGTCTGGTATTACGCATTGCCTATAAGCATTAGCACTAGCCACATAAATCATGAGATAGTATCTCTATCAAATCTTATGTATCAACTCGATGCATAACATTTACTCGCATACTATGTCATATAAGGCATCATGTATCTGGCATCAATATATTTAACCTCTAGGGTATTTCAATACTAATCATAACAACATAAACAATTTGCATATTCTCAATGCAATACATAGTATACCCATCAAGCTGCAAGCCTCCAGTTTGACAAAAATCTGCAGAACCATGGTTTAAGTCCAGATGATGCATAACACACCTCCAAATCCCTCAAACCGTGGCTCTGATACCAAGTTGTAACGCCCCAAATCCCAAAATTTAAAAAAATGCTTAAAACAAAAGGTATTTGTCTAAAAACAAAATTTAATAAGCTGATAGAAACTAACCAAGTATTCTTGAACCCTCTGGTTCGTACAAAAAGGTAATACAACCACAATTGATGTCAAAAACAGTTTCCAATAAGCTTATCGTCAGCGGAAGCCAATAAAACATTTCGTTTAAACCCTCGGGTTTGTATAAAAAGAAATATGCGCACATTTAAATCAAAAGTACTTTCCGTTACACAAATGGGAGCGTTATTGTTTCAAATCACGTTTTAAGCAACCAACCATCAACAGTCAAACCGGGGCCTTGCCTTGGTGCTAGCACAACCTGCAAAACAACAACAAGCAGTATCTACCAAGCTACAAGAGCTTAGTGAGAAAGCTAAACTGTAAAACATATAAGCATGCGCATACACATATACGAATGCCACAACAGGTCTTATGGATATAGTACTGCACCATCTTAGCATCCGCCAAGAAGGCTAAAACGCTGTCCATAGCACTACTTCACAAAGTAGCATGCTACAACTCTCTCTCTCTGTGATCCTCTAATCAATAATATACCACATTGCAATGTAACACACACATATCACAGATATGAATCAGAGTTTAGAAAACTCACCTCCGCAATTAATACCACACAGAGTTATGTCAGATATACCCAGAATACGTCAAACAGTAATTCCTACAGATATATATAGTCATGGTATTAATCACATAATCAAACTCAGCATCAAACCAATTGAACAGGGGGAGGGCACGCCCGTACCCCCTAGGCCCAAGGCCCAGAAACAGGCCCCAACAAACTTGGGCGTACCGGGTCAGACACACCCTGTACTGGACCAAGGCACGCCCGTACCCTACCCAGGTACGCCTGTACCTAGGTACGCCCGGACCTCAAGAACAGAGGCGGTCACGGCCACGAGGCATGGCCGTACCCCTCAAAGGCACGCCCGTGCCATTCTGGGTTCAGCAATAGTTCGCCGTCTGTCTTGCTGTAACTCCGGCTAACTCACCAAAACTCTCATTCTAAATTCATAAAAATATTACCAGTGTATTTTCCTACACCCCAAACAACTTATAAACAGTAAACAACAATCAAAACATACTCAAATCCTTGATTCACCATAGAATCAATTAAAACCAACTAAAATACTCAAGAACATGATCAAGAATCCTTACCTTCAACTTGTGATTAGCTATGACTAGTTGTATCCACTTGTTTCTAGCTGTACTTGCTCAAATCTCAGAGGAAATATGCTGCTCTAGAACTTACGTGTGAAGTTGCCGGTGAAAAATGAAAGGTTTGACTCTCAAAGAGTCAAATCTAGCTATATATATAAGCATCTTTGAGATTTAGTAAAAATGGTCCCTTAACTCTCTAGTTTCAAAAAAATGACAATTTTAACCTCTCAAGTTTCTAAACACCTACTAATCTAAATTAGGTAATCCACTAAAACGTATGACAGGTTTAATTTATTAAATCACTAAATTTCAAACTTCGGGTGTTACAAGAAAAGATTATAGGATATATTGATATCAAGAAATAATCAACATATGGTATCATATCCTTGTTCTTTGTTCTAATACGACAACTTTTGTTCAATGACAAGAAATAACAAAAAAAAATGAATAAATTATAAGTATCAATTTTTGTGATTTATGAAAAAAAGATCTCCGTCGGTTAATATTTCTTGAAATTGCATCACGATAAATAAAACTAGTATAATAGCAGTAAGTTGTTCGGGTATATAAATTTAATGTTTTTTTATATGAAGAAACTTTCGCTATCATTTTAGAAAATATTCAATCACATAGAAGAATGTTCAATATAGTTTATAATTAATTCATTATTGATTAAATTTAGGCATGAATGTGATTTTATAGGTTAATTTTTTTCTTTTACATATAGTAGAAAGTCATATAAAAATAGATTAGGGTGTAGAAAAAAATAGCCGAGTTTATTATGTGAAAGGAGAACAAGGTTTACTTGTGATAGCCACATAACATAGGCCAAATAACAAATTAATTGATTCATAGCATCTTTGCATGGTTTATGCGAAATCTCTTCTAAATCACAAATCTAGGTATGCGAGTTTATTTCATATTTGGCTAGATTTGGTGACTTCACCCTTCTAGAAAATTTATGGTCCAAAAGACTTAAATAATTTAAGTGAACCTTTATCACCTCCTAACACTTTCGTTTGTAATTATTTGGCACCGGGAAAAGTCAACATTTGTGTTTGGAGAGCTCACCTGAATCGCATTTTGGTGGGGTGTTCCCTTTCCGATCAACCCGACTCTGGACTAATGGTTTGCGGTTTCAAAAGTTTTCGTGGCTACAATTCACTCGACTATCTAGGAAATTTAGGTCCCGTTCGTTTCGCAGTAATTCAACAGAATTGAATGGAATTTAAATCAAATTCTATTGTATATCTCGTTCGATAACATTTTTCTGAGCGGAATCAAATTCTTTAAAATATTTATATTCCTTTAGTTAAAGGAAAGTCATTCCATGACAAAAGACTATTTTGTCCTTACTTTAACCCTATAGCGCCTACCACCACTATAGTATAGCGGCTCACCACCGCCGCCACCACCACCCGCCGGCACCATCACCACCACCACCGTCGCCGCCACCGCCGCCGCCACCACTATCACCACCCGCCCCGCCACCACCCTTGTCGTCCCCGCCACCACCATCACCGTTACCGCCGTCGCCACCACCATCACCACCCGTCGCCGCGCCACCGTCACCACCGTCACCGCCTCCACCACCACCACCACCACCACCGCGATGACACGGGTGTTGGCGGCGTCGGGTGGTGATGATGGTGGCGGCGGTGACAAGGGTGACAGCGGCGGTAGTGGTGGCGGCGGGAGGTGTGGGTGGACCGAGGGGGGTTGTGGTGGGGTGGGTTGGGTGTGCGTGTGTGTAATGATAAATTTTTAATATAAAAAATGAATAAAAGGGTATTTTGGTCTTTTGATATGATTCCATTGCAATTCTTTGGATAAATTTACAAACAAACGCAAAATAGGATTGAAATAAAATTCAATTCCATTCACTTTTCTGCGAAACAAACATGAACATGAATCTAATTCCTTAAGAATTTAATTCCTATAGGAATTGAAATTTTTAAGGAATTCAATTCCATTTCTTTAAATTCCGTGAAACGAACGGGACCTTAGTTGGAGAAATAACTTGGTTCAAGTCGTACCTCCAGAAGAGATAAGGTACTTCCTTGGGATGCCTTCACTACTAAAATTAGGCTTCCGTTTTTATGGATATCGGATAGGTTATCAAGGAGTGTAATCAAATTGAACGTTTTGGATCTCCATTTAGTACTCTTGTATATTCATGTTAAAGTGATCTAATATGTCTCTGCTATATATACGCCATTTCGGCCATTGTGTTTTGGGATGAAATACGAAAAACATACGGAAAAGTGCGGAACGCAAAGTGTACGAACAATATACATACAAAAGAATATGATTACAAGTCGATATTCTGATGAAATAGTCTCTAATAAACGAGAGATATAACAAAGACATTCTGTGTTTGGATTTGAATAAAGCCTGTAATTCAAATCGAGTTTCTTGGATTATCCTATATCTGAATTCGTGATACCCCAGGCAAAAGGGTCGAATTACAGATTACGGAAAGTGTATTAAACACGATCCACAAAATTATCCAAGTTATATTATTATTTTTACTTTCTATAAATCATTTCCTCCAACGGTGTTCCCATGACTCCATACAATCGGCCACAACCCTCAAAAACAACAAAGCTTTTTCATGATTCATTAGTATCAGTTATGGGTTTAACTTTCAATTTCAGTTCCAGATATGAGTTTCAATTTTGCCTTTGAGTTAATGCAAAGCTCGGGTTTGCAAGCAATTTTGATTCCATTTATATGTTTCGATGGATTTCCATTTTCGCTCTAAGTTAGGTCGGTGGATTTGATTTTCGATTTTGGCTTTGACTTTCAATTTCAGTTCTGATCTATTATCATTATTTTTGTTGTTTGAGTTTCAATTTTGGTTCTAGGATTTGTTATTATCGCGTTTTTGTGTTTGAGTTCTTCGATTTTGGGGTTATGATCGTTCATCGATCTAGTGTATAACTGAAATTTGGATTTGCTATCATCGTTTATTTTTCTGGATTTCATCTTTAATCGTGTTTTTAACACGAAAGGAGATTATTTTATTAAGATCGGTCGTACAAAACTACAAACTATAAACACATTTGCATACCACCTGATAATTACCAACTAAAAACAATTACCGGTTACTTGTTTTGCAAGTAATTGTGTGATACGTGAATACCAGTCTTAAATTTAAACACTAATCTAATCTATTTAACTGACACACTAACGGATAAACACACCCGATCGTATAGTAGTAAACCAAGCAAGACGAGGATGTTCTCCACATGAAACAGTTATGGAATATACTATTATGAAATAAATTAGTTACACTAAAATATTTTAAAAGTAAAAATGGGGTTTTGAAATTATAGCAGTTAATTGCTGACAAGGTATGGAAAGATTGAATGAAAACAGTATATATGAAAACAATTTTTAGGAGATTAAATAAGATATATTTACCAATGCATCACTTGTTCAATTTGTTATAAACATAAATAATATGACAAGTTTGTAAAGGCTTTCGAACTATCAACCATCGGTCCTATTAATCATATTATGATCTAACCTAATCAACTCACACTTAACTCTCGTTGTATGGTGAATTAATCTTAAACTTTTATCTATGGTAAAACCAAGTAATTTCGGTCATCATAAGCTCAGAATAACTGCATATCTTATTGCATGCAAACATCATAATCTCAGAACAAGCAAACAATTAAATAGAAGAAAACACACATGCACGTCACAATCTCAGAACATGCACAAACTGTATTTAACAAATCACTCAATAAAAGTTAAAATGAAAAACTCAAGGTTCAAGGTTAAACATAAACAAAACTAAATCATATATCAAAAATAAAAATTAGAAATCGAAATCTAACTCATAGACAAGTTAGTAAACAAACACAAAGAAAAACAAAAGTTACAGACCATTATAGAACAATGGTAGCAACCCAAGTTAACTCTGTAGATATTGTAGCCTCTCCTCTTTATCATTAATCACGTATAACTTGGTCGCATCTTGTTTTGTCGACTGTCGCATCACCAGCCGCCATTTTGCTTAATCCATATTAAGAGTATATAGACTGGAGAGTGGTGAATGGGTGTAGTAGGATGACTACTTGGGGGTGGGTGTGGTGCCACTTAACTTTTAATTTTTTTATTAAATTTTGATTGGTTAGTTGGGTTATGTGGGTCGTATAATTTGTGGCGAGAAATGATCACTATAAAACTGAGTGGTTGATTAAGTGATAGGAGAAAAAAACTAACTTTATACTAACACTCCTTTGTAGTCTAATATCCACCCTTTGTTTGTGTCTCATGGGCTTCTCGGCCCATAATACAAAATAAATGGCAGCCGCCCAAATAAAATGAAATATATACAAGATTACAAGCTCCTTTTTGCTCTTGAAGATGTCAGCTTGCCAGTCGCACAAAGAAAAATATAGAGCAGCTCACAAATTTATTAATTCTTTTGTCTGCCTTGCTTGGCCCAACATTGCTAACCACATACACACCACCATTCATGTAATTAACACAACAGCCCTTGTTTCTTTTAATTTTGGGCTTAGAATCTACCAGCATGTAAGCCCATCAACACTATTTAATTGGTTGTGTTTTTTTTCCTTTTTGGCAGCCAATTCTCGGCTGAGTTATCGATTCTTCATCCCATATTGAGTAGTCTATCCACTAAGATAATTGTTGTCCTTTTGGTCTAGTTTTCATGACCTCTTGAATCGTCTCGATCCGAGTTTTTATGAGTGAGATATGGTCAAAACATTGAACGTATGTTAAAGCTGCTAACTCTTATAATTTTTCTCATTTCTTACTTCGTTCGCGTATTTTCTCTATAAGCCTTGCAATGCAAGTTACAATAAATTAATCAAATAATTAGCCTAATTCATCATACTAATGCAATCAAAGAATGAGATATCAGGTATAATTGTTTAATACATACAATAGTAAAACGTGACAACTTAAATACATATTTATGTGAATTAAACCCTTAAAAAGGGTGATAATTCGTATGCACCAAAAATTGTTCATACATAATAATTTATGTATTATTAACTTACACCATAAACGAATTTTATTATGTACGAATCAGTTCCCTTAATAAAAAGATGACTATATGTGTTATAATAAGTTGGTTATTAATATATAAGAATTTGATATGTATATAAATGTTATTTTAATACTTATGTCAATAAAAAGTACATGATAATTGCAAAAAGGATCTATATAGGGGTGTTAATTGAGCACATTAGGTCGGTTCCTTTGAAAATCTGACCTAACTATCTCACTCGAAGATTTATTTAATTGAATCTAGATCTAACCCATTAGTAACATAACCCATTTAATGAAGCATTTACTAAACATAAATTTTAAAATAAATTCATTTTCGATCAAAATGACTTGTTTGTCGTTGAGGATCTCCTCAAATTGTCTTTCACTTCTACATTTTATAGAATTGTATAACATAAATATGTATTTCAATGAATTATGGATTTAATCATTTAACGATAAAACAGAAATACCATGGTTATTAAACTTAACGAGTTATCTAGTTCGTGATTCTAAATATAAGAAATTATATAATATTTTTCATACAAATGTAAAATATACTAAAATTACTTGCATGTTTGATACACGAGTTGATTTAACAACTAATAAATAGTAAATATTAATAAAAAAAGTATTAGATAACTATAAAACACAAAAGGAATAAAAATTTATAAAAAATAGTGACATAAGATGTCAACACCCACATCAGGGGTGAAAGCGTCAACGCGGTATTGAAGGCTGACATGACGGAAGTGTTAGATTTGTGTGCACAATTAGTGAACCATGATGCCATGTCCAATACTATTGGGAACTCAAGGGTGACACTTGTGAGGACCTGTAATTCAAGAAGTAATGCAACCATATTCGGAGAGAAGATTTATAATTAGTTAATTATAAATCAGTTATCGTAAATTACGGTTTTAACTTATGTAAGATAAATTATATCAAGTTAGTATATTAATAAGTAAATATATATTTATTAGTTAATAAATATATATTGTTAATTAATTTTATTCAAGGTTAATAATTTAAGTTTAAATTATTTAATTTGGATAATGTTTATTAGTTAATAATTAAAAAAAATTAAAAAGGATATATATATATATATATAAATGTTTTCTTTTAAAATTTAATTATTATTAATAAATAAGATAACATGGTGATTAAATTTTATTCAAATCTAATCAAGGATATATTTATATAGGGAAAAGTTCAAACGAGAACTGTTTTTCACACGAAAACTACGAGAACTAATCTTAGCCGTCTAATTTCCCCTTCTTCAATTGGATTGCTCACCCATGAATTTCTTATATGCACCTTACCACACTCAATTCCCCCACGCTCTTCATCCATGAATTCCATTTACCACTTGAATGGCCAAGATTGGTTCTTACAGTTCTCATACGAAAAACAGTTCTTGTTTGAACCATTCCCTAATTATATACATATATATATATATATCCTAAAATAACTAAACCTCCTAATAGTATAAATAGGGTTATTAATTATAGGACTAAGGTGAACCAAAAACTTAGCAAAAACTCTCTCTTTTTCCTCTCTCTTGTGTTCAACCGAAGAAACCAAAGTTGAGGGGTGCTCGGTTTTTGGGTGTCGATCTTGAACACACACGTATACAACCGGTTCGTTGTTCGTTGTTTGCTTGCCCTTCCTAGCGGGACTCATTTTGTTCATCACTCGTGGATTCTTCTTGAGCAATCCAAGGTATAAAATCTAGTCTATTATTTATGATTGTTCTTGGTATATACATACATATATATGGTGTTTTGAGATTATTAAAGATCCTAACCCTTTCGGGTTTTAAGGGTTGTGTTACATTCAAGTTTCCGCTTTATGAATGTCAACAAGATTGTTTTCCTTCGTGTCCCAATCAAGCCAATTGAGTTTGATTTGGTGTCACGAGGTGGTCAAAAACCCAACATTGGTATGAGAGCCAGGTTGGGTTTATTATGCGTGGTTGATTATTTTTATATGTATATTTTTGTTATTATATGGTTGCTGTAGAATATGTTTGACTTGTATAATACTGGCATTAGTATTTTTTTTGAATTATGTTTGTGGTTCTGTGCATGTCAACTGCAAATATTTGATTCAAACAAGTCAACAATATATTCTTGCTTGTTGTAGTTGGACGTAAGTTATAGTTTTTGCCAACTAAAGACCTATGGATTTGTTTTTATCTTTCTGTATTTTATTTTTGGTTTTAAGGAGACATGCGTGTCACTTACAACCCATTTATAATGTAAATGTAATAGAATAGATTCTATTGTTTATGTATTTATTTTGTTGTAAGAAGACCGAAGCTAAAATTTATTTTCAACAAGACGGATGTTGTTCGAGTCAAGACCGGAAGTGTCAAGGCCGGTGGGAGCAAGAGGAGGCTTTACAACCTATCCACGGGATCAAACTAGTCTAGGTTGTCCTTAGCTGACCTCTTAGGACAAGTTGATAAAACTATAACATATTTATATTAACTGCGTGTTTGTGCTTTACTTTTATAGTTTATATGCGACATTAAAATTAAAGTGTGATTAGTAATAGTTATTATTAATCTGAGTAAAACCATGGCTTATGATAAAATCAACATACGACAAAGGTTTTATAACATTGATTATTTTATGTTTGTCGTATTAGTATTTTAAAAGTTTATTTAAAATGACTTTTATCATAAGGACTATAAGTTTAACTTATAGACATATTGTGTACCTAGTTTTAAGTTATACGTGTAATACGGATTTTAAAATAATTATGCCTTGTTTGTTTTGTGGTATTTGCTGGGATTTGGATTTCAAATCCTGAGAAATCTTGTGTTTGTTTGGAAAAAGGCAAAAGATTTCAAATGATGGGATTTCCTTGAAATCCTACCAAATGCTTTAGATATGGGATTTTATAAATCCTCCCACCCCCTAGTATTTTCAAATCACATAAACAAGAAAATCTCCAAATTACCATATTACCCCCACCCCACCCTACCTACCCTTACCACACCCCTACCTACCCCACCCAACCCCTACCCTCACCCTAACCCTACCCGTACCCCACCCTACCCCTACCTACCCACCCTATCCCTACCCTACCTACCCACCTTAACCCCCAACCTACCCTACCCCACCCAACCCCACCCTAACCTACCCTCACGCTCTATCTTACCCTACCTACTCCCCCACCCTCACCCTACCCTACCCCAACCCTACCCCCTATCTTTACCCTACCCCACCCCACCCACCCCTACCCCACTCCTACCCTACCCTACCCCACCCACCCTACCCTACCCTACCCTATCCCCACCATACCCTCACCCTCTATCCTACCCTACCCACCTCCTACACTACCTTACCCCTATCTCACCCCACCCTATCCTTACCCTACCCCAACCTACCCTACCAACCCATTACCCTGCTCCCACCCTACCCATACCTACCCCTAACCTACTCCCCCACCCTACCTTACCCTACCCCCATCCCTACAATACCCTACCCTTACCCCCACCCTACCCTACCCAAATATAACTGATAGACAATTTTGTCACTTGTCAGAGAAAGAATTCAAATCCTTTGATTGATTTACAAAACAAACAGGATTTTAGGAATGCAAATCCTGACAAATTTTTTCAACCAAACATAGGACTGGATTCACAATCCTACCAAATGCAAATCCCGCGAAATACAAATCCTTTGACAAAATGCAAATCCCATGAAACAAATCCACGAACCAAACGCCCTCTTAGTGTTTAAAATAGTTTTACAAAACTAAAATTAATAAGTTTTTCTTAAAACTTGGATAAAACCCATAAAAATCTTAGATCAGTAGTGCTACCCATCTAATGGTACACCCCACCCATCAAACCATTGTGGGGAAGGGGATGAAAGCCTCTACGGTTCCTGATGTGACGGGCCAGAGTTCATCATGTCTTAGGTGGTGCGGTGTATTTTGGTAATTCCTTGATGTGATGGGCCCAAAATGCACTTAGAGTAGAGGTAAACATGTTTAGATTTCAATATCTAAAACTTTATGAGGTCTAGCAGTCGTTTCAGTTAGATACAATTAGTAAAGGAACCTACCTACCAGAAATAACACAAGGTTGGTGTTGTCGTGCCCAAACCATGCACCAGCACGTGTGAAATATAGATCCTACTCTAATATTTATCATTTATTTATTTTTTATCGATTTATATTAGAAAACTCTATTATGTGTTACTTATTGAACCATACTATGTTTTGTAGATGGCAAACTTAACCAACACTAACAACCTCTCTCTTCGTTCAATCCTTGAGAAGGATAAGCTCAACGGACCTAATTTCCTCAACCGGGAACGGAATCTACGGATTGTGCTTAGGCGTGAGAGGAAATGGCACGTTCTGGAGCAGCTAGTAGGGAATCCCCCTACACTCAATATAAGAGATGAAATAAAGGAAGCTTACTAGAAGCGTGTCAATGACGCCTTAGACGTAAGTTGCCTCATGCTAGCGAATATGAGTCCAGAGTTACAGACAAGCATGATGGATACTTCTATATATGACATGATCCGTCAACTAAGGGACATATTTTAGGAGCAAGCTCGCACCGAGCATTATGACGCCACGAGAGCTCTCAATACTTGCAAGATGAGTAAAGGAACCTCAGTTAGTGCCCACGTCATGAAAATGAAGGGGCAAACCAATCCCGTTGCAGTTGGCAACTGATATGATTCTCAACTCATAGTTAGATGACTACAAGCCTTTTATAGTCAACTACAACATGAATAATATGGAGAAATCAATAGCTGAGCTTCATTTGATGCTCAAGACTGTTGAGTTGAATATCGGGACTAAGTCTAGGGATGTCCTCATGGTAGACAATAGAGGTGGAAAGAAGAGGAAAAGGCGCATGGGAAGGGTAAAACCGAGCCAAGTGAAAGTGCACCCAAGGGAAATGGAGATGGAAAGGGCAAGAAAGTAAAACCAAACAAAGCAAGGGCCGAGAATTGGTGCTTCAAGTACGCTGAGGTTGGCCATTACAAGGTCAACTGCCGGAAGCGTCACGAAGGTGGTGATAAGTCCAAGACCCTAGGTAAATTTTGTAACCAACTTCAGTATTTACTTTCTACTTATATTTTTTATAAGTAAGTTGACGTGTGCAATTGTTTATTGCAATAGGTTAAGGAAAGTGAAGATACCAATAATACAAAGATCTAAGGCGAAGATCAAGGATATTAAATATATTCATAGTTTCAGCTTTAAAAACATTTATATTTCTATTTTTAGTATTTCTAGTTGTATGAGATATTTACGTTGAAACTATGGATTTAAATATAATGAATTATTTAGTGATATATCATTGCATTGTGTTGTGAGTCTATCTAGTCAATTTTGACTAGAGGTAATCTAACAAGTCAAACAAAGTCTTCACTTATTAGAAGTTGATTTTAATCTGATGCATTACTTATTGTCATTAAGTTATGTTAATTGTTTGACTAAACTTATAGAATTACTTGTAACAATAAAGTTTTTGTTGTAAATTAGAAACTTTTTCTAATCAAGTAATTTAATAATGACTTATGAAAACAAGTTCAAGTTTTGAACTAAGATTAAACACCTAAAATAATAAATATTATTTCATAGGGACGTGTTTAAGAGTAAAATATTTCTGGGTATAAAAGGATCAAGGTTTAAAATACTCATATGTTTTAAATAAGAATCATAAGTATTCTTACAAGTGTGTTATACTTGTGATAATATAAAGTTTCGAGAAACCAATTTCCGTAATTGGAAATCATAGATATAAGGAAGATCCAAGTTAATTTGAGTTTTCGTCAACTTTAAGATTCTTATCTAAAATCTAAGTTTTAGATATAATACGTAAAGTCGGTTTTTGGACTAGGAAGTCAAGTGTTGACTAAGTCAATAGGATATTTTATGTATTGCTATCTTTTCATAATAGTTAGTGGGAGCAATTGACCTACTCTGTAATATTTGTGTTGATTAACTAGAACAAATAATCACGTCGAAGCTAATAGTGTTCGGATAACACAGTGAGTATTAGCTTGTTGAATTTTAGGAACATATATAATCCAATACGGGATTATGAAACTTTCAAAATGGTCCAAGTAATAGGAGTAATCCCAAAAGGTCAAAGTGACATCAAGTTCTGAGAGTTAATCAAAATAGAAGTGTTTCAAAGTCTTGAAGCATTTTAAAGTCAGTTTTAACTTAGATTAGACGTCATAATTATATATTAAAATTCAAATATCATCGGTGTTGGAAATAATAAACAAATTATTAGAGAAGTGTTCAAACACTAGATGTTTCATGCTTACGGGTTTTTGTAAACAATGCTTTTTTATTTCATCGATTTCTTGGCATAGAAAGTATTCATGCATCTAGAATGTAACCAAGTTAAGTTACAGGCGTATTTTATATATTCAGAAACGAGGAGTTATTCCAATTCTCCGAGTTTAACGAATATGATAAGATCAGAACGTCTACAATTTTTTTTTAAGGTTTGCAAAAACAATTTATCTAGTAAAGCAAGTAAGAGCACTAATTCTTCAATTTATGCTATACTTGTTTTTGGTTCATAAGAGTATTGTAGTTACAAATTGTAATTCTTGATAATTACACTTGAAAGCAATAAAGTAATACAATAGACGCCGTGAATTGAAACGATGAACCAATATTAATTTTGTACTTTATTCTTTGGTGGAATATAGAGAGTACATTATTAATATCGTTGTTCTTCACAATTTTGCATGTTTTGGTAATATCCATGAATAAAAGTTTTTGTTCAGAAAATTTATGCGTAACTACTTATCTTGGTGGCAACCTCGATAAGGTTGTAGCGTAATCGTAATTTTTGGTAGAGATTCATAGTTTTGAATATAGCTACAAGGTTATGTAGGCCAAAATTTGTTTTGACAGATATTCATTAGGGAAGTGAATATTGGATAGACCCACTATGAAGAATACCTCATGGTCAGAGTAGAAGGTATTTAACACATAGGTTGTCCTCAAGCCTAAGATATTTGGTTTGGGATGCGGGGACTTTTGGTTACTTAGTGCGTTTTAATGTCACAACGTAAAAGGGTGATCATACGGGACGTATTTAGAATCAGTGGAAGCCATGTTGCCAAATGCAAATATACGAGAGGTATTTGTACCTCCTTTTAAGGAGAGATATTTCTGGTCCCCTTGACCGATTAAGATTGATGAAATGCATGGCCATGCCCAAATGAATTGATATGTTCTTTGTCGTTTATCACGCAGTCAAAGTCAGATAATCGAGAAATGAAATTTTTAAGTGTTCAAGAGTTGACTTTTACCATGCTCATGCTTATAATTGAAATATCGCGCTGCAAAGAGAAAAGCCTAAAAGTATACCCACAGTATAAAACACACTTAGTTTTATAAGTTGTTTATTTATATGGTTGTATATATATTATCGGGTATAAGAGTTTCTATGGCATTGTTAGCCTAAATACCTGTCTAGGGGCTGCTTTAGGTTAGAGTCATCAAGTACGGGTTGCTGACTTGCACAAGTGGGAGTCTGTTAGATTTGTGTGCACAATTAGCGAACCATGATGTCACGTCCAACATTATGGGAAACTCAAGGGTCACACTTGTGAGGACCTGTAATTCGAGAAGTAATGCAACCACATTCGAAGAAAAGATTTATAATTAGTTAATTATAAATCGGTTATCGTAAGTTACGATTTTAACTTACGTAAGAGAAATTATATCAAGTTAGTTACTTTATAAGTAAATATATATTTATTAGTTAATAAATATATATATTATAAATTAATTTTATTCAAGATTAATAATTTAAGTTTAACTTATTTATTTTGGATAATGTTTATTAGTTAATAATTAAAGAAAATCAAAAAGAATTATATATATATATATATAAATGTTTTCTTTTTAAATTTAATTATTATTAATAAATAAGATAACTTGATTATTAAGTTTTATTCAAATCTAATTTTATATATATATATATATATATATATATATCATAAAATAACTAAACCTCTTATTAGTATAAATAAAGGTATTGGTTATAGGATTAAGGTGAACCAAAAACTTAGCAAAAACTCTCTTTTTCCTCTATCTTGTGTTTGGCCGAAGAAAACAAAGCCGACGGGTGCTTGGTTTTTGAGTGTCGATCTTGAACAAACACACGTATACAAACAGCTCGTTGTTCGTGGTTTGCTTGCCCTTCTTAGCGGGACTCGTTTTGTTCATCACTCGTGGATTCGTCTTGAGCAATCAAAGGTATAAAGTCTAATCCATTATTTATGATTGTTCTTGGTATATACATACATATGTATGTTATTTTGAGATTAATAAAGATTCTAACCCTTTCGAGTTTTAACGATTGTGTTATATTCAAGTTTCCGCTATATGAATGTCAATGAGATTGTTTTCCTTTGTGTCCCAATCAAGCCACTTGAGTTTGATTTGATGTCACGAGGTGGTCAAAAACCCATCAGGAAGAAACATGATATTATGTTACAAATAAACAAGATTATATTTCTTGTACAAGCTTTCGATTAATATTGTTACAATAAGAACAATAATATCAAATATTTATTGGTTATTATTAAAAAGAATTTATAATGATTATAAAATATTTTAAAATAATAAAATTAAAAATATGGTTAAATATACTGTTTCAAACATTATATAGGATAAATATAATATTTGTAAATCAGTGTAACAAATATAATATTTTAAGGTTTAGTAAGAGCATTTATATGAAATTTCTTTAATACATTTGATTCAATTTTGACTTAGAAAAGTCAAAATTGAAATTTTTATTTTGATTAAATGGATGGTCAGGATTAAGCAATTAAATTTATTTTATTAAATGAATGATTATGATCGTGTAATAAAGTTGATGTGTATTAGTTTTTTTTATTTATATTAGAAGATTAGTCAAATATAAATCTTTTTCCAACGTGTCAATTCTTTTATTAAGACATGGATGGCGTTCAAAGTAGTGAGCAACTACAAATGGTGGTGGTGGGCAGTGGGTGGTGGTGGCAGAGTTTACTAGCGACGGCAGATGGTGGTGGATGGCGGCAGGTGGTTGTGGTTGTGGCGGTGGCTAGCAGACGGTAGTGGTTGATTGTGAGGGAGGGCGGCAGTGGGGGGTGATGGGGTTAAAAAGCTATTTGTTCAAAAAAAAAAATCATTTTAATGTTAAATTGATCAATTCAGACAGATCTTAGATTGACTCATATAGTGATCTAAATAAATTGGTCAACCTATTAGATATCTTATTGAGTCATCGAATTTAATTTTTAGACCCGTTGAATTATACAATTCGTATGATAAAAAGATTCGCAAAAATCACAATATATGGCCGGTGATAGTTGTATTTCCGCTATATGAATGTCAATAAGATTGTTTTCCTTTGTGTCCCAATCAAGCCAGTTGAGTTTGATTTGATGTCACGAGGTGGTCAAAAACCCATCAGGAAGAAACATGATATTATGTTACAAATAAACATGAGATTTCCATTAATATTGTTACAATAAGAACAATAATATCAAATATTTATTGGTTATTATTAAAAAGAATTTAAAATGATTATAAAATATTTTAAAATAATAAAATTAAAATTTGGTTAAATATACTGTTTCAAACGTTATATAGGGTAAATATAATATTTTTAAATCAGTGTAGACAAATATAATATTATAAGGTTTAATAAGAGTATATATGAAATTTCTTTAATACATTTGATTCAATTTTGACTTAGAAAAGTCAAAATTGAAATTTCTATTTTGATTAAATGAATGGTCACGATTAAGCAATTAAATTTATTTTATTAAATAAATGATTATGATCGTGTAATAAAGTTGATGTATATTAGTTTTTTTATTTATATTAGAAGATTAGTCAAATATAAATCTTTTTCCAACGTGTCAGTTCTTTTATTAAAACATGGATGGCGTTCAAAGTAGTGAGCAACGGCAAATGGTGGTGGAGGGCGGTGGGTGGTGGTGGCAGAGTTTACGGGCGACGGCAGGTGGTGGTGGATGACGGCAGGTGGTTGTGGTTGTGGTGGTGGCTAGCAGACGGTAGTGGGTGATTGTGAGGGAGGGAGGGCGGTAGTGGGGGTGATGGAGTTAAAAAGCTATTTGTTAAAATAAAAAATCACTTTAATATTAAATCGATCGATTCAGACAAATCTTAAATAGGCTCATATAGTGATCCAAAAAAATTAGTCAACCTATTAGATCTCTTATTAAATCATTGAATTTAATTTTTAAACCCATTATATCATATAATTTGTATGATAAAAAGATTCGCAAAAATCACAACGTATGGCCGGTGATAGTTGTATTTCCACACGTGGTGTTATGGAGGATAAGAAAAGGTGTAAGGTGATGTGAAGCGAGGGGCGTCGTGCACCGTAAAACTTAAACCGCCTAGTGTCCGGTGACATATATGGATTGGTGGCAACTCTACATAGCTTGTAGGACCCACTTTAGATATGGAGAGGCATGGAGCCTTATAACTCATTTTTTGTGTTTATATAACAAGAATTAAATTCATCTTACGGGGTGTTTGGTTGGTATTATTTGTGTAGATTTTGTAGGATTGAGATTTTAAATCTTTTTAAATGTGGTGTTTGATTTGATAAAATAGGATGGGATTTTAAATTCTAGAATTTTATAAAATCTCACATATGAAGGATTTCTAAATCCTTTCACCCTCTGGTATTTTGAAATCCCTTAGATGAGGTATTCTCTCTGGCGGCTCGTAGGCTAATATTCCGGTGAACCATCACCGATTTCGCCGTCACCGTCGTCGCAAGCCGTCGCTGTCACCTGTTCGCTGTCGCGGTCACCCATTCGCCGTCGCCGTCACCATTTGCCGTCGTCGTCACCGTTCGCCGTCGCCGTCACCCGTTCGTCGTTTCCGTCACCCGTTCGCCGTTGCCATTCGTTGTGCCGCCACCCGTCGCCGTCACCCATTTGCCGTCGCCATTCCGTTTGTCGTCGCCATTCGCTGTGCCGTCACCTGTCTGTCACCGTCACCCGTCCGCCGTATCCCACCTAAGAAATATGAACCAAACACAATATGGGATTTTAAATCTCACCAAATGCAAATCCCACCAAATACCAATCCCATTATAAATGCAAATCACTTCAAAAACAATACTTGAACCAAACACCCCCTTAAACTATAACTCAAATGTTAATATTTGTATTCATCCTTTAAAATTTTTTTTGTGTGTATTGAACTTTTAATTTGTTGTTATTGTAAGTATTTTGATTACATAAAAGGTAAAAAAAAAGTTTAAGTTTAGTACATACAATAGGAAGTTTAATACACACAATAACATCATTTTTGAAAATTTGATACACATAATAACATTTTTGAAAGGTGAATACACATATTAAATTTGGAGTATAGTTTAATACATTTTGAAAAAATAAACCCTATTTTATTTTTGATTTTTTAAAATCTTAAAGGCTTTTAGCTTAGAGTTATAATTTCAAAGTTTGACTTTGTAGCTTTAGGATATAAGGTATCAAATAACAATTGAAGGAATCAATAGAATGATATGAACTACATTATATGTTTCTCGTGAGGGAGAACCGAGAACAAGAGTTTGAATGTATGATTAGAATGATTAAGATAATTAGGGTTAAGTAAAAAGTATTTATACACTTAAGATATTTACATAATAGACCTTAATTTATCATTAATATTATATTGATACTGAATTTCATTAAAATCGAATGAACACAGTTTGAGGATTAAACAATTTTTCTTCTTTGTGTTTATTTTATAATTATGCATAAAAAAATAATATATATCTATTTAAGCTTCAAAATAATCTTCCTATTTAGATTATGCAAATATTCATTTTCTTTCTACATTTAACAATGCTGGGAAACTGTTATTTGAAGTTATGAGTATTAAAGAGATATTCAAAACCTCTTATTCAATGATCAAATTGCTATCAAGTTTGACTTATCACTTAGTTTAGATCTTTAACCAAAGTTTAGTTATCGTTCGTTAAATCTTCAGCATCTCTCAATCCAATGTCAAAACCATTACCAATTCATAGATCTACCACCATTAAGAGTCCAACACCGTCAAACCAGCCAACAACAACAAATTTGTCACCGCCAAAAGCAACTGTTGTCAAACATCCCCAAATCTACGACGTAGATGAAGTGACACATAAACAAAGAGGGATAATGATGAAGAGAGAAAATGATGCAAAAGTAGAGATCGATAGTGGTAGTGACAATTGTTTCTCTAAAAGATAGAGTAAGATCCCCGGGGGATGAGGGGGTAACATCCCTAACACTTTACATTTAAGCCTTTGTAATTGGTCGAGGAATGAACAAAACGGTTACAACTTACAAAACTTTGAGATTAAATGATAAAATTGTTAGGGCTAAACGTATTTAACGTTATAATGTATCAAATAGTTGTGCTAGTGTGTGGGTTTTCCCATTCTTTTTAGCTTTCAAAAACTATAAGAGCCATGTATGTATACTTTATCTTGGTTTACTAGATTAATTACCATGTGTTACATTAGTAGCTTAAAAAATAAAACATGTAATAAGCGAATCAATATTAAGAATCTTTAATCTTATTAAAAGAATAAGATTATGTTATCATCATCATCATCATATTTTTAGAGTTTTTTTTACACCAATCATGTTCCTTTATTTTCTCAAACCCCTTTAGAATTAGTTGTTTTTACGTTAAAAACCTTAAACCAAATAAATTTTGGTTTTTTCTTAGAATCTAATCACGACGATTGACCAAAATATTTTTTTAGGGATGTTTGTTTGCTGTTTAATGGAACCATTCAACACTGAATGCTGAATCATTCGGCATTCAGCGTGTTTGATTGTTGCCTCTGAATGAAGACTGTGCTGAATGATTCATCATAATGCTGCTGAATCATTCTACCTTAAAGTGCATTCTAAATCATTAAGCACCAAGTATTTTACCCTAATACTCATTTTTTTCGCATGTTGCCTTGTTAAACAATCATATCTTATATTATAATATATCAATATTAAAGTTAAAATGATAATTTGCATCATTCAGATTATTCATTCAGAACTTTTATCAAACAACATGTCACATTCAGAGGCAGATTCATTCAGAGCCTTTGAATTGTTCAAATCACAGAATCATTTCGTGCTTAATCATTCTGTTTTAACAAACAACCCCTTAATTTACATGATATAATATGAACGAATTTTAAACCATCATTATGGTGGTCTACTGAATAGTCCACTTGCTCTCATAGAAGCGGTCAAGAGATCAAACCCTAAATGCTTTAATGAAGAGGCTTGCACCCCCAAAGAAACTCTAAAAGGGAACATTCCTTATAACAAATTAACAACAAATAATATTACTAATAAATATGCTTTGTTTCTTAGATTCCATTAAATTTGGGTCATACATCTAAAGATTTTATTTTTGTTTCTAAATAATGGAACTGGTTTTTATCGCCTTTTATTTCTTTTATGTACTTTGAGAAATTTCATCTACCATATATACACCAATCATTGATTTAAATTAACACCATTCCTTCAAATAAACTTTTGAAAAATGTTATCCCTTTTATTCCACAAAATTTGTCTTCAATAATACTCCTCACCACCGTCGACACTTCTAATTTTCATATGGAACATGTGACAAATTTCGTCATTAAAAAGAACAATACTATTGCACAAAACGTTAAGCTATATATTAATTGTTATTGTAAGAAAATTCAGTGGACAATTAAGAAATGGGTTCAACAAGTGATTTAGTTACCCTATTCTCGGTTTCTAAGCACACTATTAGTCGCATTTGGCATAAATATAAATTTTCAAATTGTTAATCGCACTTGACATTAAAGAGGTTCAATAAGTGATTTAGCTTCCCTATTCTCCGGAACTGAATACGAAAGTTTCAAACTGAGAACCCGAACGGATCCAGGTTATTCGACTAAAGCAAACTAATAATCGAAAACAGAATAACAATTGATCGGAACCCGATCGGATTATTCGGTTACAAATATTTTTAAACGAGTTTAAAGAAAGTTGATGATGTGTTAATTTTACGAAAAAAGTGGGCCAACCCAGAACACGACCCGAACCTAACCCGAAATAGAGTGACACGAACCGAACCCGACACGAAATTAAATTTGGTAAAAAATGGGTCGATACAAATATACGTCGATACGAAAATAACTCGACTTGTTAACTTGAATCTGACCCGATTTGACAACCCTAGAGTTAGGTAGCTACATGCATGATAACAATTGCATACAGAAACTCAACTAGAAGATTGTGAGGATGTATATATATATATGGGAGAGTTCAAACGAGAACTGTTTTTCGTACGAGAATTGCGAGAACCAATCTTAGCCGTTCATTTTGGATAATGGAATTCATGGATGAAGAGCGTGGGAGATTGAGTGTGGCAGGGTGCATGTAAGGAATTCATGGGTGGACAATCCAATTGAAGGAGGGGGAATGGACGACTAAGATTGGTTCTCACTGTTCTCGTACGAAAAATAGTTCTCATTTGAACTTTTCCCCATATATATATATATATATAGGAGAGGGTTCAAACGAGAACTGTTTTTAGTACGAGAACTGCGAGAACCAATGTTGGTCACTCAAGTGGTAAGTGGAATTCGAGGATGAAGAGCGTAAGGGGATGGAGTTTGGCAAAGTGCATGTAAAAAATTCATGGGTGGGGAATCCAATGGAAGGAGGGGGAATTGGATGGTTAAGATTGGTTCTCGCAGTTCTCATATGAAAATCGTTTGAACTTTTCCCTATATATATATATATATATATATATATATATATATATATGCAAAAGTTCAAACGAGGATTATTTTTCGTACGAGAACTGTTTTTAACGCCACTAATAACTCATTAATAGGGGTATTTTTGTAATTTATATATTTACCCAATGGTGAATTGCGTCCGGATGAGCCGTCATTAATTTGCGAGACTTGATTTTCCTGAAATAACCTCATTATACTACAAGAAAAATGGCTTTTTGAGGCGACACATTTTCGTCGCAAATACCCTAATTGTCGCCCCAAAAGGTTTTTTGAGGCGACATGTCGCTTCAAAAGGTACGCCACAAAAAATTTGTCCCAAAAACTTATTTGTGGCGAAAATTTTAACATTTGCGGCGAAAAATCGTTAACATTGTCTAGTACACGGGGCCTTTTGCGGCGACATTTGGTCGCCTCAAAAACTTTTCGTCTCAAAAAGTCATTTTTCTAGTAGTGTAAATGCGTCACTAATGAGCCATTAATGAGTCATTAATGAAGCATTAATGAGCCGCCAAAAAACTTAGCAATTGATTAATTTTAATCAATGACTAAAATTGGTTTTCGTATTTCTTGTACGAAAAATAGTTCTCGTTTGAACCCTCCCCTATATACATAGAGAGAGTGTAAAAATTAGTATCAAGGCCAATAAAAGAAGAAGCTGCATGTAACACAAATTTTGAAGTCATTCACAAAAAAATAATAATAATAAATAAAGCCTTGCTCCTAATCAAGTTTAATGATGCAAATTGTTCTTAAATCTAAAATTTTACTAGATTCAGAAATATTAGAATATCGCCAACATATATAGAGAACTGATTGACAATATTGTCAACATACAGAAGAAGATGAGCGATATCTCCTATTCAAGTTTAATCAAATTAATAATGATTTGCTAATGAAAACATGATAAAACCGAAAATCAGTAAAATTGATCGTTTTGCTTCAAGTCATAATAAGCCTTATCTAAAAGATGTACCGTACACGATAATACTTGGTTTTTTTCGGCACCAAAGCTACGGGGTGGTGTTTCTTTCGATACCGATTGCCAAGTAGGCGATATATACCGAACTCACGCTTCAAATACTCTCAATGTTCTTACAAACATGAAAAAAGACATCATACATTCCATCCCTAAAGAAACAAACACCTCTCAAGTAGACGTGACTTATAGTGGCTCAATATTAATTCATTAATTAACGTTAGTTTTACGTATTAAATTAATATAATACATAAAAAAGAGTTAATTACAAAAAAGGACCATGTGGTTGTCATTGATTTCTATTTTTACTCCTTTTAACTTCAAAAATTACGAAAATAGTCACTGTGGTTGTCCTTTTATTTCACTATTGGTCTTTTAGGCTAACTCCAGTTATCTTTGATCGTTAATCAAATGGTAATTTTGTCTTTTCATCCCTTATCTTTATTTCCAAACAAGCCGAACCTATTAAGACATTTCCAAACACACTTATTTAAAGGTTTTTCTTCTATACTTGTTTCCAAACACCAACTTTCTAGTCCTCTTTTTCACCCCCACTCTCTCTCTCTTTCTCTCTCTCTCTCTCTCATCTCTCATTCTCTCTTCATTTGTATCTCAAACCCACTTCACTCACCACCTCCGTCCACCCCATACGGGTCACAACCACCACCGCCGTCCACCCCTTATATGTCACAACTACCAATCTACCACTACTGACAGCCGTCCCGCCACTACTACCTCCGGCAAGCACGTTATCTACACCTCACAGCCGACACCGACGTTATCTCTCCCTCGTCTCTCGCTCTCTCACTTGTCTCCGACGACTCTCTTGCTGACATCTGGCTAGATGCATACACCTCTTCCGCCGTTTGCCGCTACCACCACCACCACCACCACCAAAGCTCTTTCTTCCTCTCACCATAAGACCAGGCGACGACAAACACCGCCTCACCATTATTGAACGACCGCCACCAGATCTGAACCACCACGACCATCGCTCACAAATCTGAACTATCGCCACCGTCGCTCACTAGATCTAACCGCAACGACCACCACCTCACCATTATTGAACGACTGCCTCACCATAATCCAAGCACTATAGAGATCTATTTCTGACCAAGAACTAGTTCAAAACCCTCGATGAACAAAGGGTTTTGATGCAAATCTCCCTTTTTTTTTATTTTGAACAAGTTCAGATCTATAGATATTTTGATGTAAATCACCCTCTTGATAACTAAAATCTAATTTAAAATTTTATATTCATGATATACAGAGAGTAAACTAATTGTTTAACATCTTAATTTGGTGTAAATAATATTAATTGTGTATTTTATTTTACTAAATAATATATTTAATATAATTAAATGTAATTATAAAGTTAAATTAGAAAGATGTGTAGGAAAGAGTTTGGTAACAAGAATAAGATGGAAAATGATCATAACATCCTTTCACTAACAAAATGACAATCACAATAACTATTTTTGTAATTAACTCGACAAAAAAAATAAACAAACTAAAATAATTAAAGATAAATATTGTTAAGGATTAAAAATTTAAGAAAAATAATCTAACACTCAAGCATAAAGCTGGAAAGCATAAGACCACCCGCATCGGCCCTAGAACCCAACTCGGGTTGGGGTTGAACCTGACGGTAACACCATCGCTGCCCCTCGGGTGGGGGCTGGCTCGCGACCCGGCTAGCTCTCTAACCCGTTGCAGGTTGTTTTGGTTTTTTTTACCGTTGAAAAACGGTAATATATATATTTCTTTTTTCTCTCCTATAAATATCATTCACATTAACACATATTTTACACAATATCTTCTTCTCTCTACTATATTTATACACTATCTTCCATTCTTCCAATTCTCATTCTTTAAAAAAAATATACATTACCCACTTCATTTTTTTCACATCTCCATTCTTCTTCTCTCAAACTTATATATTTATTTTTTACATACACAAAAAATGTCTTCTTCGTCGTATGATACGTCAGAGTCAGATGATTCGTCTTCTTCATCTTCTGATTGATCTCGTATTGCCGTGTGTTGTCAAACAAGTGGCTTATTTTTTCGTGCATTACTAACGTCGGCTATGAATAGGCTTATCAACGATGATGAATAGAGCTCGCGTCCAATAAGACGGAGGGGACCAGATTAAGTTAGCGACCACGAAGCTGCACATGATCGACTTGTTGCAGATTATTTTGCGGAAAACTGCAACTACAATGACAAGATTTTTAGGAGATGTTTCCGCATGAGTAGACGACTATTCACACGGATAGTCGCGGATCTTAAGGGATGGGACACATTTTTTGTGCAGGGCTATGATGCTAGAGGTAGGAAAGTGTTATCTCTTTTGCAAAAGTGTACCTTGGCAATTCGGCAAATGGCGTATGGGATATCTTCCGACGGATTTGATGAGTACTTGAAGATGGTGGAATCAACCACACGACTATGCGTACAAAACTTCTACAAAGGTATCATCTCTCTTTATGGTAAGAGATACTTACGTAAACCTTCTTACCATGATATTCAGCTTTTATACACAACACATAAGGCTAGGCACAAGTTTCCGGGCATGTTAGGAAACATAGATTGTATGCATTGGGATTAGGACAACTGCCCAAACGCATGGCAAGGGCAGTACATGAGAGGTGATCATCAACGGCCGACTTTGATACTAGAGGTAGTTGCATCACATGATCTTTGGATTTGACATGCATTCTTCGGGTTGGCCGGTTCCAACAACGATATTAATGTGCTAAACCAGTCGCCATTATTTAACGACGTATATAACGGAAGAGCACTGCAATGCCCGTTTCAAGTAAACAACGTACAATACCAACACATGTACTATCTTGTACATGGGATATACCCTGAATGGGCTATTTTTGTCAAAACATTCAGAACCCCTCTAGATCAAAGACGAATAAGGTTTAATGCTGCGCAAGAAGCGGCAAGGAAAGATGTGGAACGGGATTTTGGAGTGTTTAAACAACGGTGGCACATTATACAAAGCCCGACAAGAATGTGACACCCGAATAAAATAAATAAAGTAATGTACGCTTGTATCATATTACACAATATGATATTGAAAGATGAAGGAGATGTGATTTGTCAGTTCGGTGAAAACGTTAATCAAGCGAACGAGGAAGAAGACGTAGAGATTAGCGAACAACAATATGACGCTAACATCCGAGAAGTCCGAAACACGGAACACATCACAACCTTCGATTGGATTTAATCGAGTATATTGATCGGCTTTCCAAGACACAACGACGACGATAACTAGTTATTTTTTAATTTATGTACTATTTTTTAATTTTTTTATGTAAAGTGAAATATTATTTTGATTTAGAAATTATGTAATGAAATTTATGAAATATTATTAATTATTTTATATTTTATTGTCTTTAAAATAATTAAATTATTTAAATTAAAACAAAAAATAGAAAAAATATAAAATTAAAAAGAGTTGGATGTGAGAGTTTGTAGGTTTGATAGGGTTGAAAACAGGAGATGATGTGGATCTTATGGTATGAGGGGAAACACTCCCTATCCTTTTGATTTGGTATATATATATATATATATATATATATATATATATATATATATATATATATATATATATATATATATATATATATATACTGTGTTAACACCTCTTTCATCTTCCACATCAGTAAGTAAAACTACCCTTAAATACTACACACACAGTGACTGCATCAAATGGGTTCCATAGCTGAAAAGAAAATTAGGCCACATGCCATATGCATCCCTTTCCCAGCTCAAGGACACATCAACCCCATGATGCAACTTGCTAAACTCCTTCATTTTAATGGCTTCCATATCTCCTTTGTCAACAACCATTACAACCATAACCGTTTGCTCCGCTCACGTGGTCCTTCCTCCCTCGACGGTCTCTCTGATTTCCGTTTCTACTCCATTCCCGACGGCCTTCCGCCATCCGACGCTGACGCCACCCAGTCACTCCCGGAACTCTGTGAATCCATTCCCAAGCACAGTTTGGAACCCTTTTGTGAACTCATCACTAGGCTTAATAGCGACCACGAGTATGACGTCCCACCGGTGAGCTGTATAGTTTCCGATGGGTGTATGAGCTTTACGCTTAAAGCTGCCGAGAAGTTTAGGTTGCCGGAAGTGCTTTTCTGGACGACGAGTGCTTGTGGGCTTCTTGCTTACAGTCATTATCGAGATCTTATTCGAAAGGGGTATACTCCTATCAAAGGTGAAATCACTGTTTTTCTTCTTTATTTTTTTTTCATTTCTTTTTAATTTTGAACATTCCTTCTATAAAATATTTATATTTAATTTTCTACTCACGATATAAAAAAAATTGTTAAAATTAATAAAAACATAATAAAAAAGAATTAATAAATTATACATGTCATCTTATTCTACGTGAGCAAGAGAATGAGATAAAAGAAATTAGTATGAAGGGACATAAATTTTCTATTATGGTCTAAAAAGTGGATGATTATTTGTATATAACAACTTTTTATCATACATAACAAAAATAGTTATTTGTACTATTATAACTTTAAATTTGTAGATAAGGATAATAGATATTGGGTTAGCAAAAACAAAAATATCCTAATTATATGTATGATACAAGTCATGGTAACTAAAAGTTGTCCTTCAAAAGGAGGATGTTACCTAAAACAAAGGTTTCGCCTAAAAAAACTAAAATAGAGGTTTCACATTTGTTTCAAGAGAAAAAATGACTAGTAAAGGATATAAACCCGTCTTATAGAAATTTAAAATTTATAACACGTACAATTAAAAGTTAAGTATAAAATTTATGAAAAATTGATTTTATAAAATGAATTGTATTTATCATTTTTAAAAACTAAGAGGCTGATTGTTTGTTTTTGAATAGTAATATAGAGGGGACGGGGCTGAGTTGGCCGGCGAGATAGAAGGGAAAATCACATAGGTGTTGGGTTTTCTAATAGTGTCATGTCATTTTCTCAAGTTTTTTTTCTTAACTTGAAAGTTAAAATAGAATATCAAATATTTTTATTTTTATATATATTTAATCTTTTCTCTACTTAGTATTAACTTTTTTTATTATATATATTTAATTATTTAATAAAATAAAATACTTATAAATTGTTTAAAAACAAAAACAAAAACGATAATTAAATTTAAAAATTTAATTCATTAATAAAAAAAATACTATGAGGATACTCACTTTGGAATTGAGGGTTTTTTTGTGGTTACAAGAAAAAAAAAAGATAATTTGGTATAATGATAGTTATAGAGTATGGGTTTGTATGATGGGTGTAATATCTAATAGAGTTTTTGACTAAATAGATGTAATTTCAAAACTTATTTACTAAAAACATAATTATTAAATGGGTGTAGTTTTTTTTACCGTTAGGTTTAACTATTTTTTACTGCCATTAATGTCAGAAAATAAAAAGGATGTATCCTTTTACATAAATTATATATGTACGAAAAAAGTGGACTTGATGGACGTCATATGATTTAGACATTACCTAAATTATGATTGCGTTTTTTAGGAATGATTTACTCGATCTTTAGTTAGATTTGATATATGCGAACGTTCCATTCTACAAGAATCACATTAAATCCCGGTTTTTTTAGGCTTTTAACTCCGATTTTGAGAGGGGGTTGGGGGGGCTCGGTGAAAAAACCGGGGCTAAATAGTCTTTAACCTCCGTTAAACACCGCGTCTAAAGGAGGTTCCAACCAGGTCTGAAGCAGACTTTCTACCCCGTTTTTTAATCTAAAAAACCGGGGCTAAAGAATTTAAAAAAAATTTACTATTAATTTCCATATTTCCTACTCGTATTTACCAATGAAAAGTGACCCAATTAACTATACAACAATTATAACTATACAAAATAAACTATTGCAATTAAAAATACATGAAACTACACAAAACAAACAAGTTTTATATTCCGATAGTAGCTACATGAAACCGTCTTTAATTTTCTAACGTGTAACAAACTACTAGTGAATGTTCGACGTCACAATAGTAGATACCAACTTCCTAAATGATACTATTAAGTCAATGGAAGAATAAAGACCAAGTAATAGCGTAATTGTTCGTTTGAAGACTTGAATATGCTCCATCGTTTCAAATATTCTAAAATAACTTCACAAACTATCAATATAAACAAAAGAAGTAAAAATGAGCTCCATATGTTGAAATTCAACAAAAAGAAGTTTAGTTCACATCACCACTACATTTGTACCCGACCCATTTAACAACAAGATTACTCTAGTCATAAAGCCTTATTAATGGCAAAATGGTGAGTTGGGTCAAAGTAGGCAAATAGCAATGATATATACTTTGTTGTTATCTACTCTTAAGAGCATAGTTTAACAACTAAATTGGGTTAAAAGGAAAAATAACATATATATAGATATATACTTGAGCATAGATCACTTGCTAAAATGTAACACCACTTTTCCAGTTTTAATTTAAAAACATCGAATTAGCACTCAAAAGATATTAGAGTTTAACAAAAATACAGTTTCTAAACATACTCGTGCTAACATTTACAAAAGTAGTGTCAAAAGTTTGCTTCTCGAAAACCAAGAGCTATCCAGCTGATCACCGTACTGGGGCCACACCCTTGCTAGCATACTAACTGAACATATACAACATATAACAGGAGTAAAATCTCCTTAGGATGTCTCACATCCAAACTGTATCACCTGCAAACCTGCACAAACTGTTACTGTGTTGGGGCTTATCTATACCTCGCGTGTAGCCTATCCCTGGCTGCTGGTACTGTTAACTTGTCCTAGGTTATGACCACACCTCGTGTGTAGTCAAGTCCCAGGTTATGACCATACCTCATGCATAGCCAAGCCTCCGAGACCTTTCCTTGGGTATAAAGAGCTCACTATACCCCTTTCACTGACACAAAGCTACGTTTGCACATAACTAAGTATCCTCTGTGCTAGGCTTATCTACACCTTGCGTGTGTAGCCTATCCTAGTTGCTATTGGTACACAGCGTGCTATATACCCTGTCACTGTTCTTGCGCATAGCTATGCTCATGGCATGACTATACACATGTACTTGCATTGCATATACATATCAAATATCATATCATATATATATATATATATATCATATTATTCACCTTGCATATATACATATTATAATACATGAATACTTACATTGCTTTGGTATACAACTACACCACCAGCGTGGCTATATACCATAACACTATTCTTAGTACAAAGTTACACCTCAAGCATAACTCTATACCCTGCTGCTTTTCATCGAAAACATATAACAATTATATCACATAACACAAATATCATGTTGTTCATTTAATGCATACTCATATGTTATTCATACTAAAGGAATAGTATACTCACCTTAGTAACGAGGAAGGTTCAAACAACAACTCAAATATCGATTATAAAGTCAACATATACGTCAACAAATAGTACCTACAAGCAATATATAGTAATTATACAAATTCTGAATATTGAAGGCTGGGCACACCCTAAGCACACCCTAGGAATGGCTGTGCCTTTCCTAGGCATGGTTGTGCCTTTCCCTCAGGCACGCCCATGCCTTTCTCAGGCACGCCCATGCCTTTCTCAGGCACGCCCGTGCCTCAGTTAAAAAGCACGAAAAGTACCTTATGAACTAGGGTTTGCCACGAGGTGTTAGGCACGCCCATGCCTCCCCTAGTCTGCACCAGAAAGTCGGTTAGAACACTGTTTTCCAACAAAAATTGCCATAAAACCTCAAACAAGTGTTTTCCAGCACTTGCAAACTATACTAGAACATCTGAAATTACTAAACAACAGCTACAAACACATTAACATGCAAAGATCAAAGATTTCACCATTGAAATCACTTTCTTGACTCAAAACTCACAAAACACAATCAAGAACACATACCTTGCTATTAGGAATCACTTGTAGGCGGTTATACCACTATAATCTTGCTGATTTTGATCCAAAAGCGTATGGAAATGTGTTGTTTAAGAAGTGGTTGTGCTAACTTGAAGGTTTGACTTACTTTAGTCAACTACTATCACACACACACACAGACACAGACACACACACACACACTACTTGCCACGAGGCGTTCTTGTTTGGCTTGGCACATTTTTGCCGGTTTTCTTTATGTAACGCCCCAAAGTTCAAAAGATGTTATGACTAAGTGTTATTAAAGATTAGAGGTGCTCATTAAAATAGAGGGGTTAAAGTTGTCATTTTGAAAGATGATAAGTTCAGGGGCTGTTTAGTAATTATTGGAAAGTATGTGTATATATATATATATATACATTTGTATATACATATATATTTGTATACATTTGTATATATATATATATATATATATATATATATATATATATATTTGTATACACATACTTTCCAATAATTACTAAACAGCCCCTGAACTTATCATCTTTCGAAATGACAACTTTAACCCCTCTATTTTAATGAGCACCTCTAATCTATATATATATATATATATATATATATATATATATATATATATACATTTGTATATACATATATATTTGTATACATTTGTATATATATATATACACACATACTTTCCAATAATTACTAAACAACCCCTGAACTTATCATCTTTCAAAATGACAACTTTAACCCCTCTATTTTAATGAACACCTCTAATCTTTAATAACACTTAGTCATAACATCTTTTGAACTTTGGGGCGTTACATAAAGAAAACAGGCAAAAATGTGCCAAGCCAAACAAGAACGATAGTGTCTAATATCCTTTGGTCAAATGGAGACGTGTCGTTCCAAGGGATCTATATGTAGATATACAAATGTTAAAACAAAAATAGTTATCTAAGAGATGAAAATTTAAAGTAATAGACAACATTCAAAAAGATATATAAAGTACTTACTTGAACTGGAAATTGAAACTGATAAGTAAATTTAAATTCATGGATCCAGCGCATGACATAGTATCCACACTCCAAACCACCACTTTGTTGATTGCATTAAATTTATGAAGGAGGAAACTTTAATAATCATTCAAGCTTGTGATTCTGCTGTGAAATCACGTTATGAAATTATTCTTAATCATTATCCTCACCATCTTCATCTTTGTAAGTTTCCTTTCTCTTTGTTCTTGGGATTTTGAAGCTTTAGGTCTAATGGGTCAAAGCTTGAATTGACCTCAATAGTTAAGATTATTGTTTCGAATAAGTTCCTAATCCAATTCTAAGTGTATAGAAATCAGTTTCTTGAATTAAAATGATGTTTGTAGTTGAATTTGGAAAGAAAGTGTAAATGGGTCAAAATGATGAATTTGATCCCAAACCTTGAATTGGTTGATAAAGTACATAAAAAGTGTTGTTTCTATCTTAGTTAGATAGTGTATTTCATATGTGAATGAAAGAAATTGGTTGGAAATTGATTTGGTAAAATTCTGGTTGGAGGTCGAACCTGTTGTTGTAAGTCGAAAGGCATGGGCGTGCCTCTCGAGAACAAACTGTGCCTTAGGGTGTACATGGGAAGGCACGGCCGTACCTCAAAAAGTACGGGCGTGCCTAACTCTAGATAGTCCGGGTGTGTGCCCTGAAGTCACGGGGGGTACCCGAGAGTAGGGTACGGACGTGCCCTGTCATTTGACAGTTTCTGTTTAGTGAAGTGCTGATATTTGGAAACCCTATTTAGGTGAACCAGTTGATCCAGAAGAATTAGTACTTTAGTTCATCTTATTATAGCTCGTCAGGTGAGTGTCGGATAACATAACAAATATTATATCTATAACATATATTAACAAACGAATCGAATATGTTGATATAAGGTTGTATACCTTGTTGTATGTATGAGAAATGATTACCATGATATTATACGCACTTGATTAAGTGTAGATTGTAAAGCATGATGATGCTAAGATTAACATGTTGACACAGAATGATATGCACTTGATTAAGTGTAGAATGAAAAGCATGATGATGATAGGTATAACTTATTGATACAAAATAATATGCACTTGATTAGGTGTATGTTATGATGATATGTATGATTGTGTGCGCGCAATTAAGATCCGATTGGATCAGTTATGTGTTTGTGATCAGATCCGGACTTGGGGACTGACTAGTCCTACATCGGGGCCAGCGATGACCTGGGATTGCTTGAGGTCTGCGGACTATTGATAGCATCAGCGGTACCTGTATAGGTATTTAGGGCCTTGCAAGCCCAATGCTCCCCGAACGGATAGGTGCAGCCTCCAGCTATACTCATAGGAATTGATAGATTCCAAATCGCAATGGTGGTCCGCTTTACAGCTCACCCACCGGTGTGGTTGATGTGTCTGGTACCCAGTTTGGTACATTGAGCCGGGTTCGCTACCCCGCGAGATATGTCGCCTTCTGACTACGCCAACTCATCGCGAGATGCTAGGATAGCAATGTTTGAGCATGCTTGATGATATGTGATATGTTTATATTGATTATTATGCCATTCTGTACTCACTAGCTATTATAGCTAACAGATACTCACTCTCACATGTGCAGGTGATCCTTAGGCCGTGAGCTCGGGTGCCTATGGGTAGTTACTTGTTTTAGGAGGAACACTTATTGTTAAACACTGTGTTGATATTATGTATGTAATTATACTCAAATAATGGTCGGCCGGTTCAGTATCAGTAACACTAATGATGTAATGTGGCTATATTTTTTATTGTATATAAATAGCCACGTGTTTTATTCTGCTGTGTATTTAAATGAAACATAAATTAGTATTTTAAAAAGAAAAATTTGGTTCTCAAAAGCAAGGTGTTACATCCGTGCCCTTATAAGCTTGGTCGTGCTTCTTGAATGAGGTGCCCCGTGCTTAGGGTGTGACGGCCCAACAACTGGGCCCATCTTTTGAGGGGTACGACCATGCCTTAGGGCATGCTTTTGAGGCATAGCCATGCCTTAGGGTGTTTCCTGTAGCAGTTTTTCGCAAAACTTGATATCTTCAACACTTTTCTTTCGTTTTAGCTTCGTTTATCATCAAGTCATTATCTTGTGCCTATAAAACAGATTTATAAGATATTATGCATAAAACCGCATAAATCTGCTAATAAAGGTGCCAAAATGTGGAAAATCCGGTATAATAAATATGTATAATTTAGTACATGTCATTGTCTACTATATAATTGTTGTAGTAGACGACCAAAGTGCAATACATGAGATTTGTCATTTTCTCGTATCTGAAGATTGTATGCATAATATTCCTTTATAGAAACAAATTTATCGCTCTTATCTTTTTGGATTATAACCGTAAAAAATAAAGTTATTGTTAATGTATGGGGAGGTTCAATAGGAAATGACAAGTGAAAAAACAGTAAATCGCTTACCACTGTCCTCATTTGACAACAAATCACTAACCTCTGTAAGATTTTGGGGACAAAGGACAGTTGTAGATGCCGGGATTAACCTCTTTTTTTTATTTTGTTTGTTGGTCTTTTTAGGAATCCCTTGATGCCACCCAAGTTCTCCGTGTGGAAACATTAAAGGGTATTGTAAAGGGTCATAACAGCCAAAATAGTATTCTATCTTTCTAGATTGATTGCTATGAGTTTTTACTTCAATGTCTCTACGTCCATGTTCTCCATTTTCAACTCCATCGACCCATATTGCAGCAACTTGTGAAACCATTGGCTTATTATATACTCTTTGATCTTGTGAGGGGACTATCTTAAGAATGATCTTATAGTCAGGTAGTTGAGGAATGTCGTTTAAGTTCCGAAAGAAAAACGCATAAGGGTTATCTTCAAGGGCTTTCATACATTTAATAACAATATCCTCACATAGCCTTGAACAAGACGCTAAACGATTTTGTATTTCGTGGTCTGTATCGCGGAAATATAATTGAAGGTTTTTGGCGATTGTATTGACAGGATGCAAATGATTTATGAAGTGATACACCTGCCCTTGTACTCTAAAGGTGTATACACCATTGTTTCGTTTACTAAGATTGGCATCTGATCCGACTCCTAACGAGGTAAAAGCGAAGGTATTATTATAGGTTCTAATGTAAGTTCTAAATTCTGTCGCCTGTTGGGATGTTCCTGTGAGCAGTTCATTTAAAATAGGTGGAAGTTCATTGCTTTTCAAAACGATATCGCCATTTGAGCAACAAAAGTTTTTGCTCTTTCAGAAAAGAATTTTACGGCATGACAATGTGGGCAGGTTTTCATTCGTGGGAGCATGTAAGGTACAAGGGGTATGACATGTAGTTTATGTCTTCCTACAGGAAGATTACATCCTTTTATAGTAGGGGTAGAATTATTTTTCAGGTCCGGGCAGAGTGAGCAAGTATAGACGAAGCGGAAAGGGTCCGACGAGCAAGGGTCGGATGCCCAATTGTGTTCCATTGGAAAGTTATTTAGACGTATAGATGTGTGTGATCGTATAAAACAGGCAAATTAGAAGGAAAGGCTCTTCGCTATTTTGAATCAACTATTAAAGGCCGAGAATGTAGAGGTCCATGTTCAAGATTTAGCATGTTCCAAAACACTAAATACTTACGTACTTTATAGTAGCTCCGGATTTGGATGGATGTCTACTTTAGGTGCCGAAAATAAAAAAATAACAAATAAAATGAAAGTACATAATACCTATGTTGTTAGCAGTAATGTAAAAGGCTTCTTTTTTGGCAGGAGAATGTTCTTTCGACAAGCCTGATACAAACATATATAAATTATCATAAATAAAATGTTACAATGTAAATATATACATTATAGGGAAAAGAGCGAATAAGGAGCGTGAATCATGGGGCGACGTTATTAATGTACATAACTTTTAAGGATGTCCGTAAGCAATCACGCACATAATATGAATATATGATAAATTTTTAAGATTACAGTACCTTCTTCGTTCTTTATTTACAAAAGCAAGCAAACAACCCAACTGTACGTGCCAACAACCATGTTATAAAGTTGTTGATTTTAGTCAAGTTAAAGGCCTGAAAAACAAATATTTATTTTGTGTATTAAACTGATCCAAAGAAAGGTCTACATTTTTTTTCTCAATGGGTAATGACTTGCAGTACAGCTATAAAAGAGATACCAATAACAAGGATTATATATATACAGGTATTGGACCCGGAAAGATGTTACTAATAAAAGCTATCATAGCTCTTTCAACCTACATAAATATTGTTTTACAGTCTCCAATGTCAATATAACGAGAAAGAAAAGAAAATTAAAATATCACACATCTACTTTACTATTAATTTCTTTTTGTAGATATCTTACACTCCATGCTTCCAAGTTCTTTATAAACCTTAAAGTTCAGCTATATATACAGGGAAGGTCCATTTGAGAACCGTTTTTATTGCGAGAACCAATCTTAGCCGTTTATTTTGGATAATGAAATTCATGGATGAAGAGCGTGGGGGATTGAGTGTGGCAGGATGCATGTAAGGAATTCATGGGTGGGCAATCCAATTGAAGGAAGGGGAATTAAACGGTTAAGATTGGTTCTCGCGGTTCTCGCAATAAAAATGGTTCTCGAATGAACCTTTCACTATATATATATATATATATATATATATATATTATAGTGTTAATTCACAACAAATCAGAAAGAAGCCATTAGTCAATATTAAAACTAAAAATACACAATTTAATAGAAAATTGACGTTGGCCAGACGGAGCTTTTATCCTGATAAAACACGTAAAAGACCCAAACCAAAATTGAATATGAAATCACAAATCAGATGATATTTAAAAACCTGGTCAGGTAGTTAAACAATTATACACACCCTTATTTCACAAGAATATATCAACTACTTGCGTCACTGATAAGTTATGAAAACGGCCGTGTTAGATTCCTAGATATTTTGCTCAAGGATTTGGCTATTTGACTTTAATTACAATCAGATTAATGTTGGGAAATATTATTAATTTCTTCATAGAAATCAAATTATAAAGAGTTTCAAATGTTAGGGAAATTATATAAAAAAAATCAAACTGAGTTTACATATAAGAGAAGTAGGGATTAAGAACATGCCGAGTAAATATGTAGAGAAGAAGGGTAAACAAACAGATCCTAGTTTGAGTGAGAGAAAGAGGAGGCTGTAGTAGTAGTAGTAGTAGTAGAGTATGAGTGGTGATGACGTACGTGTGTGGTGACGATCAAAGCAGATTTTGGAAGCTTAGTTTTTCAGAGGTTCAGATTAAGAAAGCGGTACGGGGATGTGATGGTGATAAAGCCAAAGGTACCGATAAGTTTTCTTTTGCTTTTATCAAAAAAAATTATTGGTGAGGACATTATTTACGCTGTTAGATACTTTGGTGATACAGCCTCTTTGGATTCTTGTTGTAACGTATCATTCGTATCTTTGATTCCAAAAATCCGAGACCCCATCTATCTTGGTGATTATAGACCCATATAAGTCTTTGGGTGTCTTTACAAGATTATTGCAGAAGTCCTAGCCAACAAATTAAAGGAGGTGATTGACACAGTTATAGGTGGTGAACAAACTGCTTTTATATATAAAGAATAGAAGCATGCTTGATGGCCCTCTAATTATTAATGAGATTTGGATTCTATCACGGGGCAAATGAATTTGGTTCATAATGGCGTTAGTAGATTAATGGATGCTTGAATTCTTCTTGAGTTTTGGTGGTAGTCAAGGTTCTACTACAAGTGAATTCTCAATGCGAAGGATTGTTCGTCAAGGTGACCCCTTGCTACTACAAGTGAATTCTCAATGTGTAAGTTGGTTCTCGGTTCCCATGTTATTTATTATTTTTCGTTGTATAAAGCTTTGGAATCTGCCCACTGACACACGTAGGCCGGTATCACTGCTGATGAAACGCGGGCTTATTGGGTCACCCCCACTGACACACGTTGGTTCTGGGTTTTTTTTCCTAGTACAGTCGACATTTGCACATGTACAAATGCACAAATTCACCTAGTTTTTTCAGCACATATGTAGATATGCACATGTGCAAATGTCGAAAGCTGTGTAAAAAACAAACCCAGCAAACGCGAATTTTTTTTCCGGAAAAATATAGCAAAATCGGTCTCAAATTAAAGAGCATAATTTTCTCGTTAAATTGGTATAATTTTCGTAATTTAACACCTTTTCGTTTGATGGATATATTAGTTTTAGAAAATGGGAGATAATGTAAAAATTTTCATACTACTCTTTCCCATTTAAAATAAATAAACAAGACAGAAAATTAAATGATATGATTCTCGCGGTTCTCATATAAAAAGCAGTGTTTGTCTGTTGTATATATTTGTTGTGGACATGCTTATTAACTTTTTAAATGGGATGTTTGTTTAATATTAAAAAGTTATGCCGCTTGGTTTTAGTTACTTATTTTCTTTCAAAAAGTTTTTGTTTATTCTTTGTACATGACAAGTTGTGTGTCTTCTTTTATTTGTTTACTCTTTGTGTCTTTAAAGGTGTTATCATTATTAAACATATGGGCTATATAGCTAGGGATGTTTTTTTGGTTAATTGGGTTTTATGTAATTTCGAGGAATCTTATTTGGTGTGAATATGCTTAATAACTTTTCAATTACATTTCTTGTTTGCTACATTGATTAACTAATTATGATCTTCTTGTTTATAATATATGTAGCATATAGATTCACATACGTTACTTACGGAGTTCGCAAGATAAGCTTTGTATGTCGAGTTATGTATGTCGAGTTGTGTTGCATAAATTGCTTTCAAATAATCAAATAATTGTTTTCAAAGTACTACATGTCGAGTTATGTATGTCGAGCTGTGTTGCATAAATTGATGTAGCGAGAAAATGGCACATGTCGAGCTGTGTATGTCGAGTTGTGCCATTTTCTCGTTATATTGTGCACATGTCGAGCTGTGCTGAAAAAAAACCCAGCAAACATAGAAAAAGAATTTTGAAAACATATATCAACATCGGTCTCAAATTAAAGAGCATAATTTTCTTGTTAATTTGATATAGTTTTTGTAATTTAACACCTTTGCGATTGATGTATATATTAATTTATTAAGAATAAGTTTGATTAGTTTAAAGTTATCCATTAACAACTCTTTAATCTGGACCCTCAATTTTTTTGATCAATGGCTATAATTGGTTCTCGCAGTTCTCGTAAGAAAAACAGTTTTCGTTTGAACCGTTTTATATATATATATATATATATATATATATAATAGTAGTAGAAGTTCGAAAATGTATTTTGTACTATATTTTTTATGTGTAAACGAAAAAAAAGTTAGAATTATGAAAGAATATTTATAATGCAATAGAAAGATTAAAGAATCAAGTACATATCACACTAATTGCTATCGCAGGCGTTTGTTGTTATCGTTGTGATCTCGTCGGTGTCGAGCTAGAGGGGATGATAGACAGTTTAAAGCAATGTAAAGGGTTGAGGTCGACGCCGATATGGAGAGGACGATCGATTGGTGAATTCTTCGCAATCACCGAGGGTTTCACGTGAGATGGAGATGTTGCAGGTGGAACTAAGAACATGGAAGTTAATACTATAGCAGCAGGAACAAAGAAAAGAGAGGGTTTTGTTAAATAAGGGCTATAATGACTCATCAATCAAACGCATCATTTTTTAGAATTTAAAATGCAAATCTCATAAAATTCTAGGAAATTTCCGAACCAGATGATTCCTCGGTTTCTTTCAATTGACCCATCAAACATCTCATGTTTTGACTTGTTTAACCTCTGTATTAATCTAGTTCCTTATTTACATGGGCGCACTGCGTTTTCAAAAGCCGAAGTAGAAACTAGCTATGGTTGCAAAGGAAAGGACAAGACCACCTTTCGTACATTTCTACTGGTCAAGACCTTTTCATCCACTTATTTAAAATAGATCCTCCTACTCCTAAGAAATTGAATTCAACCACCTACACTTAACAACATTCAAAGATGATAACTCGTACACAACCAAAATTGTTCATACATAATAATTTATCTTGTATCATGTGTTATTAAATATTATTTCATACGAATTCTGTTATAAATTAGCACCCATATTCTAAAAGGTAAATCTCACACAAATACAATAGACTTTGACTTATTTTCCATTATATTCAATAAACTCTGTATTTTAAAAAACAATACAATCAACTTTCATAATCCTCCTATTGTATACAAGTTGTATACAATAAGAATTATGACAGTTTATTTTACACAATGGTAACTAAAAATCAGACATAGATAAAAGTTAAAGAAAAGTTTATTGTATTTTCATATAATTTGTCTTAATAAAAACACAAAATCAGGAAAACTTGAATAAACAGATGCCTAAGCAGAGATCAGCAAGTTCAAAGTAACCAAAAAGGCATGCAGCATGCTGAAGGTACTAAGTTAAAGTTCTTGAGTCAATACCCAAAATCCTACTAAAAAGGTTTATTCTCCTGTCTAACTATATAAATTATGTATGAACTCAAGATACATAATCTCCCTCCCTAAAATACCAAAAAAATAATAACTTAAGACCTGTAATTTATAGGACAAGTTGAAAATTAACAGGAAAATTTAATGTTTGTGAAGCAAAACATATAATCATCTGCTGCTACTTGCAACTTTACCCTTTTTAAGATTCGACAACTCTTCAATCAGTTTCCGCTCTTCACCACTTACTCGTTTTGGTATCTCGACTTGCACTCTCACCAGCTGATCACCCCTCCTGTTACCCTTGTTGACTAGCGGGACCCCCTTCTTTGCCATCACTAATGTGGTCCCTGGCTGGGTTCCAGCCGGGATCTTCAGATCAACCGTCCCATCAACGGTTGGCACCTTCACTGTTGTCCCAAGTATAGCATCTAGATAGGACACTTTACATGTATAAAGAATATTAGTGTCGTCCCGTTTTAATACAGGATCAGGAAGCACATCAATCATCACAAAAAGGTCACCAGGAGGTCCCCCTTTCCTTCCAGCATTACCCTCTGACCGGACCCGCAGACGGCTGCCCGCGTCAACCCCTGCAGGGACTTTAACAGAAATTCGCTTTGATTTTCTTACTCGTCCGTCCCCATTACATGTATCACAAGGAGTTGAAATTTCTCCACTTCCACCACAAGACGAGCATGTAGATACTTGTTGAAAAACACCCAATGGGGTTCTAGCTGATGAGATGACTTGACCTTGACCACCACATGCCGTGCATCTAGACGCCGTGGTCCCGGGCTTTGCACCTGACCCGTTGCAAGTTTTACAGGCATCCAGTTTGGTTATTTCAATCTCCTTTTCAACACCAAACACGGCTTCTTTGAAGTTTAAGACCAGATTGTAACCCATGTCTTCACCTTCTGTAGCCATGTTACGTGAAGCTCGACCTCCCATGCCCATACCACCCATATCAAATAATGACTCAAAGATATCAAACGGGTTGCTGAAATCCTGTGAACCAATTGGAATGTGCCAAGTGCAAATTTAGAACTGCATAATAATATGTATGTTGATATAATAAGTGTTTTTTGGTAGATAACTACTCACCCCTGTGCCCCCCATGCCAGCACCTTTAAGCCCAGCCTCACCATACCTGTCATATATGGATCGTTTTTCATCATCTGATAAAACCTGCATCACGATGTTTTCTATCAATAAGAAACAAAATTAGACAAATATGATCAGAAAAATTATATTTTTCTAATAATAATAATAATAATCTTTTAATATTTTGAATAAATATGAGTTAGGAGGTTTTATGCAGCATCGATAATATACTTTGGGTGGACTTTGTCCAGTTTCATAATAAGCTACTTTTTTATGAATTTACCTGTTTGAAGTGTCAGAAATATAAAATAATACAAATCATAACATTTATAAGTAAATGGAAATTGCCACCAACGGCTACCTCATAAATAATGAGCAAAGAATCTTACCTCATAAGCATTGCTAATATCCTTAAACTTTTGTTCGGCTCCCGGTTCTCTGCAAAGATATTATAAAATTACATGAAAAATAATAATTTTGCTTCCTTCTCTAAAGCTAATAAGAATCCAGTACACTGACAGTTAGAGTGGCAAAATGTAAGTATATTTGGTTAGAATACGTTATACAGTAATCATCATCTCCAAGAACAAATATTTGTCTAGAACTATCTTTTCTCACAATTTCAACATGTTATCAGCTAAGATACTAATCTCTGTTTTGAGCAAGATATTCTCTCAATCCATTTATTCATAACAACAGACATAATACACGTGTTTTGTAAAAAAAGGAAGGGCAATTAAACTTACTTGTTCACATCAGGATGATAACTCCTTGCAAGTTTCCTATAAGCTGATCATGAAATGAAGGAGTTAAAACATTTTTCCAGTTGGATATAAATGCAAGAGGTAAACCGATAACATTAGGAAATAAAATTTGCATACAAAGAGAAATTATATCACTGCTGTAAGCAAATATGCAACTTCGTTAGGGTACACGTAAAGGGACACGTAATATCTATTTTTATGTTTTCCATCAGTACAAAAGGACTTTTTTATACCAATATTTTCATATGAAGCCAGTCTGCACAATAAACTGAAGTCGATTGTTTGCTTTAATTTCAAGCTCTCTACGTGACCACACTTAACAAGTTTACAGGTCAGAAGGAGAAATTCCTTATACATGCACTTAATAAATAACAGAATGAATGATAACTTCAAGAAGCTCAAATGAAGTATCATGTACGTGAAAATTTTACTAACCACTCTTAATTTCTGATTTGCTGGCATTCTTCGAAACCCCAAGTATCGAATAGAAATTCTGCGTACAAGGTAAAAGAAAACTATTAAAATTCTCAACATGTTATAATACAATACATGTGAACATTTTCCAAAATATGAAAGTGAAATATCGTTATTATAGGACTATTAATGAAATAACTCGACAACAAACTTACTGCTTCAGCTCGGACAATAAGGCGGCTACCTCTGGGGTGATGAAAATTACCACTTGACCTCATATATAGTGCGTGCACGGAATTTTGGGCAAACAAACTAGAAGATGATGATGCAAATCCTCTTGCCTTTGCTGAAAATCTGATGATAAAGTAGAAACAAATTTAATACCACCAAAGAATATACAATTGCATAAGATAACACAAAGAAGCAAAATAAAGTTGGGAGAACATGAAAAAACTGTCAATGCAGTATGGCATTTTTGGGAGAAAAAAGAATCAAAAACTGCATATACATACCAATAATGCACACCCACATGGCCATATATAGTAGATTTTTTCCCAACAATGTAAATGAACATTAGAAGAGTGTGTTGAAGTCCCACAATTCCTGTCTCTCTTTCTCTCTCTTTAGTTGTTTAGATAAGTAAGGGTTAGGGAAGCCGAGGCGCCAGGTGAAGACACCGAATAATCACAAAATACTTTTAATGTTCTAAATGACTTAACTATCACATATACTACCTTATATGTACATAAACACCAAATTAGTACACTTAAACATACCAAAAGTAGCTATTCAGATTCTAACATAGTAGGTTATAGGGACAAAATTTAGATTTTACTAGATTCTATCAAATATACTACCTTTCAGATACAACAAAGGTTCCCCTTTCCATAACTTGTAGCTACAAAATTACGCAGGAAAGTACTAAAAATTTATGTAAAATAATGTACTATTTAGATTCTATCATAGTATCATAAGCTTCAAATCCAAATGACTGTGTTGAAATGTGGTATTGTAGTAATATACGCTTACAATAAACTACATGCAGGATAATACACTTATACTATTACATAAAAAACCATAGGATATCGAGTATCGTACTATCATACTGCATAGAACAGAGACTTGGAGAGAAGTTATCTGCTTCGGTTTTACTGCTTGGACAGCCAAAAAAGAGAGTATAGCTTCGGATTTTTTTTCTTTTTTTTTTGTTTTTTTTGCTTAGAAAACATGAGAGAAGAAGATAAGATCAGGATGCTAGGACTTTTACTGCTCCAATTACTACCGATGTCACCAAAATAATTCACACTTTATACATGCGTCTTCTTTTTCAACCCATCTGGCTCCAGAAACTTTAAAAGTAGCCCACTAAAAGCCCAAACATTGCTAACCTATGTTGGAGCTGCCTGGCGCCTCACCTAAGGCAGTGCCAAGGCATGCGCCTCTAGGAACCTTTCTGTAATCGCCTTGCCTACCCTACCCTGAATCGGTCATTCAGTCGACCCTCGCCTCAAAGCACCTAATGACTTATAGATACACGTTACACCACGATTTTGAATCAGAAGAGAGATTTCAAGAAATGGCAGATTTGCGTGCTAATGAAACCAAGATTCAACCACATACAGAAAGTCCATAAGAATTGTACAAATACATTATGATTGTTCAATACTAACATCTTTTCAACAAATGCATAAATAATTTCATCTTTCTAATTGCTACTTAAAAAACGATATTGTAGCACAAAAATCCCACATATTAATTGTAACTTGTAAGACTGTAAAATAATTTTCAATCAACACTAGGTACGTCCTAAACTAGCAAAAAAAAATTAGATATTCTCCTCTTACCATATTATCATACCCAAAAATCACACAACATAAATAAGCATATCCCATTAGTGCCCAACGCAACGAGTAACCTAACCCTAATCGTCCTGAATCTCCTAATAATAATGTGCCACTCACGTAACCACATACATATGAGTGAACGCTAACTAAGAAAGAATTTGACTAGTGTAATGTAACTTATGCATTCAGGAAAGTAGCTATAATAGGGAATACGATAAACTGGCCCTCGTAAGTCATAACAATATACCAACCTCCACCAAAATCAAATGACTTCCAAAACGTTCTTTAAACATTCTGAAAGTCAACCAGAACTTCAGGGTAAAGAGAGTCAGCTTAAGAGAAATTTAAAAGTACACGAATGCCCTGTAAATTTAATAGATATGAGTATATGACTTTTTCTCCTGCTCAACAACTGTAAAAAGAAATATATACACCCAGCTACTGTCTACTGAATTCTGACTTTGAAACTTTCTTATATATATGCATCATTATTTAATGAATTACGCGAAGAGAGGATCGTAGTATCATAATGCCAACTTAACCTTCCCAAAAGAGATAAACACCACCAAACATCTAAACCTAAAATCATATAATGGGCTGCAAAAAGCACAATAAAGTCAACAAAAATGAAAGCTATAATAACAGCAAAGTCAACATATGAATTACTTAAGCATTCGAAGTCAAGCAATTTCTACATTTCTGTCAAAGAAAAAAATGTTATAACATTACAAAAAATACTCACTGAGGCGCATGTGCAAATGAATTGCTACTCAAAGAAACACTCAACATTGACTGAGGTTGAACTCCCCACAGAGCCACTGATGTACTCCCACAAGGTAAGATTGCCATTCTATATACTCTGCAAAAGAACAAACCATGATTAAACCGATTAAGCCATTAGACGTGACCAAGTGCAAAACCAGGCCCCTGTCAATGAATTAGGTTATACAAACAGCAGAGAAACCAGAAATCAAACATATATTTTTGATTTGAGAAAATGCTATCACTTACTTAAAGATAAATTTGATGTTTTTATATACAACCAGACGTGTATATGCGGAAGAATAACTCCATACAACTGTAGTAAGAAACAATTCTCTCGGAAAATCAACAGTCTAAGATAAAACCCTATCTCAACGGCTAGGGTTTTTCAGCCACTGATGAAAGATAGCATATACATACAAAAGCATATATAAGACGTCTATATACACATGAGAACCAAAATTGATATCGATTAAAGGAAACATGCAAATCCAATGAGGATGGATTGATTGAAATTCAATTGACAAACCTGAAACTGAAGTTAAGGAGCAATCTGTAGAGTTAAAATGGACGATTTCTTTAAATTACGCACGACGGAGATGCGGTGGTTGCAGGACGAGAACTTACTAGAAAGATGAGGTTTGCAGTGAGAGGGGGAAACGGAGCTCATAGACGTGCAGACGTATACATTCAACAACAAATAGGGTTTTTTTTTTCTCTTTTCCTTTTTTTTCCCCTTTTTTTTGTTTAACTATAAATGTAAAATTTAATTATCACATAGGTTGATCTATCTACATTATAATATATAAATAATTTTATAAAAACACATTCAAAATTAATAAAATATGTGATAAAAAATAATTTCAGGATTAGAATTCTAATATGGAGTAAGAATAATGAAACAAAAAAGAGTCAAAATAGTTTTCAAATCTTATAGATAAAAGATTGACGTTTTCATCTTTAAAAAACTTATATTTACCTATCAAGTTTATTTTTTTATAAAAAGACACTTTAAATAGTATAGTACATTAAGACCATATTAACATAATAATAATAATAGTAAATAATTGGTATAAAGTTTGTGAAAAAAGTAAATCATATTTAAGTTATTGTTTCTTTAAACATGATTATCCTACGCGACACATGAGAAATTAATATACACTAATAATGGAGTTAGAAAAAAAATACAGTAATAATATATAACTTTTTATTAAAAAAACTTACACTAGTTATTAAACCTCATAATTAAATATAAAAGATATTGTTTATATAAGAAATAAAAAAGAAAAAAAATTATAAGCATACAATATGTAAAAAAAGTACATAAATATTTTATTAAACAAAACTAACATCGAAAGTGATAATGACATAATTTTTTATTCTTAATTAATCTTCTTACCAAAAGGACTAATATGGTTTAGTATTTAAAATTAAAGCTTTATTTTGGTTTAACATTTAAACTTTATTTCCCGTCTATATCATCATTGGAGTTTAAGACTAATTTAATTTAATCTTTTGACTTTACATATAAATTGTTTAACTCTAAAATTGAAAGATTATATATGTTTAACGTGTACATTTTATTTTCCAAAAACTTAACCTTTCAAAGTATTAAATTATTTTCCTTTTATACTTAAATATTATTTTCGTCATTAAAAACTAAGCTTTATAAACCTTCAGTTTTTTTCGAATGGTTTTACTTTTAAATAAATATACATATTACTAATGCACGGAATTCATATGTGTGGTCTTTTGTTTGATTAAGAAAACATATTATTAGAGTTAGTGCAAAGTTTTTTTTAAAATATATTTGTAAGTTACATTTCATAAAAAACTTATTTGCTAATAACACATGTTTAAAAATATTTTTTACTAAAAAAGACAGAAGTTGCAACATCAAAAATTTCGGTTATTCTATAATGACTTATTTACATCTTGACCAAACAATCAAACTATAATATGTACATACCTACATAAGTTGCATTCTAAAAATAAATTTAATGGTTAAACAAATTAACTTTAATTTTAATGTTTAAACAATTCAAGAATAAAGGTTAATGGTTTCAACAAAATACGCATAGGCTTTAAAGTTAAAATATTAAAAAATGTTTTAAATTTTAATCGAAATAGAGTTTAAATTATTTTTAACTTAATTTAAACTCTTAAATAAATAAATAAATATATAAAATATTATTTACATGAAATTATAAAAAACATATACATGAAATCTACATTAAGCAAAAGAAAACTTAAAAAAAGGTAGACATGGTGCTTTAAGAAAATAAAAATTAAAAAAGGGTTAAAAAGAATACAAATATTAAAAACTTAAAAAGTGTTAAAACTTGAAATTCATGTTTTAAAAAAAAGGTTTAGTTTATCAAAATGTATACAAGTTTTCATATTTTGCTATAGAATGTATTGGATTTAAAAATTTTCTATTGTGTGTATCGAACTTTTATTTTGTCGCTATTGTGTGTATTAAACTTTCTATTGTATATACTAAACTTGTAAGTTTTTTACATATTTATGTAACTAAAATACATACTGTTGGTTCTATGTGCACAAGACACAAATTAATACGATATTACTGATAATAAATAAACCCATAGGGTCACACATTTACAATCAATGGACACCAATTACATATTTGAATATGATTTAAATATGTTTCCAACTCATTATATATATATATATAAGTATATATGCATTGTTGCATATTATTATTTATGTGAAATAATAATATCACTCTTATATATTGATATAAGGTAATGCATATCAAATACATAAATATAAACATATGATTTTATATATATGTATGAATATATATATATATATATATATATATATATATATATATATATTGTTACAAGTAAATTGTTACTAGTAACAATTATATAAATGTATGTATATCCTTGTTACAAGTAAAGAGTTACTAGTAACAATCAAGTATGTATATAAAATACATGTAGATGTATTTTATACATAGTATGACATATCTAGTATATCTTTTATATATTTAAAAGATTAATAGCTAGAAATTCTCATAATAAGCAAGAAAGGGGTCATATGGTGTATTCTTGCATAAGACTTAACCAAGACATGCATGTATAGGACAAGTAAGGAAGCAAGAGGCAAGAGGGGACCCTCCCCCCTCTAATTTTCGTCCATAATGCAAGGGAGGGGGTCCTCCCTCTCTTGCTTTGCTTCTTGACTTTTATAATTACATGCATGGTCCCTTTTGTAACATACTTGCATGCTATCACCTTTCTTTGTGTTCATAGAATTGTTCTAAGTGTTTATACTTGAAAAACATCCTTACTCTCTAGTATTGGTGTTCTTCAAGTTAGCAAAGGTGATACATAAACACATTCTCAAAATACATACATCTAGTTCAAAAAGAAGAACAAAGGTTGTTGCTTGCATTCTTGAATATCAAGGGTTGGAGAGACTAGCATCTTGGAGGTGTTGGACTCATTGATTTGTGGATACCTTGGAGGAAGTCTTCTCTTGGCTTCTCATAGATCAACCACTTCACCAACGGTTTACTCACGCTACAAAGGTTGTAGTTCTAAACACCCTATGGTTGTTTTGTTTCTTAAGGCTTGCATATGGATCATTGGTGGGGAGTTTTAATAAGTTTAAAATTGTTGTTCATGCTTCCGTTGCTAAAATATATTTTGAAAAACCGAACAAACCCCAACAGTGGTATCAGAGCCACTTATGTATAGTTTTAAGAAACTTTATTTTGAGTATGTATTGTTTAAGAAAATGGACAATTTTTCTTTTGTTAGAAAAGTTGTGGATTTTCTTGTTGGCAACTTGTATATGTTTATATATTTATTTTGGGAAACAACCAAACCACATGCATGTTTGGTTGTAAAAGTTGCCTAAATATCAAGTGTTGATATATATGTTTGTTTGAGTGTATGTTGTGCATAACAAGCCATAGACCTTTTGTGATGTGTTGGAAATTCGATTTGGTTGTAAAATTATTCTTTCATTTGGTATGTAATAATAATTTTAGTTTTGTTTCATCTTGTTGTATTTTGTAAGTATTAGAATAGTTTAGACTAGTTTAATTTTATAAAAATGTAACAAGATGAAGAAATGACCAAGTTGGAGTTTTCAAGTGTGGTGGAGTCAACCATGAAGGCTTGGAATCATTTGTACTACAATGAGTTGTTTTGGCAAGTGGGAGCTTCAAATTCATCACAAGAGGAATATTTGGTCCTTAGTTATGACTTAGTATTTTTGTATGGCTCACAAAAATACCACTTAGGATAAATGGCTTGGTTATGCACTTATACATGTTATTTGTGTGCGTTTATGTTTATATTATTATGCATGGTTGAAAATAGGATTTTTACATGCTAGATAATATTTTTGACATAATATAAATTACACAATGGGAGTTTGGTATTTTAAGTTGACATAACATAAGATGTCAAATGAATTTTATATATAAAAGGAGTTTTGTAAAGATTAAAATTCATTATGTCAATATATGTATATGAGTTTTATAAAATAGAGATTCTAAAAACTCAACCAAACTCCATTCAAGCTTAAAAATAAAATGGTTTTATTACAAGCTAAAATTGGTCGTATTCGCGCGCTCGAAACTACACACGTTAATATAGGATATTAATACTAGTTTAAAATTGAACGCGTTGAGAGTTCGTAAAATATGGATTTTAAGAATACTCAAGACCAATATATATATAATATGATTTTATCAAAACGTGGACTTATTATTGTATGCATGCAATACTAGTCACACGACTTGTTTTGTTTTATTTAATAAATATACAAAACGGTAAAAGCCCTTTTTCAAAACGTAAGTCTATGCCATCCCATTTTAAGACACTCGCTTGTTGCAACGACACTCACGTGGAGAGAGCATTAGCCAAACGCGTGGATTGTTTTTGTAACAACCGAGGTGTTTTTCCGCGAATTCCATGAACGTCTTGGGCCGGATATTCACCGTCTTGAAATAGGACGACTTAATCGGAATCTTATTACGGAGAGAGCATTAGCCAAACGTAAGGAAGACCGAGGCATAGATGGGATCAAACATGCCAAAATTGACAATCGTTGTCTAGGATCCCATAAAGATCTAGGAATTACATACGAGATGTAATTGGTAAACGTTACCTACCTTGTTATTTTAACTTGATGGAGAGAGCATTAGCCAAACATTCAAGGTTAAGTTCAACTTGGATCCTAGCCTTTAAAAATTAAAGAATTTTATAATTCTAAAGGGTATTAATTATTAAAGGATTAAATATCGAAAATACTAAATTGAACTTTGTTAATTTTGTAGATGGCCCCTAACTCAACTACACCCGTTAACAACTTATCTCTTCCTTCAATCATAGAGAAAGAAAAACTCAATGGTACAAATTTCTTAGACTGGTATCGTAACTTGAGAATCGTTCTTAAGCACGAAAAGAAATTGTACATACTTGAGGATCCCGTCCCTGAGGAATCTCCATTGACTGTGTCCAAAGCCGTTAGGGATGTTTGGGTGAAGCATTCCGACGACTCGGTCGAAGTTGCATGCCTCATGCTTGCTACCATGTCTCCAGATCCTCAAAAGAACCTTGAAGAGCAAGGAGCATATGAGATGCTTGCCAGCTTAAGGAAATGTTCCAAAAGCAAGCGAAGCAAGAACGCTTTGAGGTCACTCGAGCCTTCCATGCATGCAAGATGGAGGAAGGTCAATCCGTTAGCGACTATGTGCTAAAGATGAAAGGATACATTGACCAGCTTGCTAGGCTTGGATCTCCCATAACCAACGAGTTTGCACAGGATATGATCCTTAACTCGTTGACCAAAGCCTATGATCAATTTGTCATAAATTATAACATGAACAATTGGGAGAAATCTGTCTCAGAGTTGCATGGGATGCTTAAAACTGCTGAGAGTAAGATTCCAAGCAAAACACCTCAAGTCTTGATGATTCAAGAAGGGAAAATCAAGAAGAAAAAGAAAAACAACTCAAAAGGGAAAGGCAAAGCAAAGGCAAAGGGAAAGGACAAAGGCAAGCAGGTTGCCAAGGCTCCTACACCCAAGACGGCGGGAAAGGTTCCCAAGAATGATCCGTGCTTTGAATGCGGGGTGGTAGGACATTGGAGGCGCAATTGTCCAACCTACCTCGCAGAGTTGAAAAAGAAGAAGGCTGGCGAGGCCTGCACTTCAGGTATATATATGATTGAAATGTATACTTTTTCTATAAATTCCTGGGTATTTGATACCGGTTGTGGAACTCACATTTGTAACAATGTGCAGGGGTTGAGAAAAAGTAAGCTGCAAAAGCCAGGCGATTTGGATCTCCACGTGGGCAATGGAGCAAATGTTGCTGTTGAAGCCCTTGGAACTTTTGAATTATTATTACCAAATGGCATGTACTTAATATTAAACAATTGTTGTTATGTACCTAGTTTAACTAAGAATATTATTTCAGTAGCTCGGTTAAGAGAATCTGGATTCACTTTTGGTTTCGTTGATGATGGCATTCGTGCCTTCAAAAACGACATTTTGTATTTTGAGGCTCGCCCTCTTAATGGAATATATGAAGTTAATCTTAAAAGATCTCTTGATGATAATTCTATATATACCACTAGCACCAAACGACCTAAGCATGACTTAAGTCAAACATACCTATGGCATTGTCGACTTGGTCATATAAACAAGAAACGCATTGCAAAACTTCAAAAGGATGGAATTTTAAAATCAAATGATTCTAGCTCATTTGAAGTTTGCAAATCATGTTTATATGGGAAGATGACTAAGGCTCCTTTCTCCGGTTCAAGTGAAAGAGCCAAATATCTATTAGGAATCATACATACGGATGTATGCGGTCCTTTTAGATCAATGTCTAGGGATGGTGATAGATACTTCGTTACATTCACCAATGATTATAGTAGATTTGGTTATGTTTATTTGATGAAACATAAACATGAAACATTTGAAATGTTCAAGTTGTTTCAAAACGAAGTACAAAACCAACTCAACAAAACAATCAAGGCCCTTCGTTCCGATCGAGGTGGCGAGTACTTAAGCCAAGAGTTTATGGATCATCTTAGTAATTGTGGGATTATCTCACAACTTACTCCTCCTAGAACACCACAACATAATGGTGTATCTGAAAGGAGGAACCGAACTCTACTAGATATGGTTCGGTCTATGATGAGCCGAAGTACTCTACTCTCGTCCTTTTGGAGTTATGCTTTATTAACTGCTACGCGCATATTGAATATGGTTCCAACCAAGAAGGTAGATAAGACACCATATGAGATGTGGTATGGAAAGGTTCCAAACTTATCTTATTTGAAAGTCTGGGGTTGTGAGGCTCATGTACGACAAGAAGCTTCAAGCAAACTCAATCCTAGATCTATCAAATGTAATTTTGTGGGATATCCTAAAGATTCATTAGGATATTATTTCTACAACCCAGCTGAGAACAAAGTGTTTGTTTCTAGGCATGCCACTTTCTTAGAAAAGGAGTTTCTTTCGAAAGAGGCAAGTGGGAGCAATGTAGACCTTGAAGAAATTCAAGAACCACAAAATACATGTCAGGTTGGCACTAGCACTCAACAAACGGTTGTTGAACCTGAACAATTGGTTGTTCGAGAACCTACTGAAACACAAAGTGTTCGTAGATCTGGTAGACCTCGTCAAGAACCCGGGAGATACGGATTTCTCGTGTCCAATGATGAGATTTTCTTGGTAGACTCTTCTGAGCCTACTAACTACCAAGAGGCTATATCGAATCCGGAATCCGATAAATGGCTTGATGCCATGAACACTGAGATGCAGTCCATGTATGAAAATCAAGTATGGGACTTGGTTGATCTTCCTCCCAATAGTAAGACTGTAGGGAGCAAGTGGATCTTCAAGAAGAAGACATACATGGATGGAAATGTACACACATTTAAGGCAAGGCTAGTGGCGAAAGGTTTCACTCAAACTCATGGTATTGACTATGATGAAACTTTCTCTCCGGTAGCCATGATTAAATCTATTAGAATATTTATTGCCATAACTGCATATTATGACTATGAGATCTGGCAAATGGATGTCAAAACGGCTTTTCTAAATGGACACTTAAGTGAAGATGTCTATATGGTTCGGCCCGAAGGTTTTGTAGATCCTAAGTATCCTAACAAGGTGTGCAAGCTTAACAGATCCATTTATGGACTAAAGCAAGCATCTCGAAGTTGGAATCTTCGATTTGATGAGAAAATCAAAGAGTTTGGTTTTATCAAATTAGAAGATGAACCATGTGTTTACAAGAAAACTAGTGGGAGCGCAGTAGCTTTCCTTGTCTTGTATGTTGATGACATACTACTCATTGGAAACGACATCTCGGCCTTGCAAGACATCAAGTCTTGGCTTGGGAAGTGTTTCTCAATGAAAGACTTGGGAGAATCCGCCTACATTCTTGGAATAAAGATCTATAGGGATAGATCTAGGCGTCTTATTGGCCTAAGTCAAAGTGCATATATTGACAAGATCTTGAAACGATTCAAGATGGAGAATTCTAAGAGAGGATTCTTGCCAATGGCACAAGGCACAGTTTTGAGTAAAGCTCAAAGCCCTAGCACAAGATAAGAGCTAGATAGAATGAGTGAGATCCCATATGCTTCTGCAATTGGATCCATCATGTATGCCATGCTATGCACTAGGCCAGATGTCTCGTATGCTTTGAGCATGACGAGCAGATACCAGCAAAACCCAGGAGATAGCCATTGGATGGCAGTCAAGAACATTTTAAAATACTTGAGAAGAACCAAAGACATGTTCTTGATCTATGGGGGTTTGGAAGAAGATCTTTGTGTAAAGTGTTACACAGATGCTAGTTTCCAAACGGATCGAGATGATTCTCGATCACAATCGGGCTATGTCTTCGTTATGAATGGAGGCGCGGTTGCTTGGAAAAGTTTTAAGCAAAGTGTAGTTGCACAATCCACTACAGAATCTGAATACATTGCTGCTTTTGAGGCTGGACAAGAAGCTGCATGGATGAAGAAGTTCATTGCTGACCTTGGGGTAGTAACAAGCATTCAAGACCCCATAGAGATATTTTGTGATAATGAAGGTGCTATTGCCCAGGCAAAAGAACCTAGATCACATCACAGCACCAAACACATCCTTAGGCGTTTCCACTGCATACGGGATATAGTGGATAGAGGAGATGTGTGTATTCGCAAAGTTCATACAGATCAGAATCTTGCAGATCCTTTTACGAAACCTCTTGCCTCGACTAAGCATGAGTCTCATAATAGGGCAATAGGTCTTCGCTTTGCAAGGGATTGGATTTGAATTGTAATTTAGTATTTGTATATTTTGGAACATTATGACAATATCTATTTTATCTAAATGATATATGGGATATGATCACTTCATTAATATTTATTGTGTTCTTTATTAGCATGTTTAAATCCATGAATAAATGTTTATTCTAAAAACGTCCATAGTCGGTTATAACTATGGGAATAGTTATGAATTAAGACTAATGTGAATCGGTTGGTTGACTTTCATTCGTGATGAAAGTAGGCAAAAAGGTTTGCAGCCAAATTCACTAAGGTTTGTCAGGGAACGAACATTGGACATGACCCGCTCTTAAGATCGCTTCATGGATCAGTGTCATAAGTAAATCTTGAGAAAAAGATGGTATCTTTGTATCCTTAGACCTGAGACACATATTGGGACTCGAGTATGAGGAGTATCATGCTTTAATGTGGTTAAACGCTATCTTTAACCGGGTAGTTATAAAGGCCATTATTAGGTATGATATGAGTCTTATAAGATACATATGTAGTCAAGATGTAATTTGTTTCTCTCATTTAATTGGGAGTATAATATCTCTGTGCCCTAAAACAAGTTAAACATTATATGAGAATTGATGACGATCCATGTCTCATGTTCAACGAGATGTTAAAACAAAGGGATAATTGATGACTTACCTATAACAACGATTTGTAGCTAGTGAGTTAATTTCGTTGGTGAAAGTGTTGATCAACACACTTTATTTATTATTAGGGGCAATGGGATGTTGCTAGACGTTCTTACCATTGTCTATATCGGCTTAAGTTGTAACTTGTGCAAGTGGGAGATTGTTGGTTCTATGTGCACAAGACACAAATTAATACGATATTACTGATAATAAATAAACCCATAGGGTCACACATTTACAATCAATGGACACCAATTACATATTTGAATATGATTTAAATATGTTTCCAACTCATTATATATATATATAAGTATATATGCATTGTTGCATATTATTATTTATGTGAAATAATAATATCACTCTTATATATTGATATAAGGTAATGCATATCAAATACATAAATATAAACATATGATTTTATATATATGTATGAATATATATATATATATATGTATAAATATATATTTGTTACAAGTAAATTGTTACTAGTAACAATTATATAAATGTATGTATATCCTTGTTACAAGTAAAGAGTTACTAGTAACAATCAAGTATGTATATAAAATACATGTAGATGTATTTTATACATAGTATTACATATCTAGTATATCTTTTATATATTTAAAAGATTAATAGATAGAAATTCTCACAATGAGCAAGAAAGGGGTCATATGGTGTATTCTTGCATAAGACTTAACCAAGACATGCATTATGGGACAAGTAAGGAAGCAAGAGGCAAGAGGGGACCCTCCCCCCTCTAATTTTCGTCCATAATGCAAGGGAGGGGGTCCTCCCTCTCTTGCTTTGCTTCTTGACTTTTATAATTACAGGCATGGTCCCTTTTGTAACATACTTGCATGCTATCACCTTTCTTTGTGTTCTTAGAATTGTTCTAAGTGTTTATACTTGAAAAACATTCTTACTCTCTAGTATTGGTGTTCTTCAAGTTAGCAAAGGTGATACATAAACACATACTCAAAATACATACATCTAGTTCAAGAAGAAGAACAAAGGTTGTTGCTTGCATTCTTGAATATCAAGGGTTGGAGAGACTAGCATCTTGGAGGTGTTGGACTCATTGATTTGTGGATACCTTGGAGGAAGTCTTCTCTTGGCTTCTCATAGATCAACCACTTCACCAATGGTTTACTCACGTTACAAAGGTTGTAGTTCTAAACACCCTATGGTTGTTTTGTTTCTTAAGGCTTGCATATGGATCATTGGTGGGGAGTTTTAATAAGTTTAAAATTGTTATTCATGCTTCCGTTGCTAAAAGATATTTTGAAAAACCGAACAAACCTCAACACATACAATAACAAAAAATTAAAAGTTTGATACACACAATAGCAAAATATGACAACTTGAGTACATTTTAGTAAACTAAACCCTTTAAAACTTATAAGTTAAAAAAACCCAAAAAGGTTAAAAAGGATATAAAAGTTAAAAAAAAAGACAGTGGCTAAACAAAAACTAAGGATTTGGTATAGGCAAGATTTGAACACACACCTATCGCCTCACAAACAAAACCCTGACCAATCCATCCATTCCGCCTTTTGTTAAACAAACCTGTTATTTAATATATATTATAAAAGTTTTTTTTTACTGATAAATGTATGGTATAGTAATAAGTATTACATTTATATATCATTTTGATAAGGGTATTTTAATCATTTAAGTATTTCAATTAAATTGTTTTAAAAAAGTAATATGTGAATGTAACCACACCTAAATTTAGATATAGTTAACTGTACTGATAATTTCACCTAACTAGTAACCGAAGAAAATTAACATAATTTTATTTAGATGTTATATTTAGAGTAAAATATAAATTTGATCTATCTTGTTTGATAAAATTATAGATTTGGTTTCTAAGTAGGAATTGCTATAAATTCGGTCTTTTATAAAAGTCCTATTTGGTTTTCTTACTTATTCTTCTCTCCACTTAAAATGATCAAATTGCTTTTATTTTTAATTTTTTGTAACTTTTAATCGGTTTCATAATAATAAAAAAAATACTTAAATATAGATAAACTTTATCATTTTATCTATTACTGTCACTCTAACCCACACATTTTCTCTTGATATCTCTATTACTATCGATTTGAGATCCGTGTGTTCTTCCTCATATATGTTCTAGCTTGAGAGGTGTGATCTTTTTTGTGGCTACCGATTTACCAATTTTAGATCAGTTTGTGTGGTGCTCCCGTTTGTGTTTAAAACTCGGGTAGAGGTGGTGGAGGGTGGACAATGAGATAGTGGTGATGGCAGTTGGTGTTTATGGTCAAACTAGGAATTGGTGGTGGTCCTCTAGAAGATGAAAGGTAAAATATAAATCCTAGTTATCTAATTAATCATTCGTGGAATGTTTTCTTACAATGTTAAAAGAAAATAAGTGTATAAAGGAATAAGGGTAATTTCATCATTTTAAGTGAAAGAGTGACCAATTGTGTAAGAAATCAGGTTGAGAGTGATCGAACTTTTAAAAAATACAACTCAGAGACCAAATTTATGATTTTATTCAAAATTCAGAAAAAAACCTGATTTTTTAATTTACTATAATACTTAAAGTATATTGCATTGTCGGTCATTTATATTTGTCCAAATTTCACATCAATCCTTTTAGAATCGGAAATTATGATGGTAGTCCTTTAAATGGAAAGTTGGTGCATGCATGGTAGTCCTTTAATGTTGCATGGAGATTGGATGGTCCCACGGTGGAGATCAATGGTTCGAATCTCAGAGGGTTTCATTTAAGGGATAGTTACAGAGTTGCTTTAGAAACGGTCAAAGGCCGTGGTGTTACTTAAAATTTGCGTTTTTCTTAAACGTGAACTCATTCACGATTAGTTATCATTAATTAGCAGGGAAAACTATTAACCAAAAAGGTTATACTTAAAATATTTACAACTAAAACACTGTATCAACTGTGGTGTTACTCTATTACATCAACCGACCATAGCATTATAAATATATACATAGTACATAAGTGTTCCATCCCAAAGGTGTATTAACATGCATAAGCAACCCGTATCACCAGGCCTTCTAGTCTTTATCTGTAAAAAGAGTCAACGTGGCACCATTAGCTATACACATAGCTAGTAAGTACAAACTTAGCATAAGCATCAATAAAGCAAGTCATGTATCACAGGAATAAGCATACAATGCTATCCTATCACATTGCGGTGTGCTGACAAGATCAGTATAAGTTATTTCTTGCAAGATAGCTAGTCCCACTCAACAACAATACACCGAGGAATCAGACACAACCATCCGCGCTGGTGGGGGAGCATAAAGCAGTCCACAAAGCATCATTTACGGAACCATAGGCTCCTTAGGCAATTCAGCCACTTCCGACTGATTACCTCTCATGATATAAGGCACGGCGGTTCTGCAGAACTTACGATCCGGAATGTTACCTCAAATCACCGTTAAGTCCCGAATCACCTGATCAAGGATCCCTGAGATCCAACTACAAAGTTGTCCTTAACCATGCTTGAAGATGTCCGCGAACTTTTCACATACACATAGCTGATCCAATCTGTATCATTCACTTAGCATGCATTTTCATTTAATAAGCATGCATATTCATTCATTTCATCGAGGCGGATCCAATCTGGATCCTTAACATGCATATCATCATCTTTAACATAGTTGATCCATTCAGAATCAGTATCATACATATCATTAAACTTAACTAGGCGGCTCCAATTCTGGATTCCGCTCGCATGCACTTTACTTTTATAATTACATGTAACATTAACATCTTATACATACAATTCACTTAGCAAGCAAGTCTCCCTCTATTGAGACTTATGAAAGTCGATACTCACCTGAGTAGCTTATATTACCGATTACTTTAACTCCGCTTCAATTAATTCGGAAAGTTTACCTAGAATCATTTTTAATCGCGTTAAGCGTTTACACATACGGGATTCTATTACAAGAACCCTTACAAGACTTAACTAAGGCTTATAACACCCTAGCTTAAACTCACATGAATTAGCACGACTTGTGCCTTTAAAACATTTAACTTTGAAAAGTGAACATTTCTGATTTTCACCCGACGTGTCGCGTCCAGGCACCGGACGCGTCGCGTGGTGTTTCATCATGCGACATTTAGATCAAAAGTCAGATAATCATAAGTCGGATGAACCTTGATCCGAAAGCCAGATAACATGTTGGTCCGAAAGTCGAACCAATGAGTCGGATCTAAAGGTCGGATGAACAAAAATTCGCATGAAACTTGAAAGTCGCACGAATTAGATGGGAACGCGTCGCATCCCCCTCCCCGACGCGTCGCGTCGCATGCAGACCTGCATATCATCTTCTTCTTGTTCATCAACCATCCGACTTTTCTTAACTTTTTCAAAAAAACTAGATCTTCAAACTCGTTAGTATTGCCCTTAAAACACTTTTAAACTTCATATTACATATATATAAACTTCACAAACTCAACAAATCCAAATAAGAACACTAAACATGCAAAACCCACTTCCAAAGTAAGCTTATATGTTCTTCAATGGTGTCTTCACTTGAATCTTGAGTTTTAGCCATGACTTAAGCATAAAACTAACATCAAACATGTTTAAACATCAAAACAAAGATCATACTAACCTTTGTTTGATTCTACAACCTCAAATCTTCCAACTTCAAGAATTCAAGAATCTCACCGGAGAGAGCTAGTGTGTGTAAGTGTGTGTTTTGCTTTCTTTTGCCAACTTTGACTTTCTTAGTCAATTTTAACCCATACACATCTATATATACAAACCCATATCCAGGGTTGCCTCTGGATTTCTTTTTCTTTTTCTTTCTTTGCTTTCTTTAATTCATTTTCTATATATATATATATATATATATATATATATATATACTTTAACTAAGTAACACACAATTACATATACATATATATGTATACATATCTCATTTAAGCACACTTTGTTCATTCAACTTATACACACATAACTACATACTTATAACTTGGACCCTTTACATAATCTACTAGTTTACGTACATTTACAAACGATTTATAACTAGGTCCAAATCGAGGATGTTACACACAAGTTAGACTGCATACGAGTCAAAGGTTCGGCGTCTGCCAGAAAAAATCTATTTATAAAAAAATCAAACTTTTAAGAAAATGTCACATAATTTTTTATGATGTGTCATCATAGGATGTAGACACGTTATAGTTATTATCCGGTAAAGATTATTGTGTATACGTCATCTTTCTAAAAGTATCAACTGCATGTAGAGATGACAATCGATTCAGATAACGTCATATTCACACATATATTCATTTAATTTTTAACATCTATACTTATATCTATATCCATCGAAAATAAATTCATTCGCCCATATTGTATCCTTCGAATTAAACAAGATAAAATTTGACATATATTGGATGTGAAAATACCATAGTTTTATATATAATATAGATTTAATTGCATAAATGATTTTTTAACTATACACAAATTGCAAATTTTTTCCTCTTCCAAAAAAGATTGCAAACTCTATCTTTTAACTATTATTTTGTTGAATGAGTAGTCATTTCTAATGTTTTCTATTAACTACGTCGGTTAACGTTTTTAAACTGACTATTCTACCCTTACAATCCTTTTTATTCATTTTCTTAAATAATAAAATTATTATTATTATTATTATTAAACCCTTGTCTCCTCCTTTCTCTCTATAAGTTCCCCACCCTCCTTATTCTCTCTCCCCCTCTCTCTCTCTCATTCCGTCTCTTAACCCTAGCCTCACCTCCCCCTTGCCGGCAAATACAACCGCCTCACCTCCCCCTCACCGAACAAGATCACCGCCGCCACCCATCATCTCACCCTCTCCGCATCACCACCACCTACAACCCCTCACTCCATCAATCTCTCTCTGCCTTAACACCGCCACCCACCACCTTGCTAGTGAATACACCACAACAAATGTGCACCAGCGTCTCTTACCGGTCACCTCCATAACTATCGCGTAACACGCCTTGCATCATCACCTCCAACATCATGCACCACCATAGTTGTCGATCTAAGATCTATTCTGTGCCACCATCATGCACCACATAGCCACCTTCGCCATCACTAAATAACACAGATCCCACTCTCTAAGTGTTTTTTGTGCTTGTTGTAATGACATGGTTTCAAAAATTCATAACTTGTTTTTTACATTGCAAAAAAAAGACTTATAAACTTCACTAAACACAAAACGCAAAACAGTTAAAACCGTTAAGCAACCATCATCATAAATAAACCACTATATTACCACGTAGTCAAACCATTTTTTCAAAAGTTTACAATCATTCATAAAAATAACCACAAGTTAGCATAAATATAAATCTACTAAAACATTTCTACACAGTTGTGCCCATGCTCACCAAGCCACAAACACGCCTACGCCATCTGCATGAGTACAAGACACGTTTTAAAGAAACAAGTGTCGGCTTACGTCTCGTGAGTCAGCAGTAGTGACAACAAAATCACACGATAAAACAATCATAAATCAGGTTCAGGTTAATAATTATAAATCTCAACCCGTAACTTGACCCACTCGTAAAACATCAAAATAATCCCCGCATGGTCAAGTATCATTATTCACATCATAATACATCATTATCATTTAAAGCATCATTTATTTCTTAAAACATCTATCATCTCTAGTAATTGTCAGTCTACATCATTTTCATCGTACTTAAACGGGGTCTATCGTCATTCATCATATACCATGGTTACCCTAAGATACCAGATATGTGCCCGTCAACCACTAGAGTTCCAAGGTAGTCTTCATTGCCATTAGTTCACTAGGCATGCACGCAAGTTTGGTACCAAGCGGGGTGCAACTCCCACTCGTACTCAAACTCCTATTGTCCCTTCGCTTTTGTTACTCTGACATAAGTCATTCCGGTGGAAGTATAATCGGTACCCTGTCGTCAGACCGTCCTTATGCTCTCGTGGTGTTATGTGCGTTAACCTCATCATCGTTAGTCGAACACCACTCCAGTGTACAAGCACTCAGAGAACCCGTACACCTAAACTCGACAACTAACCATCATCATGCTAGCAAGTCTTAGAAGGCACAATCTACCTACTAGGCATCGTCAATACATCTTCGGTGTAAGTCTACCCCGTCCCATGTCATTATATCAGCATAAGTATTAACATCCTAATTAGATTGTTCACATCATATTCATCATATAATTAAACCATATCGCATCGTCAGGTAATTTATTAACATCCTATTAAAAATTCAGAAAAAATATAATTTGTAATACTTAATAATATAAAATTATAATTAGGGACTAAATTAATTTTGGTTTAATGATTTATCAATGGATGGGAAAATTGTCATTCATATTTGTTTCACTAAATTGTAACAACATTCTGATTAGTCTTAATTAATTGATAATAAATATAGATGTTATATGTGTTATAAATGATCATATGTGAATAGATGTGTTTTTAAAACTAAAGGGGTTAAAACCGCTGAAATCAAAGATAAAGAAGTGTAGGGACCAAATGTGTATATATGAGATAGAAGTGAATATATATATATATATATATATATATATATATATATATATGAGCCATGTTCTTGACTTTTCAACCACAACAAACACATATATACTTCCATACGTACGTACATGTTGGGCTATATCTTCTTTTGCAAGTTTTGATGAAGAATCAGCCAAGATAAAATCATTTAATCATCATCTCAGCACCTAGATCATCAAGGTATGCTTTGTATATATATATATATATATATAAAATAAGTGTTCTAAGTGGTCTAAATTATTTAAATATTGAATCGTGGATTAAATCAAGTGATATATGTTTATTGTTGTTAGTTTTGATGTTATGTGCTGTTTGGGGTGTAAGAAAACGCTCCTTTGTGGTTTAAGATCGTTTAGAATGAGGAAAAGGAATGATTTTGGTCGGAAAACAACGTCTGTGCACGTCAATCTGCAAGTTCGGTCACGTACACGGCTGGTGTAGAAGTACACGGCTCGTGTAGAAGTACACGGACCGTGTAAGGGCTAAAGGTGGTGACAGGCCATGTTGGCATACATGGTCGTATAGCATATGAGGTACACGGCCCATGTAGGGGTACACGGCCCGTGTAGGTCAAGCAAAATCGGTAATGTGGTGTTTTGAATCTAGGTCATGTAGGGTATAGGGTACACGGCCTGTGTAGGACCTGTTTTCAGTACAGAATGTCTTTTTAATTATATGTGTATGATCGTGTCTAGATACCTTATCAAGAGATTTATACCGTTAGTTGCTTAAAGGTAAGTCTTCTAGACTATTATTCATATGTGTAGCATTTGTGTAATTACATCAGAAGACAATCATGTATTATTCATATGTGTTAACCAGCATATTGCTCTGTGCAGTGGTGGCTCAGAAATAGTACACTACTGTGACTTAGTTGCTGCTTTGGGTCTAGAACCACATGTTGGCATGTTTCCTGATAGTGTGTTATCTATATGTGATCTTATGCATGTGTTTATATAATTGACAGTCTGACTTACTATAATGCCCCAATTTAATAAAACTGATATTTGCAGTAAAACCACATCTGAACATACACCTCTCAAAGTTTTTCATAAAAGCGGAAGCGTAAACTATTCGAAAATCTGTTGTACCAAAATATACTCGCATATGTATTGTCAGAAGTTTAAAACCAAAACTTTTCATTTACAAAACCGGACGTTAATTGTTTCTAAAATGTTTATCAAAATGTAGTCAAACCGAAGCTTTGTTCTTGTCTCTGCTAAAACCTGCAAAACATTTTAAAATAATGTCTGATAAGCTGCGAGAGCTTAGTGAGTAGACTAGACTGCAAATCATATAAACACATGAATATAATCACATTCTGAAAACTGCCAACCACTGGTTCTAGACCCAGGGTAGCAAACTGAGCCACCGTACTGCGCTATTTTTGAGCCCACTATTGCACAAAGCAGCATGCTTTATAACACATATAACGAATACATATAAGTATTCCTTGTAATAACACCATTATGCACATATGAAAAATAATCTAGAAGACTCACCTTGTAACTGTTTTAAACGTAAAGAAACGTAAGATAATGCTTCAGGTATCCGAACATGATCCTACACACATAATATAACAATATAATATCAAGAACACACTTTTCTAATCTGAACTGAAGGCTACAGGGGCCGTGTAATATGTGCTCAACACTATCCGACATTTAGATGACATAAAAGTCGGATCAAACAACCCTACACGGCCGTGTACCCTATACACAGGCCGTGTACCCCATATGCTACACGACCATGTTTCCAAACATGGCCCTATGACCGTCATAAACTCTACACGGGCCGTGTATATCTCATCCGACCTTTATACACGGTCGTGTCAGGCTACACGAGCCGTGTTCGTCCCATCCAACTTATAGTTCAGGCGTTGTACAGTCGCTAAATTCCGGCCAAAACTCCCCAAAACTCATTCAAAACAGTTTTTAACATCTTTAGAATGGTTTCTAACATCCTTAACAATATATAACACCTGGAACTCATATATAACATACTTTGATTCTTGATTCAACCTTTTGAATCATATAAACACATTTAAACTTGAAAACTACTAAACCAATCTTACCTCGTTGTTTCTTTGAAGAAGATGATGATGAGGTCAACTTCACAATACTGATTTCTTGATCTCAAATCACAAGTTGAAGATGAATTTGGCCAACACACATGTATGTAGCTAAGAACATTTGATAGTTTGACATAATGAAGTCAAACACACACACACACACATATATATATATACATATAAGTTTTCTTTAATTACATAAATAGTCCCTTGACTATTTAAGTTTCATTTCAACGGTTTTGGCCCCTCCTGTTTATAATCACATCTTATCACATACATCCCGTTATAACTCATATAACACTTTGTACCTTTCTCGTATTAAGTATAAATAGAATTCTGGATGTTACATAAATGTGTGTGTGTGTGTATATATATATATATATAAGTTGTAAGACAATTTTTAAATATTGGTCTTAGAAACTATTCAGCCCTCTAGTTTCTATACTATTTTTAATGCTTCTCTCTCATATATACATATGGATGCACGCGCGTATACACACATAAATGTTTGTGTATAGTAAGGTTTCAAGGAAAAACATTCCTTTAAACCAAAATAGGAAATTTATCAAAATTACTTTCATTTTTAATTTAAAATAGGGTTAAAGTAGTTTAATCATCAAAGTTTCACTTACTTTTCAATTTAACCATCAAAGTTTTTTAAACAGAATAACCATAATGTTTTGTTAACTTGTTACTTTTACCCTATTACCTATTATAATAGGTTAAATATAACTAAACACCCTAGAATCCTTCCCAAACAACCTTTAATCCTTTCTAAACACCCATAATCCTTCCCAAACACCCTTTAATCTTCCTTCACCAACTTTCTCTCTATCTCTCGCTTTACAAACATAAGCACACACCCACACACACACACACACTCTCTCTCATTAAACAGATTTGTGTGGAAATTTGATTTGAAGATGATTTGTATATGAGTATTTGTGTGTCGATTTCAATTCAGGTTTGTGTTTGTGGTATGTGATTTGTGTTTAACGAAAATCACCTCTCTCTGTTTGTGTTCATCATCTTTATCTCTATATTGGGTTCAACAAATATTATGTTTAAACCCCCTTTCTTGATAATCTAATATGTTGATGGTTATAATAAAGATGAAGAATTCAATGAAGATTTTAAGGCTTTTTCTTGCTCCAAAATCGTTCTAGGTGTATTAATGATTTTAGGGTTTATTCTTGCTCCACAATAAATTTCATCTTTGATTTTGGTTGTTCTTATTACGTAATCAATCATGTACTATTCTTGGGTGTGTGTTATTCAATTTCAAGATTTGTGTGTTGATCGATTTCTGTTTGAATCGATTTCATATTCCAAACCGTATTTGGGTTTCTTCATCTTTGATCATTATATTCACCGTTTCCATGTTAGTTTTGGGTTGTTTTTGCACAAATGTGTGTTTCATAAATTGATTACCGGATTCAATGTTGAAGATGATCCCGATGATGATGATTTTGATTGTTTATTTATTCATTTAATGAATTGATTTAAGTTCTAATGATGATGTATTAATTTTCATTTTACATTTTACTGGATTTGTGTTTGAATATAGAGGGAGAATTAGAAAAAATAAAAAATAGGTATTTTACCTGCTAATGAAGTTAAAAGTAAATAAAAGGGATAAATTGTAAAATAAATTAAACTCAAAAGTTTAAACGAAAACCAGACCAAACTTTATGGTTATTTTGTTAAAAAAATTTAGGGTTAAACCAAAAGGTAGATGAAACTTTAATGATTAAACCATTTTTAACCCTTTAAAGTAACATAAAAACAATAATTGTATAAATTATTTTAATACAAAAAAATACAAAAACTATATTAATATAATTACTAGTCACATAACTAAAAGATATAATAATCCAAAGCTAAATTTCTAGTAAAAATTAAAATAAGTGAATTTTTTTAGTTTGAGAACATATAAAATCAAATGATGTACAAAGATATTATAAAGTATAAAGTTTTCAGTAAGAAGGCTTTAATATTTTAAACCTAAATATAAGATAACATAAAAAATTACTATGTAATTTTAGGGTAAAGAAAATAATTTATTAAAACCAGGTAGTAAGGTTGGTTTGGTTTAGTTTTGGCATAAAATTGTAAGTAAATTAAAATTTTCGGTTTTTGAAAAACTAAAACCATTGGTTTTTCAGTTTTTGGTTTTTGATTCGGCTATAATGACTTTTGGTTTCGGTTTTTAATTTGGGTTTTTGGCTTGGTTTTTGAGATGCCTATATATATATATATATATATATATATATATATATATATATATATATATATATGTGTGTGTGTCTGTGTGTATGGTTTTCGATATTTGGTTCAATTTTTCATTAATGGTCTCGTTCGGTTTTATAACACTAACCCGAAAAAACCACAAAAATTGGTTTTTCATTAAATGATTTATTTATGACATAGATTTTAGAAAATCAAGTATAAATAAAGAAAAGCTAAAAGGTACAAAAGTAAATATTGATTACTAAAAATGCAATAAATTAATAAATTCCCTTTGCAATATATAAAATTCATATTTCCATTCTATTGCTTAAAAAAGTAAATATTGATTATTAAAATTCATATTTCCAGCTTAATTACAACTAAAATTTTGTTGACCGTTGTATTCAAGTTGCATATATCGTAGATTTATTTATTTATTTTATTTTCAATAAGAAAGAGAAGGCAACGAGCTTTGTTATTGTCATTATCATCCTAGCCAACCCAAATTATATTAGTAAAACTTCGGCATATATCGTAGATGTTTGGATTTCCGACTAAATCACATACTCACATTTATCATACCATATGTGTTGTTTTAGCTTTTTTTTATTACACACGACGTGTACGTAGATCACTTAAAATATGTATAAGCAAAAACCATTACCAACACGTGATTTTTACCCATATCCAATGTGCATATATCTTAGATTTTTTTAACAAGAAGAAAGGGATGACTAGGCAACGAGTTTAGGTATTGCCATCACCATCCTAGCCAACCCAAAATATATATATTAAGAAAACCTCGGCATATATCGTATATGTTTGGATTTCTGACTAAATCACATACTCTATATGTGCTCACACAACCCGCACATCACTCAAAAAAATGTACAAGTAAAAATCATTACCAACATGTGATTCTTAGCCATATTGGGGCTTTTCACACTTATGTTGGGGCTTTTCATGTTATGAATATTGAAAAAGACAAACTACATGAACATATAACGAACTTTTTTAAGTTACTATTATATATAATTAACTTTATTTTTTAAAAAGGACAAATTATGAGGAAACACAACAAACTTTGAAAATATTTTCACCGTATGCAACAAACTTATTTTTATACCTAAAAATACACACAATTTTATTTGGTTCATTATATGCAAGTTACCTACGACAATAGATAACTTAAGAGTAATCTGGCCAAAAATAAAAGAAATAACCGGTATTTTGTACTTACAAATACAAATAACTTACAAATTTTGTTCATTGTATACAATTGGTAACCGGTAAGCTGGGTTAATCGCATACAATGACAATATTGATAAAGTTTTTTGTATTTTCGTACATTTTACCCTTTTAAAAACAACACAAGAAACTTTTTTGAAGTTACCGATATTTTTCATATGGGTTTCTTCCAAAGAATTCTTGTAGACGAAGAAAATTAAAAACAAATGAAGCTTATAAAGAATAAAATTATTAAATAGTAAATAAATTTTAGGAAAAACCAGATATATGATGTTCATGTCAATAATTGTATACAATAGTAAGGTTCGGACAGTTTCTTGTATTGTTTTAAAAAAATTAAAGCTAGTCATATACAAATATAACTTAAACAAAGTATATTATATGTTAATACAGTTTGTCCTAATGAAAAAAAACCATCATGCTATGTTTTTGAAATGCAATCCATGCCCTCTAAGAATGAATGATGTGAATGTATAATACGCCCCATGTTATAATGCTTACTATAGCAAGATCATGAATCATGATGGTCTCTCTATAGTAAACCTTAAGGTATGAATGAAGTTTCGATTTTTTGTTTTTAAAAGTGAAATGAAAAAAAGTATGCGGATATCAGAATTTGATTGTGATAACAATATGATTACTAAGGTGAAAAATGTGGGTTTAATGAATGTTGTGATTAATGTGACAATGAGATAAGATGTGATAACCTTAACACATTACCCATTGTTAGATGAGAGGTTATCTATCTATATACTTATTCTTTAATTGATTGGTTCAATAAAAGTGTTAAAAATTAAAAAGACGAAATGAGAAAAGATAATTAGTAAATTTCAAATATTATCATAAAATAGATGAGAGGATAAAGTAGGATTTTTGTTGGACAAAAAGAAATGGAAAATGAATTGAATTGACGAGGTAACGGTATGAACAACGGAATTGAATGATACATTGCATTTAATGATAGTGTTTGTTTTGCATATGGAATATAATGAGTCATTCAATAAAATGGTCTGTTATATATACTTATATTTTTACTCTACAAACTTTTTTTTACATGTTTAGAGAAAAATAAAATATTCTTTTATATATTTTTTTATTTGAAAAAGCTTATACCAAATTTTCATATTAATAAAAAAGTATAAATGTAAGGACCAGTTATATATATGTATGTATACAAATTGGATCAACATAGGTCCTATGCTTAAACATAGATCATAAAATTCAAATCTGAATCATTAGATTTTTTAAATCAATGGTCAATATCTAATAATGACATTATTGTAATTAATTAAACAATTATAGTATGTAATATAGAAGGAAGGGTATTATGGGAATCCCTCTTCCCATAAATCACGCCCCTTCCTTAAAAATCTCGCCCCTTTCTTTTTTTCATCTAAGTCTTGTCCAACCGAAAATGATATTTCCAGTTAAAAATGATAATTTTTCCAGATGAAAATAATAAAAATAGACTCATCCCAGCCGAAAATGATATAAATACACATATTTTCATATGAAAATGATAACATTTTTCGGATGAAAATGATAACAATATGCAACATTTAAAATGATAACGTTATTCAGATAAAAATGATAAAAAATAGACTCATTTTCAACCGAAAATGATATAAATACACATGTTTTTAGCCAAAAATGATATAAATACGCATGTGTCTAGCCGAAAATGATGTAAATTCACTTTTCTCAGCCGAAAATGATATAAATACACATGTTTACTGTCAAAAATGATAAAAACTCACATGATTCAAAATGATAACATTTTGGTATCATTTTCATATGGTTTGCATTTTCAAAATAAAATTTTTAGAAATATGAGAGGAGTGATCTTGTTTGAAAGAGGATTAAAAAGTGAGTAGATTGGTATAATTTTTTTACTCAAATTCTCAAAATTAAAATAGTTATAGTCATTTAAAAATTTAAGCAATAAAAGTAAAAATAAAAACAAAAGTTGTTGGTTATTGAGGGAGGCGCATGAGTCTCTATTTGAAATTGTCAATTCCTATTTTACCATTTTAAATGAATGGCTGAGATTTGATATTTGGGATCTATGTTTGAGGGTGAGACTATATAGAACCTTACCGTGTGTGTGTGTGTGTGTATATATATAGGGGAGGGTTCAAACGAGAACTATTTTTCGTACGATAACTGCGAGAACCAATCTTGGGCATTCAAGTGGTAAGTGGAATTCATGGATGAAGAGTGTGGGGGGATTGAGTGTGACAAAGTGCATGTAAGGAATTTATGGGTGGGCAATCCAATTGAAGGAGGGGGAATTGGATGGCTAAGATTGGTTTTCGCAGTTCTCATACGAAAAACGGTTGTCGTTTGAACTTTTCCCTATATATATATACGGTAAGGTTCAGTACAAAACCAACCTTATATGCAGAACCTATATAACCAATCTCAGCCTTTAGATTTGGAGATTAATGGTTGAGATTACGATTGAATATGCATTTTGGGTATATCCAATATGAAGTTTCCGACTGAATATGTAGATTACATAAATCAAACATGCAGTTGTAATCTCAATCATTGATCATCCAAATCTAAAGGCCAAGAATGATTTTGTAGGTTTGTATTGATCCTTGTTATATATATGCTTTAAAACAATAATTACATATTTCAAGAACAAAAACATTTCCAATTATGATTTACAAAAAAATGTGCCAACAGGAGCAATCACTCTTTCATTAGAGCCTTTTCATGGTCCGTACCTGTAACAGGAAAATAAACAACTCAATTAAGCACCAAGTTTAGTGAGTACACAATCATGAACTATCAAACAAATATAAATGTACATTGTAAACACGTATTCTCTATTATCATATGGTCACTATTATGCCACTCAGGCCGTTACTATGCTACACAAGCTATAATAGTGTCACTTAGTTTATAATAGTGCCACTCAGGCCGTTAAGTTGCCACTCAGGCCATCATATAACTACATATCATGTCACTTATTCACATAATACATAGTACGCACATAAGCATCTTGCTTGATAGCAGGAATCAGATGACTCACCTGGATTTTGAATTTTTAATTTAAAACTCCGTTATTGACCTACAGGACCTAAGACATGGCCCGTGTTGAACTACATGACCCATCTATACGGCGATACATGCCATGCCATGTCAGTGTTAAACCCTAACCCTACACGACTTATATTGGCTTACACGCCCCGTGTACCACCACCACACACAGTCTATAACTCTGATACATGATTTGTGTCATGAAGAGCTGAACATGCCCATATTATCTGAATATGGCTTGTGTATACTTTCACGGTCTGTCGCCATCAACATAGCTCGTGTTGACCAAATTGCCAAGCAGACTTTTCGATCAGGAATTGAGGAACATATGATCAAACCCCATATGAAGTCAAATCTCATCAAAGAACGCATAGTCAAACCACATCTAGAATCGAAACCCTAAAAGGCATTCAAGAACAAGTCCAACAACTAAAACCTTAATTAAATAGGAGGAAACTGAAAAATCTAAAGCAACTAAAACAGTAATCAAATTGAATGAACAAATGGATTCCACGAAGCCATCCATGAACAAGGTTTTAGGGGCTGATTATTACTATTATTATGATTAAAATATTTTTTAGGGTTTTGTTCACCAACATGTATCCAACTTGTTAAATTTTGATATTGTGTGTATCGAATTCCAAAAGTTTCTATTGTGTGTATCAAACTTTTAATTTGTTATTATTGTGTTTATTTTAGTTACATAAAAAAGAAAAAAAAATATAAGTTTAGTACACACAATAGAAAGTTTAATACACACAATAACGATAAATTAAATGTTCTATACACACAATATAAAAATCTAAAGTCCAATACACACAATAGTAAATGTGACAAATTAGATACATTTTGATAAACTAAACCCTATTTTTTATTTTGAATTATTTATAAAAGGAGGATGATAACCACAGTCCTTATGGCTATGGATAAGAGTAAAAAGATAATATTGATTTTTTAATATATATCATAATTGATATTTTATAATCAACTTTCCATTTTTCTAAAAAAAATCCACTTTAATTATCTTTACTTAGATTTCAACTTTCCATACATGAATTACGGTTGCCATTTTTAATAAATTAATTCCATATATTTTTACTAATTACCCACAACTTTAAGGGTTGTGGTTATTATTTTTCTTTATAAAATATATAAAAAAAACAAGTTAGCAGCCATGAAAGCACCAAATTATTGCCCCGTTATCTAAACCGTTGCTACCTCATCATATGACAAATGGTAACATAAAAGAATAAGATAAAAGCACCCATATCTCAAGGAAATGAAAGAAATGATATTCTTTATGTATCGTCCATTTTATTCTTAAATGATTAACTAAAACGTTTTTAATTATGTCAGAACCAACTATTGCATTTCATATTTCATTTCTTTGTACCAGATACCGTCTTAATGACAGTTTTCTATCTTTTTCACTATTTTTTTATTCTGTTAATTTTGTAACATGTTAGAATTATAATTTTAAAAGAATAAGTGCAATAAATAAAAAAAATATATCGTTCCTAACATTGTTTTCACATCTATCATACTTGAAAAAGATTATTTCTAAATTCACAAAAGTAAGTTGATTTAAAGGCCAAGTATATAAATACGTAATTACAATTTATTTCTTTTAAATATACACATAATTAATGTGCAAGTTATTTCCGAAACGTGAGTATAATTTATCATTTATTTACTCCAACCGTCTTAATCTTATTGTCCATTACACTATTTTCGTACATTTCATAATATTTATTCACTTTTTTCAATATATATATATATATATATAGAGGCAAAAGTTCAAACGAGAACTGTTTTTCGTACGAGAATCGCGAGAACCAATCTTAACCGTCTAATCCCCCCTCTTTCAATTGGGTTACGCACCCATGAATTCCTTACATGCACCCTGCCACCCTCAATCCCCACGCTCTTCATCCATGACTTCCATTATCCAAAATGAACGATAAAGATTAGTTCTCGCAGTTCTCGTTTGAATCCTCCCCTATATATATACCCAATTGTTACTTTTTCTATATATATACTAAATGTATAGCTAAAAATATCATTTTCACTAATTAAACTTTACGTTAATTACATGGTCTTAAACTCTGTTTTTTTATTTGTGAACAATAAGTTCAGAACGGAATAAGAATTAATATAAGTGTTTGTTAAGTGTATAAATATCTTGATTTTGTTTCGCATTAATTGTCATTGTTATAATTAATAAAAGATATAAATTAACATTTGAAATAATATTATATACGATTATAGTAATCCTCCGTTTCACACCTAGACAAATGCAATACATGATCATGCATTTAAAAGTATTATTACACCTTTTGCATTTACTCGCTCACTCATCTCTCTCTCTCTCTCACACACACACATATATATATTAATATATTTATATACATATATATTTATATATAATTTTCACTTTATATTTCGTTCACATTGTCCATATATGTTAATTTACAAATTGATTTAAGTCATTTTTATTACAATTTTTGACATTTTGTTTTCTTCCGCATTATTAATATTATCAAAAGTTTATATGCTAATGTTTGATAATTAACATCATTGAGTAACACATGTTATTCATGTATGTGTCTTTTAAAGCATTATAAGAAGGAATCAATTTCATCTCAATACTCATTCATTTTAACATTTTATTACTTTCATTACGCTTTCTGTCGATCTCTGCCGAAGCACCATTGCGCCACCATGATCCGCCTGCTTAGGGCACAACATTAGAATATGTATCATGCCTAAAAGCTAAGATCGATCAGTAATACTCACAATCGGTATCCACAGGTATCTGTAATCTTGAAAACCCTGTAAATCAAACCCTAGTATCAGACATGAATAATGTATTCCCCCAACTTGAAGCACTACGAGCTTTAACACCCCACTTCCACCGTCGTCCTCGCAACACCCATCGTCATCATCGTAATTGTTTTCGTATGTGGAATGGATTTGTTAGAGAGAAGACGACGGCCAAAGAAATTCAAAGGAAGAAGAGAAAGAGAAAATATGAGGGGCTTATTGAAAATGAGGTAGAGCTCGAGGGGGAAAGTGTAATTCACGTCAACGGAGAGGAGGTTGACTTGAAGTTGGTAGCGCGTGTAGGGGACGGCGCGTATCAGAAGGAATTGGAAAGTATGACGAAGGGTATGTCCAGGGAACTTCTGGTAGGGTTTATGGAGAGTTTAGAGGGACAGTGGTGCGGTCGCAGTGAGCGGAGGAAGGTGGTGGACGCTGCCGAAATCGTGAAAGTTTTGCCGAACAACTGGAAAACCGAGCTCGCCGTAAGCCGCCGTGCTGGATTGCCGTATCTATACTGCCGGAGTTATGTCAGGTTTTGATCATCACACCCTCATCTTACTGCATTGTCTTTTAATTGAAATTTTTAGGTCACTTTATGCATATTTTGAGCTAGGTTTAAAAGCGAGATGAATTATTCTTTTACTCTTTCTTGTTTTTGTGTCGGAATTAATGTGTGTTTTATAATCGAATCATACAAATGTGAACTGTTTTGAGGTTTACCTGTTCTGTTACTGTATAGCTTAGTAGACGCTTCCATATTAATTTGAATCTGGAGATAAATTTAGATTAGCATAGAATCAGAAATATTTTGTGTTCTTGAGTTCTATGTGATTGTGGTTAGCTGTTTATCCATTTAGTGTGTATCAGAACGTAATTTAAAGCAGCTTATAGTTAGACGTGTGATTGATTCTTTTGTAAGAACATTGCAGAATTCTTGTTAATATGCACATTGTTGCTACCTGGTTTGTTCACGATGTTAAAAAGAAATTTAGGGCTAGTGTTCTGTTCTCAATGTCTCATGAACATTTTGACATTCTCTGTCTTTTGATTTGCACATTTTTGATATATGTTTCATTTGTGCGGTTCAAAGAAATTTAGGGCAAGTGGTATAGAGTCAATGTTGCTTTAGCTTACACCCATATTCTATGAATGCCAATAACGTATACGTCACTTTTATAAAACATCACGTGTACACTCTAATCATTCCAATACCGTGAATCTTTCGTCAACAGAACTATACGTATACAGTCTATTAGTAGTTACTACTATTCTATAAGTTTGCGTCATGTTTTGCGAGATTATCCTTAGCTGTTTACTTTATGGGCTTTCTTAAATGTATTTTTTCGAATCTTGAAGGCCACAAATGCATATTTACTCTATATTCCACGTGTTTATGTCCAAGGGTTTCAATAAGTTTCTTGATTGTAGTTAGCAATAATACTGACACGATGCTAGTGGGAGCTTAAATTAAGCAGTGTTGCATTAGATTCTGTTTTAAATAGATCGCCTCGTATCTACTGTCATGTGGAGAAGCTCGAGAAGAAAATAGACTGCGGACCTTCTGTGGGTGAAAGTTATAATAAAACTCTTTATTAAACCAAGGGCATTTGTTTACTGGGGGTGTTTTCGAAAGCTTGCTTATGTACCATAAAGGGATACCTCAAACTCAAATAACAGAATGATATGGTTAAACGGAAATGCTGTAATTAGATTTAGTAATTTTATCGATCATTTTCGCTGTTCGTATAGAATATCCTGAGTATTGGCGGTTCGACCACCATGCACTCACTTGCTTTCACCTAATACATTTACGTATTTTTGAAGTATTTCATGATATCTAAGGTGATCTCTTCATATTTGGTAAAGTAGGGCAAGACATGCAACAATAACTACCCTTGCCCTTCTTTAACCATTATTTGTTAACCCCATAGGATATATGTGATGGTAATTTTTTCCAAAAGAATGTTAAGAGTTATTACATTACTGCTAAACAACGACCCTTTGTAACCATCCAGTGTTATATATATATTTTTTCTTCAGTCCAACAGGCATGCAATTTAAGTCATGCATGGATGCTGCAATACATCTAAGAGATCAATCTCTGATTGATGTTGCGGGTCCTTCCAAAGAAGGGGAGATGAGACAAATCAAGAATGGTACTCCAATGTTTCTTAAATCTGTAAGTAGAAAATATAACCAGCAGGTCGTTATTGTTGTTACCCAAGTTTGTGAAAATAAGTGTGTTTTATTTAATTGTGGTAGCAGATAAATGAAGCCGCCAGTTCATCTCTTCATGAGGTAAATAATAACTTGCCTGGAACAAATGACTTGTATGATGTTGAGATAGCCGACGTTATTGATTGCTTGCCATGTGGACTGACATTTGAAAATATTGGTGCACTCGAGAAGCACCTGGCGAGTTTTCACAAGAAAACCACCCGAAGATTTAATCTTCCAGTTCGTGAAGCGACAGAACCTCATACATTAGAGAAGGTATGGAACTTTCTTGTAATTATAAACAAGGCAAATGTCACAACGTAGTTGCCACTTTGGTTAATGCCCCTTTTTTAGCAATTATATATATATTTTTTCTAAACTGGTTATTATACACGGTGTTGATGTGCTATTTTGTAATTTAATCCACAAAATGGCTGATACAACTGGTTAGAATGAATCGCCTGACATCAGTAAGAAACTGCAACCAGTCATATTGTCATTGTTGTTCTTAAATTACTGCACTGGGAGAAAAAGAAAAGTACGTTACTATCATATGACATTCGCGCTTATGATTATTATTAATAAAATATCACTTCAGGCTTTACAAACGTGTCACTTTTACACGGTTTCTTGAAAACATATGCCCACAACTACGAGATTTAATTTATTGGCATGAATTGACCATTGTCAGGATGCTGTTATGGACCATGATGAGCCACGCTTACATGAAGTCTGTTCCGTGCCAAACGAGCAAGTTGCTTCTAGTTCACAGAAGATAGCCAAAGCACAAGAACCAGTTCCCATTATAAATGGCTCGTTCAGGACGAAATGTACATGGTGCAACAAAGATTTCCTTTGCAAGGCTGTTGATGACGAAACAATGGCCGATGCAATAGGATTTATTTGTCCAAAATGCAAAGAAAAACTGTGTGGGGCCCTTGAAAGGAGTTTATCAAGGTATTATCAACAATAAGTTTGTTGTCACATAGTTTCTATTGAGGCAAACTTTTAGATTTTGGGGAAAAGAAAATGTATGCTTTAAAATCTTTATTTTATTTTATTTCTTTTTCTTGTTGTAGAGAACAGGATACCCTTTTAAGTGTTTCTGTATGTAGTTTTCCCCTTTCCCCTGTATTTGAGAGAGAGATGGTTTCCTCAATATGAATTTACGACCTCATTGGTCATTTCATGCTTGTCCATAAAATATGTGACGGTTTAGATTTCTTTCTCTCGATACATAAGCCCGATTTAGTTTAAATCTTACATCTGTGTAATACGATTAGTTTCCTAGATCGCATTTACATGTTTTTCTCGTCTTCGAGAAAAAGGAAAGGAAGACCAGTAGCAACTATGTTTGTGAGTAAATTCATCCTTGGTTTAAAAAAGCGTGCCCGAGGCGTTTTGATGCGCGAGGCGTTGCTTAAATTGCGTCCCGTATGTGATGCGATGCGATTTCCATGATGCGGTGCGATGGAGGTGTACGCTTTTTACACATTTTGAAGTTTAGGCCTTCTTTTATATTCTAGCTATTTAAAAGGTATGTTTTAGAGGATTATTGGGTTTAATTTTTATGTGGAGTGAGCCAATTATAAAGAAAAATGCTTTATTGTAACTTAAACTCCTAAAGTTGACCTTAAGTCTCCCTACCATAGTTATTGTTTGCTACAATAGTCGAAGTTGCCTTTTAAACTTGAATTAAATTAAAATATCAAATATGTTATGTGGAATTAAATTATAAGTATTTTCTCAATACGTGCATGATGCGAACGCATCACGCCTCGGCTTCCAGACCCTTAACGTCTCAGATCGCTTCATGCTTTTTCGAACCAAGAATTCATGTTTGACTTGGCTCAAATTCTCGAGTACACCGAAGCCCAAGTTTTAATGCATCACTCTAATGATTCCTATTCAACAAACTTCTATATCGAGTTTAATCTCCTTTCAGATTGTACCCAAATTCCAAATGCCGTGCACACCCCCTTCCAAATAAACCGTGAATACTATAGGAAAGTCTCCTATTGTCATTCCTAAGGATGGTTTGTTGTCGGGTGGCGAAATTCAAAGAGATGATCTGCACCGTAATAAAATGTGTAGTGTTAATGAATTAGGTAAAGCCATGTCCAAAGGGTGGTTGTTCAGAAGTTATAATCTTAGGTTTAGTCTATATGTTTGTTCTAAAATTGTAACGCCCCAATTTTCAAAACAAATGTAATAACTAAATAAATCTCATTTGTAAAAATCGTAAACATTTAGAAAAGCTCGCGGAAGCATAAGTTGTTTAAATCCTCTTGTTTGTAAAAAAAAGGTATACGCATATTTACAGCAAAAATGATTTTATTTCACAAAAGGACCGTTATTGTTACAAAAGATGTTTTAAGCTGCCAACAGTCAAACCGGGGCCTTGCCATTCTTGCTATCACGACCTGCAAAAGCAGAAAACAGTATCTCATAAGCTACAAGAGCTTAATGAGAATGCTAAACTATAAATCATATAAGCACATATATAATCATATACAGATATTATACAGTTCTTATGGATACAGTACTGCACCATCTTATTATCGCCCCACTAGGCTAAATGCTGATTGTAGCCGCTACTACACGAAGCAGCATGCTACCCCCACACTTTGATCCATTGATCAATAATGCACATTGCAATAATGCACATTGCAATGCATCACACATATTACACATATGAATCAAAGTTTAATAAACTCACCTCAACAATCAGTATAAACACAGTGTTATGCCAAAAAAATCTCAGAATATATGCAAACAATAATGTCCTACACATAATATACGAATAAGGTATTAAGCACATATCAAAACTGGCCAACTAAAAACAAAACGGATTTCTGCAATCCCTACTTAAATGACCCTGCTTGCCACATCGAAAACATTGGGAAACATTGGGTTGGCAATGTCCAAAATGACTTTTCTTGCACCTTCGACACACCCTCGGTGCTTCCTTCCTCTCCCCATACTCTACCCTCGGTTTTTTGTACGGTGGTGCTGCTCTTTCCACCGGCTTCTTCTCTCTTTCTCTTGCCTCTCCAATTCCAGCTCCCTGGCTGGGCGTCATCCATCATGGACTTGACAGTCTGGTGTTTGCTTGAATCAGTAAATTCTCTAATACTTGACTTGAGTACCATCATATAATGATACATCTTCATCTTTTCGTTGGCAACGTAGTCGGGACAGAAACGTGCCTTCTCATGGAATTTGGCATTTATCTCTAGGACAGTCTCAGTGGTCTGCTTCAATTTTTGAAACTCATCAACAATCCTGTCGATCTCAGATTGCGGAACAAACTGTTTAGTAGTAATCTCTTTAAACTCTGCCCAAGTCATGGCTTCTACATGAGCATCGCCCCTCTGTTTCTTCTCCGGATCCTACCAGTCTTTGGCAGCAGCTGTAATACCCGAACTTCAAAATAATAAATAAAAGTATATTTATTGAGAAAACGATAGATTATGTTGGATTGTAAAATATATTAGAAAATGATGTTGGGCTTGAATATATAAGAATTGATGGACTAGTTATATATATGTGTGTTATTGGACTAGACATGTGAGTGTTGTTGGGTTATGTTTCTTGGGCCCAATCTATGGGTTATGTGGGCCTAGGCCTTATCATGAGATGTATATAAATGAGATTAGGGCACAGCCCCCAACATCACAAACTTCAGCTCGCATTCAAACACTGTTCCATTGAGTGAGAGAGTTTAGTGTGTGTTTGTGTGTGTGTGTGTGCTTAAACCCCACGAGGAAGCAAGGAAGAAGAGGCAAGAATCAGTTGGAAAACTCAAAGAATTGTTGCAAGAATCATCAAGTAATATTTCTTACCCCATTATGATACTATAGGTATCAATTTTATCTTGTTTAAATGATGATAGCATGCTTTTAGAATCTGGGTTTTTGGGTTCTGGGTTTAAGAAGAACCAGAGAAAGAGAAATGTAGGTATGAGTTTGAAAACTTGATGAAATGTGTTTAAATCTTGAAAGAATCACTTAAATGAATGGAGAAAGGTTTTAAAACAAAAATGATGTGATTTGGTTGAGTTTTGAAAGAACATGATTTTGGCCATGGAGCCTGAAAGTTGAAAATGATGAACTGACAGGGATGAATATCATCCATGCGACTTTCTGAATGAAGGTCGTGCGACCTATTGTTGTTTCATGCGACCTTTGAGTTTAACCCCATGCGACTTTCGCATTGCTATCACCACTATTCCATGCGACTTTCATATTAAACCTCATGCGACCTTTGTACTTGAAACACCCCATCCGACCTTCATATGAACACCTCATCCGACTTTCACATAAACACACCATGCGACTTTCGCATGGTAAACCCATGTGACTGTCGCATCATGCGACCTTTGAACCTTACTACATGCGACTTTCAACACCATACCATGCGACTTTCACTTTAACCTATAACCCATGCGACCTTTTAAACCCTCATGCGACCTTCGCATATACCTATGCAACTTATGACACACCATGCGACTTATGAAACTCTCATGCGACTTTCAACTGATAACCTATGCTTCATGCGACTTACACTTGATTGTGTCTCATGCGACTTATGCATTTTGATGAAAAATCCGGATGAGTTGAAATTCGACACTTGAATTCCGGGTGAGTTGAAATCCGACAATTTGATATCCGGTGATAAGAATCCGATACTTTTCATTGACGCGACGCGTCGGTTTGAGGGACGCGACGCGTCCCCGACTTTATGGACTTAAGGTGAATTTCTTATTGTTACTTGCCTTGTGAGGCTCGAATGCATTATATGAATAAACAAACAAGGGATTCGTGCACGGTATTGATTTATTAGACCTATTGTAGGTGACGGTTGACTAGCAAGTAACCACAAGTGTACTAGTAAGCTAAGATTGAGAAACTGAGACTGCAAGACAGGTGAGTATTCCTACTTACCATCTAAACCTTATGATGTATGTGTTGAATGTGCTATGTGCTACATGAATGATGAATGATGAATTGATGAATTGATGAACTGATATATGTATCATGTTATGCTATTGATGGGACCGTGCACTTCGGTGGCGGGAATGATGGGACCGTTCACTTTGGTGACGGGAATGATGGGACCGTGCACTTCGGTGACGGGAATGAATAGACCGTTCACTACGGTGACGGGTATGATGGGACCGACTACTACGGTAGCGGGAATGTGGGACCGACTACTACGGTAGCGAGAATGTGGGACCGACTACTACGGTAGCGGGAATGAAAGATGTAACATGGACGTAAGGCAATTGATGTGATGTCATATGGTTGATTGTAAGTAAGTGTACTCGCTAAGCTTTGTGCTTACGGTTGTTGTTTAACCTTCTTTTCAGGTGATGGCCACGGCGGGGCTCCAGCACGCGGATGATAGCTCATATTTCCACAAGCTTCCGCAGTGTTTTAAACTATTTTGCTTTAAAGATGTATTCTAAACAATTACATTGGAATTCAATCTTTTACGGGTTATAGCCCGGGGTTGTATTTGAAATAGTACAATATTTGAATTATGACAGATTACGAACTATGTGCTTGGTAAATATTTAATTGTCAAAAAAAAAAATTGGGACGTTACAGCAGCTCTCAGTTGATTAGAGGCGTACCTCACTTTATTCTCCGGAGCACATAAACATGTATGGAATACTCCCTCTACTTCAGATATCCATCTTTGACTAACAATTGGGTCGGTGGACCCATGGAACAACGGTGGCTGACACACGGCAAAATCTCTGAAGGTACAAACTTTCGGTGCTTCTCAGATAATGACCTGTGGTTGAGGGTTAACCCTTTCGTCCCTTCTAGCTAACCTCGTCATCACCTCTTGTCTCACGGCTTCCCCAGTATGATCTTTTATTTGTTCCACCACTTGTGTAATAACATAAGGTATAGCTTTTTCCAATGCTTTGCTGATCTCTTCTGCAATTGACAACCTGGGCTTAGTCTCAGCAAACCCTTGGTTCAAATCTGGTGTTTCCTGTTCTCTAGTATTATGTACTCTTGGTAGAATCCTCCCACTAGTTGCTTTGGTTTCTATACGTTCTGGCCTATTGCTAAGACCACCTTCCTATCGATTAGTCGCTCTAGATCCTCTAGTGTTCTCCATCCTGGTAGTATAAATAAAGCATTAAGATATACGGTAGCTTTACCACACTATCCTTTGTATCAAACGGTTATAGGTACATCCAACATATTAGCACAACTATCATCAGATCCACAGTAGTTCTATACATACTAAGGCGTTAAAGTTACAAAATAGTATTTTAAACTGTCAACAAACATCCGTCAAACTAGGGCCTTGCCTTTGGTGTTATCACGCCCTGCAAAAGCAACAACACGCAGTATCTGATAAGCTACGAGAGCTTAGTGAGAAAGCTAAATTGTAAATCATATAAGCATACACATACACATATACGAATGCCATAACAGTTCTTATAGACACAGTATTGCACTATCTTAGCACCGCCCATAAGGCTAAATGCTGATTGTAGCCCCTACTGCACAAAACAGCATGCTACCCAACACAATGATCCGCAGATCGATAATACACATTGCAATGCATCACACACATTTCAGATATGAATCAGAGTTTAGGTAACTCACCTTGAAATTAGTGTACGTGAATAACAACGTAAACAATTCAAATAAGAAGTCAATCACCCTCCTATATAATTAATACAATAAAGTATTAGATAACAACCATTCTGACCTGAAATAGGGCCTACACGGACTGTGTCCCATACACACTACACGACCTGACTTGGCCACATGGCCGGTGTTGACCAACAACACTACATAGGTCGTGTACCTTTTATGTTACACGACCATGTAACCCTACTTGGCCTTGTGACCGCCTCTAACTCTACACAGGCTGTGTACCTCTACACGTGCCGTGTTTCGTATACATGGGCTGGCTACACGCCCTCCCAAAGTCTACACAGGCCGTGTTCGCTACAGACTCAGCCGACTGTGTTTCTTCACATAAACTGTTTGACCACAAATTCGACCCAAAGTCGATTCAAACATGCTAGGGGTGTTTTCCTACACTCCATAGAGTAAAGAAACATACTCTAAACAATAAGAAAAATAATTAACATGATCCACCATTGAATCATCTCTATAAACCCATTAAACTTAAGAAAACAACTAAATCTTCTAACCTTTGGCTTGTATGCTTGATAAACTCAATTGGTAACACTTCTAGTTGTTGCACTTGATCAGAACTTGGATTAATATTTGGCTGCTACCAAGGAAACGTGAGTTGAAGGTGTGTTTGAGTAGTTTGACTAATTATGGTCAAAACTAGCCATATATATGTACATAATTAGGTAAATGACACAAATGGTCCCTCTACTATACATCTTTCATTTTAACAATTTTAACCCCTCAAGTTTCTAAACACCTCCTAATCTTAATTAGGTAACCCACTAAAACAATTCACTCAATAAAATTACGAATTCAGGAAAATTTTCAAGCCTTGGGTGTTACATATCATAAGATAATATCACATATACAATCTTATGTATCAAATCGATGCATAGAAATTACTCGTATAACATGCCATATCACTTGTATGTGCATCAATCATCACATATAATTCACATTTACCACATCCTCCACACAAAACACAATATACCCGCCAAGATGCAAGTCTCAAATTTGACATAATTTGCAGAACCATGGTTTAAGTCCAGACGATGCATAACACACATCCAGATCCCTCAAACCTTGGCTCTGATACCAAGTTATAATGCCCCAATTTTCAAAACACATGTAATACCTAAATAAACCTCATTTGTAATAATCGTGAACGTTTAGAAAAGCTCGTGGAAGCATAAGTTGTTTAAACCCTCTTGTTTGTAAAAAAAGGTATACGCATATTTACAACAAAAATGGTTTTATTTCACAAAAGGAGCGTTATTGTTACAAAAGGTGTTTTAAGCCGCCAACAGTCAAACCGGGGTCTTGCCCTTGGTGCTATCACGACCTGCAAAATTAGAAAAACAGTATCTGATAAGCTACAAGAGCTTAATGAGAATGCTAAACTGTAAATCATATAAGCACATGTATAATCATATACAGATGTCCGATAGTTCTTATGGATACAGTACTGCACTATCTTAGCATTGTCCCACTAAGCTAAATGTTGATTGTAGCCTCTACTGCACGAAGCAACATGCTACCCCATACTTTGATCCACTGATCAATAATACACATTGCAATGCATCACACATATTACTCATATAAATCAGAGTTTAGTAAACTCGCCTCAACAATTAGCATAAACACAATGCTATGCCAAAAACATCTTAGAGTATATGCCAAGAATAACGTCCTTCACATAATATACGAATAAGTTATTAAGCACATATCAAAACTAGCCAACTGAAAACGGATCAAAGCCCAGGCACGCCCGTGCCTCTAATCCAAGACCTGGTCGTGACCCTCTCAGACATGGGCGTACTGGCCCAGACACACCGTACCTTACATAGGTACGCCCGGACCTCCGGACCTCAAGAACAATGGTGGTCACGGTCACGGTCACTGGTCACGGTCACCAGGCACGGTCGTACCTTTCACATATCAGTAACAGTGACCGTCTTGCTGTTCCGGCCAAAACTCATCCAATATTAAAAAAATAAGATTTCTAACACCACGGGGTTGTTTTCCTACACCCTAAACAGCTATAAACAACAACCAACTCATAATTAACATGTTTTGTTCCTTAAATCCATCTTTTGACCTATTTGAATATCAAAACTAAATCAACAAAACATACCTTGATGATCCTAATATTGAGATGATGATAATAGGTGCTTAATCTAACTGGTTTCTTGACCAAAGTTGCAAAAAGAGGGAAGTGATGGATGTCGTGTATGTGTTAGTATGCTTATCTGTGCTTGTGAAAGTTGCAAGACAAGAAAACCAAGTTCATATATATATATATATATATATGAGTAAATTACTGAAATGGTCCTTGTGGTTTATTAAAAGTTACTGGTTTGGTCCTTTAAGATAAAAAATTACACTACATGTCCCTATGTAGGGATGGCAAAAAAAACCGAAACCGACGTAGAAAACCGAAAACCGACCTAAATGGGGCGGGGACAGGAAACCCGATTATTTAAACAGGGATGGGGACGGGGACGGGTTTGATGATCCCCGCCCCGATTACCCGACATACCCGATTATAATTTAATATTAATTATATATATATATATTAATATAAATAAAATTAGTTTTAAATATAAAATATACAAATATTTATACACTTTCACACAACCTAATTTTAATCGTTATCTTTATTTGAATTATTTGGTTTTGATATTTTGGATACATTTAAATTCTTTAAGACTCTAATTTCAGTTTAGATATGTTTGTATTTGATAATGTAGTGTAATTTAGTATAATCGTTTTCTAAAACTCGTGGTAAAATCTTAACGGTGACGATCCCCATAGTGATTATAGTTTTAGTTTAATGGGTATCTCTGCGATAAAAACTACCTATTTAATCAAATGTTTATATTAAACGGGGATACCCGTTTCCCCGTGGTTTTCCTCTGTTACCCGACGGGGATCCCCATTTAATCCCCGCGGTTTTTTAAACGGGGACGGGGAAACCAATCCCCGCCCCGAATCCGCCCCGTTGTCATTCCTATCCCTATGATTGCTTTTTGGTTACTAAACCGGTCCTTTAGCTGTTTAAACTAACGGCGCAACTGTTATAAATTTAAAAATGATCATTTTGCCCTTTTATAACATCACAAACTCAGTCCCTATGGTTTTCAAATAGTTTCACATTTAGTCATTTAACATTTTTTTAATAATTTACTCTATAAATTTATGTATGTGCGTGTAAATGTATATATATCTAGTATTTTTATTCTAGTACTTAGAATTATATTTTACTCTTATTATTATTTATTTTTAATGATTTTAATTTATATTTTTTATCGTACAATAGCTCATTAGAATTAGTGTTATAATACATTATTATATACTACCTTAACTTTTTGTTGTTTACTATTTATCAACGGTCAACATTATTTTTATTTTTTATTCAAATAATTATATATTTAATCTCAAACTTTACTAATAAAACTTATCTTTTTTTTTCTCCATCTATTTTTATCTTTCACATAATCATATACAATTTCGAAATATTAGTTGATAATAGGTTATCTAATTTAATAGTCTGATTATATCCGAAATTAGATAAGTTATCTAATTAAGTTTAAATACGATATGAATCATCACGTAATTAGGGTTAAGCAATTTGAAAAATCTTTCCCATCTTTCCTTCTTTATTTGCATTAAGAACACCAGAACCGAAAGTGTATTAATTGTTATTATCGGTTTGATATTTAACAAAGATCATTTTGGGCTTTAAAATGTTTATTCTTGTTTGTTTAAGTTTTTTTCGCAATTTGATTTTAATTAAAGTTTTGTTTTTAAGACAACATGTTGGTAGCTAAAACTCCTTTTTCTCGTAGTGAGTTGGAAAATAAACAGGTTGGATAAGACAAAGTTACAAATATGTCAATTCATGTTTGGTATGGGATGAACTTGAATCTAGGGAAATAATATATCCGACTTAAGGTTGGTTAATCATGCGTGTGAGGTTAACTCAGTCAAATTTTGGGTTAAAAGCCTTATAAGTTTAATGTATCTAAAGATGCAGTAAATAAAGCCAGAACTACCCACCCAATGAAATGGTTTGATCAAATTAGCTAGAGCTTTTCCAAAGCCTTTATCCTTGTAGGCAACTAGGCATGCAACCCATACCACTTCCATTTTCATTTCAAAATGAGATGGTGTATGAGAAAGGTAAGAATAATGTTGTTTTATATTAGAGTAAATTACACGGATGGTCCCTGTGATTTGCTACTTATTACATCTACGGTCCTTTAATTTCATTTATTACACTGGTAATTACTATGGTATAGACTTTATCTCACTTACAGTCCCTAGTTACCCTCACATACACTTAAAAAGACAGTAATGCCCTTCCATAATTAATTTATTTATTTTTATTAGTTTTATTCTATTAAAAACGTATTATAAATTAAATACAATATTATAAATAAATAATTAACTTTCACCACCACCAAAAGCTTGAACCACCACCCAGAACAACCCACCCATAGTTGACCACCGTCTACCACCACCTTCTACTCCTAGACGTCCCCCATCAAGAAAATCAATAACCACCACCTTCTACCACCCCAAATAAAAAACAAGGTCAAGAACACCATGAGGGAAAATCTACTCAAATCAAAAACAAAATTTGAGAATCTACAAAATCAAGATCTTATATGCTACACAGATCTAGCATGAACAAACCCTAATTTGAAGGGAGGGGGAGGGGTGTGTGTCTGTGTTTGAGAGAGAGAGACAGAGAGCAGTTCCATAAAAAACCCTAATTTCAAATGTGGTGGTGGTGATGATGCGACGGTGGTGATGTAAAGTTGCGGCGATGATGCGATGGTGGTTAGCTGTCTTCTCCGGTTGTCCTTTGAAATCGCATGAGGAGAGGATCTGAAATCGCATGGGGCAGATCTGAAATCGCGTGGCAGGTTATCTTCGGTTGTCTTCTGAAATCACATGGCCGGTTGCGACGGTGCGGCAGCAGATCTGAAATCACATGAGGGAGAGGATCTGAAATCGATGGCCGGGTGTCTTCTCTGGCGAGGGGTGCGGCAGTGGTGGTTAAGGCCGAGAGAAAGAGAGAACGGGAGAGAGAGAGGGGGGTGAGGGCGGTGGTGGCTTTCTCTGGTGAGGGCTAGTTGGTGGCGGTGGTGGCTCTCCGGTGAGGGTGGTTGTAACACCGTAAATTCTCAAGCCATTTTTTTAAACCGCTACGGAAGCGTTAACTGATTTCATTTAATCAAATACAAAGTACAAAGTACTGTTTACAAACATCACATCAAGTTGTGTTACAAAATATTTACAAACGTGACTCGTCTCTTCTCAAAACATAATATCAGAGCATTGGTCAAATTTCCCTTCCCCAAAAACAAAGCTAAACAGCCAGACCTGCAAAAAGCAATCAACTGAGGGGAATTAGCACAAAGCTAAGTGAATGGAAGCTACAAACAAGCATCCTCAAACAACAAGCACAAGCAAACCGATCTCAACAGATTAAACAATCAATCACAAGCCAATCCAATCTCCAATCCAATAACTAGAGGAACGGCGGTTCTGCAGAACCCGCAACCGATGCGGGCCAAAGCAAAGGTTTACCGTTAGCTATTTGCTACTTGGTACAGTTAAAGCCCCTTCTACTGCAACAAATGCATAGAAAGTCTAGAACCGTGCAACCAATAGCAGATAGCCCAGCCCAAAACATGCGATAGCTGACCCCAACCATGCACGCATATAATTAACCATGCGTACAGGTCTCGCCACGTGCACACATAATTAACCATGTGCGCTGGCCACGCAACAATCCAAACAATCCCAATCAACAAGCAACTATCAACGAATCACATTTACACAGTCTGTCAACACATACCAAGTAACAAATTCCATACTGGCAATTCAACTTAAATAGTTCATCATAGCATCCTGGATTTATTCAGTCTAGCATGGCATCTTGGACTAAACAGTCTATCAAAGCATCTCAGACTAAACAGTCTAGCAAAGCAACTCAGACTAAACAGTCTATCATGTCAACTTAGACTAAACAGTCTAACATGGCAAAATCCAAATCATAACAATATCTCAATACATGTAACCACAAATGTTACCGCCATCACCACTCGTGAGTACACTTCCACTCACCTTAGTCCACGTTCCCGTCTACTCAGTTGTCTAATATCACTGAGTCTTTGCAAATCCTGAGAACACAGCAAACAGAAGTCAATCTCTGATAAATATATATCCATAATATATATTTATATCTCTATATAACTTTTAAACAACATACAATAATCATACAAACAATAATCCATCACATGCCACACGAATACAAAGCAAAAACACAAAATCCTTAAAATTGGCTTGTCGCGCCGCGACCAAGCCATGCGTCGCACCGCGACGCTACTCGGATTTGGGTCTCGGATTTCCGGTATCGGATTTCGGGGTTCCGGATTTCAGGGTTCCAGATTTGCTTCTATCGGATTCTCAAGGGACCCGGATTTCGGGGTGTCGCGCCACGACGCGTTGCGACCTGCCTCCTTCCTTCTTGAACTGTCGGATTTCCAGCTAACTTCTCTTATATATTTCATTTCTAAAATTCATTTTCTCAATCCAAATCACTTCCAACACTCATGAAACTTCATATAACATCACAACAAACATGTATATCTTATCAAATCCAATTAAAATCCATTATCCATCAAAACCCATAAATCAAGTTTTGAGCTTTAAGCTCCTATCATGGTAGTTCTTCATTCTAGCATGTATTTCAACATATAAACACATCAAAACAATCTATAGCATCATATGAACACATACCAATCTTCAGTTTGAATTATGAATCACCAAATCTTCTTCTTCAAAATCCAAGTTTCTTGTTTTTCTAGCTTTCTTCAACAAGAGGTTTTTGACACACAAACACACACTTTCACACTCACTATGTGCTGGTGAATTCAATCCCACGTATACATACTCACTTATTCAAGCAGGAGGTGGCAAGGCTTCATTTCTTTGAAATCCTATTCTTTCATACAACATGCATCCATGCATACATACATACTTACTTACACATACATACATCACATAACTTTTTCTTTCTTTTTATTTCCTTTACTCTAGTAACACAAACTTACATTTTCATAAACATATACAATCAATTCAATCAAATATTGATTCAATTAATCACAAAATCAACTTACGAAATTTTGAATACGAAATTACATGCCGCTAACCCGCTAATCAACTAGCCCGGGTTTGCGGATGTTACAGTGGTGGGTGGCGGTGGTGGCTCTCCGATGAGGTGGTGGGTGGCGGTGGTGATTTCTGTGATGAGTGGGACTATTAAGAGATATTAGATGGAAAAATGGGTATATAGTGTATATGTATATGTGTGTGTGTGTGTGTATATATATAATAATTAATTTATATATTAAAATAATTTTAAATTTAGAAATAAAAAAAAGAAGAATGAGGGGCATTATAGTAGTTTAAGTGGAAAAATAAGAACAATTTGGTCTTTTTAACTGTATCAGGGACGTGAGACAAAGTCTATACCATAGAGATTACCAGTGTAAAAAATGAAATTAAAGGGCCGTAGGTATAATAAGTAGCAAACCACAGAGACCATCCGTGTAATTTACTCTTTATATTATTTGCAAATTAAATGGGTTAAAGTTAAGCTGAAAATAATTAGGTTGACCAAACATAGGTTAGTCGAAATATTTGATTTTATATATATTTTATTATTATTTTTACATTATTCTGTCATTGGGTTTATTATTACTAGTTTAACACCCTATGTTTAAATACGGGAATGATTAAAATAAATTTTAGATATTTTTGTTGTTAAAGATTATTAACATGTATCGTAAAATAATTATAAGCATATATAGAAATATAATTTTTTAAAAGATAGATAAATGTATTAAATTACACAAAAAAATATATCTATTAAATGCTTTTAAAAAATCATTTTGTTAATATTTTTTAGTGTTAACAAACTAAATCATCTAAAAAATAAAAATCTTGAATAATATGCAAAACTTAAGGTTTTTGACGTAAAAACAACTAATTTTAAAGATATTTGAGAAAATAAAGGGACATGATTACTAGAAAAATTCTAAGAAACAGGATGATAACATCATAATTCTATTCTTTTAATATATATATATATATATATTTATTTATTTATTAAAGATTAAAGATTAAAGATTAAAGACTATTATTATCATTATTATTAGAGTTAATTACAAAAATGGTCCATGTGGTTGTCACCGATTTTCACTTTTAGTCTTTTAACTTCAAAAATTACGAAAATAGTCACTGTGGTTGTCACTTTGTTTCACTTTTGGTCCTTTAGGCTAACTCCAGTTAAAGTTGACCGTTAGTCAAAGGGTATTTTAGTCTTTTTACACCTTATTCATGTTACCAAACGCAACCTACCTGCGCAAATAAATATACTCATGGGCAAACACTCCTCTATCAAAAGAAAACAACCAAACTCCCGTTTCTCTCTCTCTCTCTCTTCAACAGTCAAGCACCACCGCCATCTTCACCGGCCATCACCACCGCTCCCTTCGCCGGCCATCACCACCACTCCTTTCGCTGGCCACGACTGCCCACCACCACCAAAATCCCCTCTTTCAAAACTGCCGGCCACCATTACGGAGTGACCACTCCACCACCCCGACCTTCTTCTCTCCTCAAAACCACCGGCCACCACCCCTTCTTCTCTCTTGAAGACCATCGTCCATCACCACCTTCTCTCTACCACATCTCGGTCGCCGGATGTCACCATCTCCAAGATCTTCTCCTCCGTCGCGTTCTGTCTTTAGCTCCATGGTCGCCGTCTTCTCATCTCACCATGGATGTAATGCTTTTGGTCTAATAATGCTTCTCCTCCGTCGCGTTCTCGTCTCACCCCGGCCTTCTCGTCTCACCATGGATGTATTGCTCTCTGTATAAATCAAAGGTATGTTGCTATGAAGCTTTGTGTATGATCTAAGCAAAAACCCTAACTCTGTATCCCTAGCCATTGGAGGTTGAGATTGAGGTGAAGATGGTGGTGTTTGTGTTTGTGGAAACAATTTTAAAGTTTTCCATAAGATAGAACAGAAAAGTCTAATTAATCAAATTCAATTTGTTTGATTAGGATGAATCTAATTAGGGTTTTTGAATTCATTGTGTTTGTGTGATCTCTTGGTTCAATTATCTCATATTTCGATTTGTTGAAAGGTTTTGAATTGATTGTTTTGATTTTGAAGTGTTAAATATCAGACTTGTTTTTATCATCAAATGATTGATCTGGGTTTTAATCACCAAATGTTTAAGGGTCTGTGTTTTTTATTCACCAAATGTTTGAGGGGTAGAGAGTTTTGAAGGGAGAGAGACATGATGAATCAGAGGTTGGCATTGATGGTGGTTATCCGGTGGTGGTGGTAATGGTATAACCATCCGTGAGTGCAGATGTGAGGAGAGAGAGAGGTTGATTTTTTCTTTTTATTATTGAAATATAAAATAGTCTGTTTGGAAACATGAATAACAATCAAAATGACGAAAATACCCTCATTTTAACGGCAGAATTTAACGGCAGTTAGTGTCAAGGACCGAAAGTGAAACAAAGTGACAACCACAGTGACTATTTTCGTAATTTTTGAAGTTAAAGGACTAAATGTGAAAATTAGTGACAACCACAGGGACCATTTTTGTAATTAACTCTTATTATTATTATTATTATTAGAGTGAATTACTGATTTGGTCCCTGTGGTTTATTAGAAATCACTGATTTGGTCCTTTATTTAAAAAAAATTACTAACATGATCCCTGAATTTGACAATTTGTCACAATTTCGGTCCTTTAGACATCAAAAGTAACGACGTTAGTGTTAAAAAATTAAAAAAAGACCATTTTACTCTTTTATAACATTTCAAACTCGGTCCATATAGTTTTTAAATAGTTTCAAATTTAGTCCTTTAACATTTTTTAAATAATTTACTTTATATGTAACATTTATTTATTATATTTTTAACCTTTTTGAATAATATTTATTATTATATTTTAACCTTTTTTCAATAATTATATATATATGTAATATTAATTAATATATTTTATTCTTACTATTACTCTCATTATGTTATTTTACTATCTTTAATACGCATCGTGATATCTTGTTATTGTACGTACATCAACATTTCAGAATTGATGTTATATGGTAATTTGCTATATATCTTATTTAATTTTCTATTATTTATGTTTTTCAATTTTCAACATTATTTTTATTTTTTTATTTAATGCATATAGATACGTCTTTATTCTTAAAAAAAATTTACAACTTATCTTTTTTTCTCTTATATTATCATCAATATTTATATTTTCAAGATTCATACCATTAAATTTTCTATCTTGAACGGCATCCTATGACATGGAATGCAAGGATTCTTATTTCCTACTTTGATCACTAACATTAACTACTTTATATATTAATATACAATTTCATGTTGGGTTTTAACGGTAAAAAATAGACCTTATCATAAACTGAAACACGTGAGTTTTAACAAAAAAATAATTATTTTCTTAAGTATAAAAAATAAAACGTTAATTATATATACATATAAAACAATTTACAGGAAGTATAAACGGTACTTCTTTTGTCTTTTTGTATAAATGTGAGATATTAAATAGATAGCAGAAAAGATAACCAAAATGTGAAGTAGATGAGTTGGTAAAGTAACTTAACTATTAAGCTAGGTGCATGGATTCAAATCCATCCAAAATTCTGTTTTATCTTCTAAATGGCAGCATTGAATTCCATCACACACTTTTTTCTACCTAAAATAGCAGCGTTGCTTTGCTTTCTTTTTTTATACCTTTTAATAGTATTATAAGTAATTTGTTTTTATGATTCTTTTTTAGAAACATTCTATATCCTGCATTTTTCAATCTCTTTTTTCAGCTTTTCAATGTTATATCTATATTATTTATCAGTAAATTATATTTTTCAAAAATCATAATACTATAAAAGTAAATTTTGTTGATAATAATTTTATTACGTTAAAAGTTTATTTCGAAAAGTAATTAAAAAAAGAAAAGAAACACTCTACACTGATTGGGGTCTGCTTGCCAAAATTCTTATATAATTTTATAAGTGACAATGAATGTAACAATTCATAGCTATTGTTTATATTTTGTTCACTATAAAACTCCGCTGCAACGCGCGGATCAAAAGCGTCTCGCTAAAATCAAATTGTCAAAATAATTTAAACAAATCAAGATTAAACCTTTTAAAACCCTAAATGATCTTTGTTAAATATCAAACCTTTAATAACAGTTTTCGGTTCTCGTGTTCTTAGTCGACGCAGATAAATAAGGAAAGATGAGAAAGATATTTCTAACTGCTTAAGCTTAATTATGTAATGATTGATATCGTATTTAAACTCAATTAGATAACATATCTAATTTCGGATATAACCAGACTATTAAATAAGATAACCTATTATCAACTAATATTTGGAAATTGTATAGTTGGTTTATCAGAAATCACTAATTTAGTCCTTTATTTTTAAAAATTACTTAGATGATCCCTCAATTTGACAATTTGTTACAATCTCGGTCATTTAGCCATTAAAACTAACGGCGCTAGTGTTATAACTTTCAAAATGACCATTTTACCCTTTTATAACATATCAAATTCAGTCCCTATGTTTTTCAAATAGTTTCGCAAATAGTTTCTTGTAACATCCTCAAAACGGGCCTAAACGTGTGCGATCGTGATACGTCGAGTATTTAATTTAATTAAATAAAATATATATATATATATATATATTGTAGAAAATGATATAAAATATGGAAATAATAGATAAATGGGTTATTAAAAATATTAATAAAAATAGATAAAGGTTATAAAATATCGAACGGTTTCAAACGAGGATTCCAGAAATATCCTCGTTAGTTGAAACGGTCAAACGGGAGATGAGTCGTAAGTTGAAAAGGGGAACAAAATACCCACTTGTGGATAATAATACCCACAAGTCGGTCCAGCCCTTTTTGAATACACAGACTACACACACACATACGTATACACACACCTTCAAAGCTTCCTTCCTGTTTTTGCAAATTAGAAGATGAAGATCAAAGGAAGTTATCAAACAACAAATTTCCGGCAGCAAATTGAAGGCTTAAAACAGCCCTAGATCATCACCTTCTTCATTGTAAGCTCCATCTTCATCTTCTCCATCTCTTGTTCTTCATATTCTTGAATTTGGGTTTTTGAAAGAAAACTCACAAACCTTTGTTCCAGCAGAGAATTAAGCTTCTAATTGGTCTTACAAGTAGTTCCTAATCATCCTTTGATCATTGTAAGTTCCAATTCATCCTTGTTCTTGATTTTGATCTTTCAAGACTTGAAATTTTAGGTTTCAAGTGGGTTCTTTGATTTAGCAATCAAGAACTGAAATTTATGATTGAAATAGGTTCTAATATCATTTATAAGTGTATAGGAATCAATTCCATGAATTAAAGTAGCGTTCTTGATGAGTTTTGAATTTTGGCTCAAATGGGTCAAAATTGGTCAAATACGGGTCAAACTGATTTTGACCTTCAAGAACTAAAATTTAGTGTTCTAAATGATCCTATAACTTGTTAGGATTGATTAGAACTCAATTGGTGCATTAGAAGTGGTGTTTTTGCACAAATCCAATATTTAGCCTAAATGGGTCAAAATGGCCTAAATCTGTTTTTACACATCAAGAACTGATTTTTAAGGTTCTAATAGGTTCATATGACTTGTATGAATTGATTAGAATATTGGTTTTGAATTGGAATGGTTGTTTTGCTTGAATTGGCTAAAATAGTGAAAAATAGGCCTTAAATAGGCAAGAAATTGGAAAATGATACCAAACAAGGAGTTTAAAGGTTTTGGTCAGTTGCAACACCTTCAATACATCATATTAGGTGTATATGGTGTGTTGCAAGGGTTGGAATTGGTCTACACGAAGTTTTGGCCATTATGCGCACGTCTTTGTCCATTTAAATGGGATTTTCGTATGAATTAATTGGATAGGAGTTTTTGATGTTAGAAAGCTTCCACAAGTGTCAAATGGTCCTATGAAACACGAGAATTTTACCAAAATTGATTTGGAATTGAAATGAGCCAAAATGGGGTTGCTGTGCACAAAACAAACAATTGTTGCAGCTCTGCAGACTGGTCGCGGCGCAACACAAGGCAGTGTCGCGGCGCGACACCCCTACACATAGCTTTCTTTGCTGTTTTGTGCTACGTGTTCGCGTGTTGTTGCTTGGACTGCTATAGTTAGTTAATAAATGGTTTAAAAACACCATTAGGGTATTGTTTCAAGTATCCTAGACGTTCTTCGCGTGTTCAAATGATTGATGCGTAAGTCTTGGTATTATAGGTTGAATTGACAATCCGTGAGCACCAAAGCAAGGTCTTTGCTTATTCTAGCCTAACAGGTGAGTGCCTGATAACATAACGATTAATATATCTATAACATATATTAACAATGAATTGAATTGAATACCCGGACTTGTAAGCAATTGATTAAGTGTTTGAATATGTTGTTGAAAGGTTGTATACCTTGTAGTATGTATGATAAATGATTATCAGGATATTATACGCACTTGATTAAGTGTAGTTTGTAAAGCATGACGATGCTAGACTTAACATGTTGACACAGTATGATACGCACTTGTTTAAGTGTAGATTGTATAGCATGATGATGTTAGGCTTAACTTATTGATATACATAATAGTATGCACTTGATTAGGTGTATGTTATGATGATAGATATATATACATTATTGTGTGTGCGCAATGAGGTAAAAAATGAATGGCATGATGATGCTAGATATTTGATTGGTAGAAATAATATACATCTGTTTAGGTGTATGTTATATGGACATGATTATTATTAATTGATGATTCGGTTGAATCAGATTATGTGTTTGTGATTGGGCAAGGTTTGCCCGGACAAAGCTATCCTACCTGTTGGGCAAGGTTTGCCCCGGACAAAGCTGTCCTACCTATTGGGCAAGGTTTGCCCCGGACAAAGCTGTCCTTTTCGGGTATAGCTGCGGTTGTACAACAGAGGAATCGGTTGATTCCAAAACGCAATGGTGGACGCTTAACAGCTCCCCCACCGGAGCGGTTGATGTGTCTGGTACCCCAGTTTGGTGCATTGAGCCGGGTTCGCTACCCTGTGAGATATGCTACCTCCTGACTATGCCAGCTCATTGCGAGATGCTAGGATAGAACTATTTGGGTATGATTGATGATATGTGATATGTTTATATTGATTGCATGCTATCGTGTACTCACTAGCTATTATAGCTAACAGATACTACTCTCCACATGTGCAGGTGTTCCTTAGGCTGTGAGCTCGGGTGCCTGCGGGTAGTTGCATGTTTTTAGGAGGAACACTGGATTTTGTTTAACTCTGTTATAATATGTTTAAGTTTGTTCAAAGATAATGGTCGGCCGGTTATGTGTCCGTAACACCAAATGTCGTATGTGGCAACGTTTTGACTGTTTATACAGTTTGTCACGTGTTTTTAATTCCGTTGCATTTTTAAATTATAAGACAGGTTTAAATATTCTATTTACAGTCAAACCCACGCGGTTTGAAAACTTAAATAGTATTTTTAAAAGAAAATTTTGGTTATCAAAAGCACGGTGTTACATTTCTCAAACACCGTCGACCTCCAAAGCGCCACCCACAACCACCATCGACTTCCCCAGCACCACCTACAGCCACCGTCGACCTCCATACCTCTAACTCTTGCCACTTTGCAATCCATCTACTACCACCCACCGTCTATCCTCTCTCTCTCTCTCTCTCTATATATATATATATGTGTGTGTGTGTGTATGTGAGAGAGAGAGAGCACGCGCGTGTGTTTGAATTGCTGCCACCGCAAGAGGGTGTGAATGGTGGCTCCGGCCACTTTTACAAGTGGCACTCTGTCTTAGGTGACTCCGACGAATGATTTGTTGAAACTCAGAACCATCGGTGGTCAGAGATCTTCCTTCGTGCAGCTGCAACAAACCATCGGTCACAATCACCACCGTCATATTTCTTTTCCTCCTTTTTCTTTACTTTTCATGGAGCTGTCAGATTTGCGTGTGTCTGCGTGTGCTAGACTATAGTGGTAGGAGACGATTTGGGGGTGTGGGTGGTGGTTGTTTATGGGGGTTTGTGTGTGCGCGTGCATGTTATTGCAGTGGTGGTTGGTGTGTGTTCGGTGAGCATGGGATGAAGAGGATGAAGATGAGATGAACACATGAAAACCAAATCAATGAATCATATATCGAAAAACATAGAGTTTAAGCTAACTCAAAGAACATAAATTGCAAAACACATGAAATCGACTCGTGTTCTTGAAAGTTCGTTTTGGATGTGGTGGTGGGTTTCATCAAGGGGAAGATGAAGATTAGTAATAGTAATAGTTATATATGATCCATTCTCCAAATCAACTCATTTATAATAAAATGAGACAAAATAACCACCTCGGTTCTTATTTCTTTTCATGTCTGTAAGCTGCTAAAAGCACAAGTGGTTACTCGATATAAATTTACTACAATCACTCAGTACACATAACATATATCACCCTTTGATATAATTATACATTTAGATATCTTTCTGATCCTCGTATCGAGGAAAGACATTACTACGTCACACCACACCACACCACACAGTTTGATCTTAGAATCCGGCCCCAAACACTTCATTCTCATGCAAACCTTGATCTCCCAACTCAAAACCGTTAGAAAACGAACAACCAAATAGTAGTCTTGGACAGGTGCAAACCCAATTTGCAACTGATAAATCTGAGGGAAAACCAAAACAAGCACCGAATTCAGTGTTACATTTTGAGCTATTTACTCATGAATTAGTAGATACTAAAGGTGGCAATTCATATGACACATGTAATAGATGGGTTAGAGTTTGGGCTAAACAAGTTAGCGTCACAAACAACTTAGCATGGCTAACCTGCTTAATAAAAAAAATGTTGGTTTAGGTTGACCTTCCTAACCTGTTTCCAACCCGATCAACCCATTTAAAAATATAATGAAAATGGTAAACATAAAATATATATATTGTATTTTTTTTTTCTATAACCCAAACTATTCTGTGGTAACTTATGTTTATGCCTCAATTTTCATTGTACATCTTTAAAGTATTTGAATGTTGGTTATGTTTATACCCTAAAATTTTAAATGCATTTTCAAAATATTCTAACACTCACTTTCTAATAGTTATCTAGCACCTTTTGATTCTAGCCCGGGTCATAATGGGTTGCACAACCTGTTTAATAAAAGTGTTTGAGTTAGAGTTGAACTTTTCAACACGATTAGTTAAATAGGTTGGGCTAGGGTTGAGACATATGAATCCACTAACCCATCAACAAGAACCTGACATGAATTGACACCCCTAGTTGTAATAGGTTATGTTATATCTCAAAGGGGTCAAATGTTGACAAAGTAGTTTAAAAGGAAAGGGATCTAAAGTTACCCAAATTACATTTCTAATGCGTAAAAAACCTCCTAAACTAGTTTACTCAAGAGCTTTGATTATTGAACTAATATAATTTTAGTAATCAATTATATTTAACATAATAGTTGAAGTTATATTTTGGAAACACTCAACACAACCCGACCTACACCAAAATTACTTAATGTAACCCGAACCTGTTAGGAAGGTCTGAGGCTGTTATGCTGCAGGGATGGAATTGTCGGGCGTGGCCTGATGACATTCATAACTCCTTGGGCAGTTTGCTATTGGCATTGGATACAAGTCAGAAATCTAGATTTCTCTAAAGAAGTAATTCTTAAAATCAACAGTAATTGTTACCTCAAAGTAGGAATTAAAGTTTAAACGCAAAAGGAAACGCCTAAGGAAAGGTGCTCGTTGACTACCCGCAAGCCTGCTGCTACGCAATATTGTGTACAAGGAATTCGACTTCTTGTTAAATTCCTGCAAATTATTAACACCAAATGCTGAAAAACGTTATAAATTCACTTTTTGTCATTCCAAAACAAAATAATTATTTACTAATGTGAAATGTTCCAGTTCATAATTATTTACTAATTTGAAAAACGCAATGAACTTCAAATTAAAATTACCTCAGCTATACGTTCCAGTTCATTTGTGCTGGCATTGGTTTCCAGGTTTTCAATCTTCCAACAGAACTGTAAGCAGAGCTTCATGATTCCATCTAATATCCTTGATACTGAACCAATATCCAGAAAAGACTGTGATATTAAAGCTGACAAGTATCTACACGAAATTTCAAACAGAGCACCAATCATGTAAACATCATATTTCACAACTGTAAGAAAATAATAATGCTTACTCACTCTTGATGGAAATCCACCAGCTCAGCGAAGTCCCGTGACTCCTCTATGTGTGTTTGTAGTACATTCCATTGAGATTCTATCACATCCACCTGAAAAATGCAAAATACTCATAAAAGTCTATTTATTACCAAATGATCAAACGGCTTATTTATAACTTATCACGTGAAACTGAGAGTTTATATGAATCCTACCTGGATATAAAACTGAAGATTTCTAATCAAGAATGCCATATGCTCTCTAACCCGACACATAGGTCTAAGTCTCTGTTGAGAAATTGAACCTTTTACACGTTCAGTGTGACATTTGGATAAATTTGAGTGATCTTGCTGCATTACATATTCCCATGATTTCTCTAATTCCATTTGTGTTCGTTTTAGCCCAAGTAAATACTGAAATATTCTACAATACCTGGAAATAAAATAATTTTAATGAAATATATACACAGCTACATATATGTGGTCCAAATTGCATGCACGTACTAGCCTACTAGTATAGTAGTATATGATCCATGATGATAACTCGTTCCCATCAAATATCAAAAATTACATTTTGAAAAATTTAAAGAGACAATTTTACCTCGAGAGAACTTCTTGCGTGAAGAACAATTGTAAGGGCCAATCAACAGAATATTGTAAGGCAATACCATCCCAGCCATCAAGTGATGTCTCCAAACCAGTGTCAGATAATAAACTTGAATCACCATCAACATACTTGGACTTCAATGCATCTACTTTGGATGATTTAATGTTAGTCCCAATAGCAGGCATCCTGTAAGTATCTTAGGAATATAAGCTTTTGAAAACCAATTATTTGTAGTTACATTTCTAATGTGGAAAGTTCGGTACTTTTACCGTAACGTGACTCTTGAAAAATATTTATCATCATCACTGATAGTCTTTGTTACAGCCTGTGTTACATGTATGCAGAAGATTATCCTTCAATCTAACACTTAGTGTAAAACATTAATATGAAATAACATAAAATAAAATTACCAGCCGGAATGGAACCATAAGATCAGCTTCAGCAGTTGATTGTCGAGGTGGTAAACGCATTAATTGACGGCTCTCCTCAAGAAAACTCTATCATATATAAAAGTCCTTATCAAACAGTACAGAATTGAAATCTTACTAAGCTTACTTAGAAAACACTGCTGTGAAATAATTAAAAAAAGAAATATGAAGTTTCTGATACAGCTTCATGAGGCCCAAAATGAGTAAGCAATAGATGGAAAGCGAGATGAGTGGGGTTTGTTATGCACTTAATAAATTTGGTATTTTTGCTATTGGTTAATTGCATAAAGATATTAACAACTTTGGTTTCTATGGATTGATGAATATTGTTTGCACGTTAGAAAACCGTGGAAAATTAACTAAGAAGGAAAAAATTGGGTGATTTTTGACTGGTTTCTTTGCATCAGTTCAGGGGAGAAATAAGTAATCTATGATGGCCTTCAAACAGTAAACAGAAGACACTATTAGTCCATTACCTGGAAAAAATCACCCTTTGCTAAAAGAAAGTAATCTTTGATGGCCTTCAAATGCCCGTTTAGATCAGCACGTACAACCACAAGCTGTATGTTTAAATTTAAGTTTTACACATATATTACAGAAGTGGAGCTAAGCCGTAAACAGACAGTGAAAGCAAACATTTCTACCTGCCAAAGATGACTTGCTGCAATAGCCCTGATTGAATCAACCGCACCCTCAAATGATCTTTTGTGGAACTCAGATGATTCCTGCACAAAATATGCCACTAAATTTTATATGAAAAAAAAAAGCACTGAAAATCAACAGATTGGAAAAATCTTAAATTTTAAATATTAAAATTTTAGGGAAATCAAAAATAGAAAAGAGAAAAGTTAATCAGTAATGTTATTTCCAACAGTATAAGAACCTTCAAATTTTTAAGCATTGATTCGATCTTATCAGCCTCCGATTGTGGCAGTAGTTCATCTGCCATCAATTTCTTATGTCTTGCATCTACAGAGCGGAAGGCAGAACTTGGATTACGAAGAACCCTAATAGCTTTTCCAGCAAATAGGATGGATTCTGCCACGTGCATTGGAATATATTCTGGCAACATATCCTGGAATGCAGAAAAGAAAATTAATCATCGATATTTATAGAAAATTGGCTTCTGAAATGATCTGTTATACATCAATAGCTAAGGTGAATACTGGTACCAATGAGATATGAAAACCCAACTGCCAATCGCTTAAAGATCCATCATTAACAGCCATGCGTGCTAACTTCTCAGCCATGTTCATGTGGGATGATGAATCATGCTCTGAGTTTCCTTCTTGCCTAAAAACATTAAAAGAAACATCTCCATTTGAAAGCTGGTAAAAGTAGTGTTTCTTGCTGACAGATATATTTTTAAACTATCAAAAGTTGTGGAAAGCGAAATAACAACTCATACTCGCAGATGAAAAATTCTCCATATTGATCGTGAAGAATCCCGTACACCATCCAGGAAGCAAGTTGATTATACATGACCTGGTGTCCATGCCAAAGAAGTCTATCAACAACGCATGGATGTTAGTTTGTAGGTTCGACATCATCCAAAGAAGTATATCCTTGATAAATGAACTCAGGTAGGTTAAATATTTCATTAAGTTAATGGCCAGTTCTTGTTTATCACCCTCAAGAAGAAGAAAATAATACCTACCTTTGAATGCAAGCCTGCACCTCTGGTACCCCACAGTGGGCTCGTTTATGTAGAATATTCAAGAGTTTTCCACCACAAATGCCGTCACGCTCAATCTCTAGAATCAACTCATAAAGAGGTGGCAAAAGAACAAAAAACTGCAATAACCTTACATCAGTTAGAGCTCAAACAATATTAAAATCCAAATAGAAGACACTGTGCAATTGAATAATGAAATCCAAAAACTCTACCTTGTTCAGGGATTGGGTAACTGTTGCTAAAATGGGTAGAGGATCAGATAGCAACTTCTGCTCCATATGCAAAACAGCAGATCTGTAAATTGAAAGAAACTCCACTATGCCATTTGCAATGGCTCTCCTGTAAACACTCTGATTCTTTGTTTTCTCTTCTAGTAACACAGAAGTGCGTGAAATAGGAGAAACGTTTCCAGATCTTATCCAGCTTAAATTCCGGGACTTGGTAGCAAAACGATCAAGTTCACGATAGTAAAACCCCAATGTAATTGTTTTCTCAATGATATCCCTGAATTTCATAAGCACCACCACTCACTGTTGTCAGAAAAAATAATATCTGTAGACCAATTTCACCATGGCCAGTAGAACTAGCAACAGTAAAATAAATGCATTGGCTTTATGCCCAGAAAATTCAACAGAGATAAAGAACGAATTATAATACTGAAACCCTAGTGGATTAACCAATTAAACGCTAAGCTATTACATTAATGTCAAAAGTTATGATCAAGTGAATTGAGACTGTAAAACCCTAGTGACTGAGGAAAATCAGATATGGGGAAAAATTATAGCAGAGAATGAGAAATACCTTTCGCTAGGCTCAATAAAGGATATATCGGAAGCAAGTTTGAAGGTGGATTGATCGGAGATGGAGTCGTCGGGGGACAAGCCAATAGATTTTTGGTGCTCTCTCTCGTCGATAATTAGGTCTCCGGTGTAACCTAGCAATGACAATAGGAGTTCGTGTAGCATTGCAATCAACAATTTGAAGCACGAATACACTCACATGAGATGAATTTGGTAAGAAATGTGCAGGTGATCGACGGCGACCTAAAACGAAAAAAATGGATGCGCCGGTCACTTCGTTTCAAAGTGTTGGGGCATCCTGGTTGATATCAATTTCTTTTGGCGTGTTCCCTCCAAAATGCAGACTTATTAATCCTTTAAATCCATGGTTAAATATTATCACATATTTTTATATTAATATTTTATGTAACGAATTAAAATTTATTTATATTAATATATTAATGTTTATAAATTGAATGTTTAATGTAATTTGTTTGAGTGAGACCTGTAATCGTAAAAGGGGCTAAACCCAGAAAGTACCGCACAAATCAAACATCCGGTTAAAAAATATAAGCCCGCTATTCCTTACCTTGAACGATTAAAGAAAGATAAGATGGAGGAATAATACAACAAATTCTTGGGGTTATTTAAACAACTCCATGTCAATATTCTATTTGTCGAAGCTTTAGCTCAAATGCTTAAATATGCTATATTCTTGAAGGAACTTCCGAGCAATAAAAAAAAAGTTAAAGGACCTATCAACGGTAACTTTATGTAACACCGTATTTTCACTCATAAAATTTTCATTTAAATTAACACTACGGAAGCGTTTACCAAAACATAAAAGTAATTACAATAGAAGTTGAACCACTATTTAACAAAATCATTCAGTTCAAAATACAGTATTACAAAAACTACGGCTCGTCACTAGTTCAATCAGAGTGTCTGTCAATTATTCCCCAGGCTACACCCCCTCACGACTAAACCGAAGAACTCACCACCCACCGATACGTGAAATCTATAAATAGAACCCTATTTCGACCCAAGGAAGATACATGCGATTCTAGGGTTCCAATATGGCGGCTGAGGACGTCCAGAAGTGATTTCAAGTACTGAGAAAAGGTTTGGAGCTCGATAACGAAGAGGAAGACCACGAATCTGACGGGATTGACTCGGGTTTGCCACCATCGGTCTATAATGGTTTGCAAGTTCTGTTCTTTTTCATTTTTGATGTGTTCTAGCCTGTCTATGTGCTAGGTTTTCTGTTTTTCACCGTGATTAGATGAACCCTTGTTTATTTGTTTGATTTTTATGGACCCGGATGTTTATTAATCGTATAATATATCATGTTTAGTTTTTTCAAAGATCCATTCGTGTTAAGTTTTGATCTTTATGCCTATTGCTAAGTATTTCATAGTTGAGATGACCATTCCGTCTATGTTTGCTTTAATCATGAGTTTCTATGACCATTAGGATTCATGACTAGTGATTGACCAAATCCTAGGGTTAAGTTATAAAGTAATTAACTTTAATGTGTTTGACAATTTCATGCGATGACCATTCGGTGTTAATTGATTGCTTTTGTGACCAATACAAATCAATAGATTAAGTCTAGCTTGATACGAATTTATTTGACTAATTATAGGGATAGTTAATGTCATGACCATTGGGTTAATGTTTCTATAATTATAAGACTAGTGAGTCTGACCAAGAGATCTAACTAATTTAGAAATCGGTATACAATGAATAATATCCATTGCACTTCCATGAGATTGACGGTAGACGAGGGGGTAATCGAGTCTAGGTGAGAATACTTCGTATTCATTTTTTCCATTCCAAGCTCTCAGCTTTATCTTACTTTTGAGTTGTTTTCTCTTTTGTCTAATTAATATTTCATCGCATTCTTTGATTTATTCCCATATTCCCCCATTTACTCGCTTTCTTTAGACTAATTAATAATTAAGTCTTTTAAATCTGAAATCATACTCGTTTCCTAAGTGTTCGACACTCGGTCTTACCAGAACTATACTGCGATACGATTAGGTACACTTGCCTATTTGTGTTGTGGTCAGAATTTTGGTGATTCCAGTTTATAAATATAAAACCTGATCTAATTCATGCACATCAGTCGCCACCGTCACATAAATGACGGGTATAACGAGACTTAATAACCGTAATTGGTGCTTGTTATGGTCTATATATAGAAAGAACCCTTGTCGTTGCCATTGTCGCAAGTTCGTGGTTAACTTGAATAACGGAGGCTTAATGTGGTGGTAACAAGCAAGACCACTGGTAGGTAACATTGTCACTATATATATATATATATATATATATATACTAGCTAAGTGACCCGTGTTTCAATACAGGGATGATATAAGTCAAATTTAAACTTATATAGCTTTAAGGAGTACTAACACGTATAATAAATATAATTAGAAATAAATTAAAGCAATTCCGATTAATAAACAATTCTAGTCTGCAGATTCGATAAACAATGTTGATAAACAATGTTTTGTCTTTACTTTTGATGTCACGTGTCATCACCGTATTTGTTCTTTAGGTTCTATGAATAAGCAAGGTTCTATATTTAAATCTACTGGACTTTATGTAAATTTTGAACTAATTTCTAATTTGAAATTAAACGCACCGTTAGATATATCATTTAAAAGAATCCGTGAGCTTGTTCTATCATTTTCAATCGTTATTGAACTGTTATGAACAGAGTTGTCATGTGTAGAATGAATTACCCTTGATTTCTTCGTTTCTTTTAAATGTTCTTCCAATGAAGGTCTCTTTTGAGCAGATGAAGGAGGTTGTTTATTCTCCATAATTAATGACTATAATAAAAAGAACAATTGTAAACAAAACTTATTTTCATAGCATATGTGAATCATGGAGTTGCAAAGCGATTTTCATGAAATATAAATAATGAAAATAATAGTATTATTTAATTTGAATAGATTAGTTATAACCCATCTAAAATTCCTCAAATATCCACTTATTTAGTAAAATTCGAAAGTTGTAACTCGTCTAAAATAATAGTATTATTTAATTTGAATAGATTAGTTGTAACTCATTTAAAATTCCTCATATTTAGTTAATTTGAATAGATTAGTTGTAACTCATCTAAAATTTCTCATATTTAGTTAATTTGAATAGATTAGTTGTAACTAATCTAATATTCAAAATATTGTTTTTTTTTTACAATTGAGGTTTCCGAATTGCAAGTAAAGTTAGAAATTAAAATAAATTTTAATTTGGTCATAAATTTTAATACGTTTAATAACTTTGATCATTTGGTCATAAAGTGAAGAACTAATTTGAATATATTAGTTGTAACTAATCTAAAAATCAAAAATTGGTTTTTTTTAGATGACGTCACTGTATTCTTAAACACGATTTTTTTATTTTTTTTAAATGGGATGTTGTGATCGGTGGAAATTTAGTTTTGTCATTCTTTTCTTTTAATAAAGTTATAAGATAAGATGTTTTAAAATCAATAACTAAACACTTTGAATAACATATTCAAGTTGATAACTTAGCTCATCACCATAATCCCCAAAAATCCATCATCTAAACAAAAAATTACCTACCCACTACTGTTAATGGATAACAAAAAATTAAGAATATACTAATTTTAAAAAAGTGTCGTATTACAATAAAATTTACACCAAAACGTATATAAAAATGAGACGGTCGCAAATATATAATTATTTTTTTTCACTAAACAAATATATCACAAGTTACTAAACATAATTTATAAATAACTTATAATTAATTACATTAATATATAATTTTTATAAAACCCCTCACATGTTTTATAAAAGCCCTTCGCAATTTTCATCCAGCCCCCTCCCATTTGTTTTAAAATTTTTCTATAGTTTTTTGAAAAGGATAATGATGTCATCATCCTTTTCTTTTAAATATATTATTATAAGATATACACACACTATATTATAAATCATTTAAGCATTTTGTTTAAACTCTTAAATTTTAAGTGTTTTGAAATTACTTAATTAACCCTCATATAAACTAAATTGAGTAACTATTAGATATAATTAATAAAATTCTTATATTCTATTTTAATAACTAAACTTTACATATTAAAAAAATCAAAGTCAATACAACTTTTTTAAAAGTTAAAGCCAATAAAAATCAACTTAATTGTTAAAAAATAATTAACTTCTTTTTTCAATTATGGAGAATAAAAAAGTAAAGGAAATAGAAAAAATATAAAGAAAATAGACATGTCACCAAACGAAAATTATTCGCTATCACCTTATTACATGAATATCATACTCTCTACATCTTGAAAACGGACATGTTAACTACTAGAAATTATTCGTTGCCTCCGCATTGCGCGGATATCATGCTAGTGTGTGTGTGTATATATATATATAGGGGAAGGTTCGTTTGAGAACTGTTTTTATTGCGAGAACCGCGAGAACCAATCTTAGCCGTTCATTTTGGATAATGGAATTCATGGATGAAGAGTGTGGGGGGATTAGGTGTGGCAAGGTGCATGTAACGAATTCATGGGTGGGCAATCCAATTAAAGGAGGGGGAATTGGACGGCTAGGATTGGTTCTCGCGGTTCTCGTAATAAAAACAGTTCTTAAATGAACTTTTCACTATATATATATATATATATATATATATATATATATAATGTGTTTGTATTTGTGTATACCGGAAGATTCAAACAAGAACTATTTTTCGTGTGGAACCACTATTAGTCATTGATTAAAATAAATCAATAGCTAATAATTGTAAATCTCATTAATAAGGGGTATCTTAAAAAAATCCAGCCTCACTCATTAATGACAGCCCATCCAGACGTAATTTACGGGTGAATAATTATATAAAAGAACATAACACCCCTATTAATGAATCATTAATGATCTTACAAATAGTTTTATAGTTCTTGTTTGAACCATGATTAAATAAAATCATTAGTTAAGAGACTTAATATCATTTTCATAATAAAAGGAAAAATAAGTCTTCAATGTCATAGAAAAAGTGGCTAGAAGGATATTAGGTATAATCGTGCGGAGAGTGGTAGTCACTCTTCTGAATAAAAGGAAAAATAAATCTTCATTTCATACCAGTATTGCATTTTTTTTTGAAACTATATTGCACAATCTTTACACTGTGTTACACCAATTTCGCATTGTTAAAGATACTACTATGGTGCACACATTTTGTGCTGTGTTACACAACTTTTACACTATTTTACACAATATTAATTTATTCCACAATATTGACACTGTATTGCACGTCTTTATATTGCGTTACACGTTTTGTACACTATGTAACAGAGCTTTACTACACTGTATTGCACAATTTCTACAACACATTGTTGCACAGTTTTTACAAAACAGCAGTTTGCAAAGTTTTTTTTTTTTTTTTTTTTTTGCATTGGAATGCATAGTGGTTTCAAGTTAAGGCATTTTTTAACATACAAATACAAAAAATTATTCATGTTTATCTATAATTTATATAGGGGGTTTCCACGTCATGTGTAAAGAACAAATGACTGAATGAGAGAGGGTAAAGTCAAAGATGGTAGGTGGTGGAAGGAATTTTTTCAACCTTCTCACCATTCTATTCTCCTTATTTTTCTACTTATCTCTTTCAAGTTCACATTAAATCACTATCACCATATTAAAATTTCCCCGAAATCATGGCTCGCTCAATTAAGATTATTGTAAATTGCTATTACGAAGGTGAAATTGAATTGTATGATTGTATCTGTTCTGTCATTACCGCTGGAAAAAGGCATACCAATTTACAGATCTCGGGATAACCGATTGGGATGTTTACGTTCCTACATTGGCAATTCCACAAATATACAAATTTGTATTATTGTGCATCGCACAACATCTCCGCAAGGAGATTCTTGACATTTGATGTTGATCTCAAGTCACTAATTTGTCTTGCAAGTAGGTTTGTCCATGTCGATTTTTATTTTAGCTACATAGATATAGATGCAGAACTCGAGACGACTCGTCTTCTAGTCATAATTATAGTTAATTTGTAGTAATTTAGTTTTATGGGATTTTAGTTATTTAATCACATTTTAATTCATTTGTATTTTTATAAAAAACTAATCTAGTATTTATTATATACTATAATTTGTCGCCGGTTATTTCTACACAGTGGTTGTTTATTGCTTTTGTTTAGTTTGGTTTCTTTCTGTGGTGTTAATGGTATTTTATTTACTATTAAAAAGAAATCATCAAAGCATAAAATAGGTCAAAGTTAGTATTTTTGGTTATAACCGATACCCGTTATAATTTAACCGTACCCAAATCTACACATAACCGAATAACCTATATAGGGCCGGTCCAATGAGTTTTCATGCCCCGGGCGAAATGAGCTACTAATGCCCTTATATAAAAGTTCAAACAGTTAGAAAAAGTTACAAACTACCTAAAACGATACCTACGTATATCACTTGGTTTCCCAACAAACTCATTAGATTTGTCTATTGGATCTTTAACATTATTAGACTTACCTATTTGATCTTCAACGTTATTAAACTTGTCTATTGGATATTCAACATGATTTTTAGCAAAGTGATTGTTTTTAACTAAGTCATTCGATTTATCAACAAACTCATTAAAATTATCAATAGGAATTTGATCATCTTTTTATAATTTTGTTTCCCTAACATGAACATGTTCATTTTATTGTCTAACATAATATTTATTTAGTGATCTTTGAATTAACAAGTTCTTGACTTCTTGTTCACTTGTTTGCACGTTTTCGATCTATTTTGAGCACATGATGGTTGTGATCGAGTAAACATATTAATTCTGATCTTAAGCAATTAAACTAAGTTTGACAAACATATGATATTATGATCTAGTACCTAGTGGCACTTGTAAACAAAGTAACAGTAGACTAAACTCAAAAGATCTAGTGTCTGTGATTCATTCATTGAGATTCAATCAATCCAAGGATTGTAAAGAAATAATCAAATAAAAAAATCCAATGAATCCAAATTGGATTATCCAATGACACGATTATTGATGATTCATTCAATAAGAAAACATCCAACTTCTAAGGTAAACAATAAACTAAACTCAAAACTAACCTGAACCGAAGAGGAATCGCTGAGTTGGACATGTTGATTCTGGGACTTTGGAGTCGGCGGGAAGAAGGCAGCCGGTGGCGACAGTTGTAAGGGTCGTAACTAGGAAGAATTGAAGAACCATTAGAGAATCATAGAGGGTATAATCGATTGTCCTTGTCAATTGAGTATGGGATTCGAGAGCCAGAAGCCCTTTCCCAGTCTCTCGATCTGCGTTCTGATAATCAATCATGGAAGGGAGTGGATAGTCGAATTAGGTTTCCCAAGCCCTCTCTCGATCTCTGTATTTCTCTCCGCCATTGTATTGGGCAGTTGAGAAGTTGCCTCGATACTAGTAGTAGTCATCGGGAGTCAATTGCCGTTGCCATTGGGAGTCAGCGAGTCGCCTCTTCAGTTTCTTCCGCCCCTTTAGATTCTTCCGCCTCTACGCTCTCAAATTCACGTTATATTATTTTTACTAGGTATATATATAGGACTAAAATTTTGATGCCCCTTAGCCCATTGTTGCCCTGGGACTGTGCACGGGCCGCCTAGTACTTGGGCCGGCCCTGAACCTATATCCGAATATTAAATATGGTTCGGCTAGCGTTTAATATTCTATAGTTAAAATAACCGAATTACTCGACCCTAATTAACTGATAACAAAAAAAATATAACGGAATGACACCCCTACTTTGCTAGTGATTTCAGTTTTGACATTAGGCTGTGGTACACTTATCACTTGATAAAATATAATTATCAGGTGTTTGAGATTTTTCTTTTCTTTTTTTTTCTTTTTTAAGAAGTTTTTCTTGGTTAGGGCTCCTTCCGGGGGTGTCGAATATTTGATTTATATGTACGCGGTCTAACCGGTTTTATCCGTCCGTAGCAGTTTTCTAAGCATCCCCTAACCATCACTAATTGAAATCTAGTGGAACTCGAACCCTTGACCTCCCCCTCATGCTTTACTCAAGTGTTTGAGATTTCGTATTAAAACATATTATGTTTATAAAATGACGTTTAAAAAAAACAGGTCTCAACCTGCTTTTTAAACCTGGGTTTTCCATCTAAGAAAATGCAGATAATTAACTTTTTTTTTTCAAATTTTTATCCAAACAGTATTTTATGATAATCCCATTCCTCATACCCCGCTTAGATAAGATTATGTATTGTTGTTGTTGTAGTATTTTATGATGAAAATCTGTATTTTACAAACACAACAATCAAATAATCTCGTTCAAAACCGCAAAATTAAACATACTCTTATTTTTTGCATTAGTTTCTCCATCTGTTTTTAGCATTCTTGATGGATGATTTTTGATAGTGTTACACTTGTCTAAAACCAAAATTCAACCAACTATTAATGTGGTAAATTATTAGGCCAAATCTGTTAAAACTTTTTATTTGTTGGGCTAATTCGCTCAATCCAAAGTCCCAAAATAACCGAAATGACCAAAACAGAATGGTTTTTGAATCGAGAGAACGCAACTTTTTAGTTATCGGTCGATAAGTTTCCCTCTTGGCAAGTTCCGGTTATGGATCGTTGTAGTTTATACCAATCATCGATGAAAAGTGCGGGAAAGGGTGTGCAAATGCAGGATACAAAGAAAGATGTATGAAATACTGCAGGAAATGCCAAGGGGGCGGGTTTGGGGAACCGAGGGGTATCCCCATATGGCCATATCCCTGCCCCCATCTCCGTTTCTATGTTCGAGGAATCCCGGTCCCCATCCCCGGTCAACTGAGTCGTAAAACGTAACGAATCGTTCAATTATAATATTAATTAAATATATTATTAATTGGTTAAAAACAGTATATCTACATATTACTTACAATAATAATATAACCATGACAAACAAACAACTCAAGTAAAATGAAAATCTTAATTATAATAAAAACAAAAGTACCGTTAATAACTGAATTAAACCTCCACTATAACTAATTCCGCTGTTTGCTCCTGATGATACAGCTTGAACCGGTTCACCTACATTTTCTGTGGAAACATGTTGCACCATTTGAGCCGGACCGGGTTTCGGCATATCACAATGATCGATACCCGAATCTGATAACAGACCCAGATCACCCCCTAACCTGTTTTGACCATCGTAACATAGCCCTAAGTTGTTTTGAAGTTTTAGCTTTCTTCTCATTTTCCAAATCATCTCTTTTCCGAACGGAATCGGCCCGATCAACTCGTTATCATTCAACCTTAACTCGCTTAACCCATTTAAATTCCGAAAAGTTGTTGGAATCGACCCGTTTAAACGGTTCCTATCGAGGTGGAGGATGTGTAAGTTTGGTAACCGGGCTATCGATTCAGGTATCGGGCCGGTTATATCCGTGTCCGAGAGAATCAAGATCATTAAGTTTTTTAACGTGTCGAAGGCGGTGGTCGGTATCGATGACCCGATCGAATTCCCGTTTAGAATGAGAGCTTGGAGGGAAACCATGCTGTTTATGGCGGTTGGAATTGGACCCGAAAGGCTATTGTAGCTTAAATCCATCAAGGTTAGGCTTGTTAATCGGTTGATGGAATCGGGTATTTTGCCCGAAAGTCTGTTACGGCTCAGATCGATTTTCATGAGGGAATCGCAGTTTCCGATGGTGGTTGGAATCGAACCGGTGAGGTGGTTTTGGTTGAGGTCAAGTATAGTGAGTTGAGGGAAACTGAAACTCGGAATCGAACCGGTTAATTTGTTGCTACTCAAGTCCAACGACCTTAGACCGGTGAACCGGCTAAAAGAAAACGGAATTGAACCGTTGAGATTGTTTTTATGAAAATCAAGAACTCTCAAACCAATAAGATTACCAAGTTCAACAGGAATTGGGCCCACATGTCCATTTTCCCTAAGAACAAGAGTCTGTAAAGTAGGGCCCATTTGGCCCAAGAAAGAAGGGATGGGCTGTGGCTTATCCGTAAAACACCGGTAAAAAAACAAGGTCCGAAGATGGGGTAACTTAGTGATGGAAGGTGAAATGTAGGATCGGGTTGGGTCACAAGTCGGAAACGCCGTGTCATCCGATAGCTCCCCAAAAGATAACGAGACAATGTGAAAAACGTTGTTTTTATCCGGCATGCATTCGATACCATGCCAACGACCTCTACAAACATCAGGGATATCAGTGGCCCAGTCGTTACCAGTAGCTTTCATGATATCATACACAGCTTGTTGCTCGTCATGGCTAGTTCTAGCCCCGTTGTTATTCATGGAGAAGCCGGTTTGAGGGGCGTCCACAAGGGCGGACGGGACCCCCGAATCTGACGTAATAACGGTGAATGTAAGGCATGTCGGGATGAATAACATGAGAGGTAGAATAGAAAGAAAGGGAGTAGTCATCATTGTGTTATAAAAAGAAATATTATTATGAGATGAAGGTTTTATAGAAAAGGTAGTGAGAGAGTAATAAAGGTTGTCACGAGGAAATGGGGATGTGAAATAAATGTGGAGTAAATGGACTTCACGAGATATGCACTTTGTTTTCAGTGTTCATAGTTTTAAGTAGTTAGATTGTTTTTACTTGTATTTTTTTCATTTATTACTTGTGCATGGAATCTACTGTAATAAATTGAGAGTAGTCCCATGTGGATGAAAATATACTGTTGAGCATTCAAACTGAGGCGGACCTAGGATTTGAGATGAGTGGTAGCACCGGACCTAAGATTTGAAATGAATGGTAGCACCGTCTCGAAAAAATCAGAATTTACACTACGCACGTAAAATTGAGCTGTGTCCCGTACCCACACACCCCCTATAGAGGTCCGCCCCTGCAGTAAAAACAGTTTCAAAAACATGACATGATCAATGTTTAACGTATAGATTAAAGCGCATGAATCAATAGATCATTTACAAGTGACACTTAGATGTTCTTGATAACAAAGGTGTATTACAACCCGTCATGCGATGACGGGGTTGGATAGAAACAAAATCTTGGATCGTGATGTGTATAGTGAAATTGTAACGCATTCGTTCAATTCACTTGGAAATGGTTAATGTGTGACGAGTTATAAATTAAAAACAAAGAATTTCTCCACCGTCATAGAACCCAAATAGCTAGTTTATTAACATTAATAAAAAGATTTTCGGATATTAAATAATAATGTTTTTAATTATAGTAATAACTATACAGGTTAGATTTCTTTTTTTTTTACTAGTTTATTTCATTGCTAGTATTAATTAATGGTTCTAAAACTATGATTGTTGTGAGTTTTCTTTTTCTAAGTTATTAATAAATTAATAATTATGTGAAGTTGCTCCTTGCCTTGGTAGAAATAATGCTGAAGAGGCACTGCAAAAGTTGAATGGGACAGCAATAAGGAAACAAACAGTGCGTCTTTCTTGGGGTCACAACCCAGCAAATAAGCCGGTATACAGTCACAATTTTGAACTTTATTAAGTGTGTTGAATTATATTACCAAAATATAAAAACACGTGTGAATATTAAGCGCATCATTTTTTAGGCAAATTGAGAAACGATTTTGGAAACCAATGGCCAGCTGAATAATTTTCGTTTGATACCCGTCTAATACGGCGATAACGAATAATTTTTACTCGTTAAATATTTGTTTTCAAGATGTATGAAGTATGATATTTATGTAATATGGTGACAGCGAATAATTTTCGTTTGATAATATGTCTATTTCTTTATATTTTTTTTTATTTTCTTTACTTTTTGTTCTCTATAATTGGAAAAAAAATTATGAAAATATTTTTAGTAATTAAATTAATTTGTATTTGTTTTGACTTTCAAAAAAATTGTATTGACTTTGATTTTCCTAAATATGTAAAGTTTAAGTATTAAAATGAAATATATGAATCTTATTAACTATATCTAATAGTTACTCAATTTAGTTTATACGTGTGTAATCTAATATGAGGCTAAATGCATTATATTAAAGTACAGATATCGGTGCGCGCTGCAATCGCCACTTGACCCAAGCATGTATGGTGCAACATATGGGACTTATGCCATGTACGGTGCACACCAGCAACAAGTAAGCTAAGTGGGGTGGTATTCATTCGGATCAATAAGACACTTCTATGGATACCATGTGCATGAATATGGATTTTTGTAGAATCTCGTATTGGTTGTGATTTGGCCAACCGGATGGAGGGGAGCATCACCAAACCACCCCCCCGGACCTACCAAACTTTGAGTCCATTAGATAGATACCTCTAGAACATATATAACCTTTGAAGTTTGAACAATACTAGTGTTGTAGAGTGGATGTCTTGTGAGTTGAGACTAAGGATTTGTTTGTTTTTTTAAAATAAGGTCTTATTTTAAAGAAACGGATGCGGACGCGGAGACATTTCTCCTAAGCTTGTTTGTTTTTTTAGAGAAACGTTTGCGCGCCCACAGACGTTTCTAATAATCTTGTTTGTTTTTTCATAGACATGAGAACTTTTTTTGTCTTATTTTTGCTTATTTTGAAAAGCTAAAAACTACATCTTTTTTTCGCAGTCCTTCTCAGATTTAAAACCTTATAAACCACATCTTCTCCAAAATACATGAAATAAGATATAAGACATTTATATTTTCGAAAACAAATAACGCCTACACCTTAATACCTTCTTGTCTCTAGCGAGACCCCTTTCCCCTTCCTTCCCTAGGAAGTAGCAACTGCCAACTAGTGAGTGAGTGTGTGTATGCGCATGTGTTTTAGTGTGTACGTACATTATGTTTTAGTGAACACGTAACCAAATATTGTGTAGAAGAAGAGTACCAAATGTTGTATGTTTGAAAGGTCATTTATATCTTTTGAACAAAACAAAAATATTACAGTGATTAAATTAAGATTAAAGAAAACTTTAGTGATTAAAATGATAAATGGGTAAAATTATATTTGTTCTTTTATTGAAGATTAACCCATATATTATTTAACCAAATGGTTTATAACCCAACAAAATGTGATGTTTTTGGTATTTTCAAACGTCATGAGTTTAAATCTTATAGTTAATATATCTAAAGAATCATTATTCTTTACTCTCTCTCATCACTTAAATACTTTCACAAATCACTTTTAGATTGAACAGATAACTGATTTTCATTTTATCTTCTTGTTATACAATGAAGCCATTATTGTATTAATGTTGTTCTTGTTGTGAAACGGAATCAAAACATTTTTCTCATTAAGTAATTTTTCTTTAGTCTATTGTCGGTTATTTAGAATGATTACTTTTTCTTTAGATTTGAGCTTTTAAGATTAAATAAATTTTGTATATTTTCTAAGAGAAAATATTGCTTTTTATAAGTTCTTTTAATATGATTATAAGAGTGTTGACGTCTCTAAGGTTCTTTAAAGAAAGAACCGAGAAGAATGAAAGAATTAGATTAATATTTACTTCAAGACTTTCCTCTTAAAAGTAGGAAGATCATCAAAGGAAAAAAATCAACTCCGACCATCCGCACCATTTTGGCTACGTGCTTTCACCACTACTGCCACCATCAATAGCCGCCGGAAAATCAAAAACACCAAGGAAATAATGAAGAAATTAGACATATGTCCATCCAAAACAAAACTTTCAATCATTGATCAACAAAAGAAGTTCAAGAACACACGCAAACTTATTTATGAGTTAGGGGTAGACCGTACTACATGTCATTTTTCACCCATAGTGTAATTTTTTTTTTCAAAATTGTATATTTGTAGATTAATGCAACATACCAAAATTTATGGTGCAACACGTAATTTTTTTTAAACCATCAAATAGCCTAACTGAAAATTCTCAAAAGCCCGGTAATCAATAAATGAGCAGCACGAAGGAGGGGATTAGTCGGGGCATTAGCCAGAACACTTCTTGCCTTGTCATCCACATCATATAACTTCTAATTATCTTCTTCAATCTAGGATGTCAATGTCTTTCTCACTTCTTTTCGAGCATTACCAAGAGGCTTATCACTGACTGGTGCTAAAATCATAGGGATCATTGGTCCATTAGTAATATTGAAGAACAACATGGCTTTAAACTTCTACATAGGATATTCAATACCATTAAATATGGGATATCCTTTTGCAGCCATATGACGAAAGTTGTTTGTAGTCGACATGATCACCTTTTCTTCTCAGGATTTAAATCTTCAACCAATGAAAGATTTAATTGCTCTAATCAATTGTTGGTCCCTAAGGCAATCAACAATCTGATACAAAAGTGTAGAAGGGGAGGTTGAATATATAACTCAACTAATATGAACAAATCAAACTCAAATCGAATGCTTTATTAATCAACCCAAGATCAATACACAGTAGTAATGAAATCTTAATTCAACTCACTGATTATAATTTAACTCTCTCTCAATCTAACAAACCAATTGCTAGACATTGTTTTGATTGTTTCAATTGATAGACAGAAAAAACATTGATCATTCTAAATAACCCTGAACTTATCGGTCACGAACAAACGTGTATGCTGGACTCACAAAGCATGTAGGAAGTGGTAACCTCTATACATATTTAGAGGTTAACTTATATAGTTGTTTCTATGGATACATAGTTAAACTAACAAACTAAGATTTATCCTAATCTACTAATTCAAACTAACACCTATACAATCGCATAGATAGTTTAGATAACTTTATCTTCAATCTTGAGTCTTCAAAATTGAATTTTTTATTTTTTGAATCTTCTTATTCAGCCGTAGATAGTGAGTGAAGGACTTAAAACACATTTAAACTCTTATCAAGTTGACTTTCCTGTTAAGCTGAGTTACTCAGCCTGAGACTCATCAAGCTGAATACTTTAACCAAACTTTGGCTTTTTACGTGTACACACACATAGATATTCTTACTTAATGTAGAAAGTTATTCGAGTTCTCTAAAATTTACTTAAAAACTTTGTTTATGTCCTGAAGTCGAGTACTCAGCTTAAGCTGACTAGTAAGTCTCATAGTCTTAACATAATTCATTTTAATACTTGTAAACCTGTCTTTCAAGCTTAATTTTGTCTAATCAAATCTAATCATATGAGGTCATTTTACTATTAGGGTATTATTAGATTATCCGGGTTATGTGTTCGAGTTCAAATTTCTTTGTTTGTTCATTGAATCGTCGTATTATCTAGCATCTGGCTAGTTTTTAATTTATATAATATACTGCCTTAAAAAAACCAACTATTTGAATTCAAATTTATGAAAATAGTGATGCAATTTGTGAAAATTATTAAAATATTTTATTTTATCTTATAAACGTTTCAAACATTTGATTATATCAATGTTATAATAAACTATTAAGCGTTTGTGAATTTGTCACTATTATTTTTAAAATTTTGCAGACTTGTAATGAACTTGTAACTTTAGTTAATTTTTACTTACTGGATTACTTATTTGGTTGATGTGGTATAGTAAAATTCATAGATTTAATCGGTTAAATTAAAAAGTTACCAAAATGTTCGCTATGGTTTTTAAATCGTCACAATCTTAATCCTTTGACAGTTAATTGGATTTTAAACTTTCCCAAATGACTATTTTACGTTATTATAACCTTTCCGGTTCCTCTAGTTTGGATATTGCTTCTTATTTGATCCTTTTTAAGTTTTTATAATAATTTGATGTATATAATTATTTCTATTATTTTCTAATACTTATCATTAATATTTTAAGGGTTTAGTTCATTGAAATATATCCAAGTTGTCACGTTTTGCTATTGTGTGTATTGAACTTTAAAAGTTTCTATTATGTGTATTAAACTTTTAATTTGTTGCTATTGTATGTATTTTGGTTACATAAAGAAGTAAAAAAATTACAAGTTTAGTACATAAAATAGAAAGTTTAATACACATAATAGCGACAAATTTAAAGTTCAATACACACAATAGAAAACTTTTAAGTTCAATACATACAATAGCAAAACATGACAACTTGGATACTTATTAGTGAACTAAACCCTTATTTTAATTGTTACTATTTTATTTTTTATAGTTTTTAATCTGCATTACCATACATTGTCACAGCACAATGGCCTTTTAGAATTAATGTTATAATACGCTACAATATACTCTACTTAATCTTTCCTTGTTTTACTGTTTTTAAACTATCAAAATTATTTTTATTTTTTTATTTTAAAAATACTCTTTTAATCTCAAACTTTATTTATACAGTTTATCTTTTTTACTCTCTTTCTATCTATCTCGTATATTATCCTCTACATACTTTAATTTTAGTTTATATGTTTTATATGGCTTTTGTTCACTAAAATACTTATAACTTGACACATTTTGCTTCCATATGTATCAGACTTTAAAAATTTCTATTATGTGTATCAAACAATTATTTTGTCGCTATTGTATGTATTAAACTTTCTATTGCATGTATTAAACTTACACATTTTTTCCTATTTTATGTAATCAAAACACATACCATATCAATAAATTCAAAGTTTGATACATGCAATCAGGTTCTAAAAAACGCAAGCTGTGGCGTGGCGGCGAGATCAAGCCTCAAGCTCTAGGAGTCATGGCGAGTCATGACGTTTTTTTAAGACAACACTTAAGGTGACAATTTTGTATATACTTTATAAATATTTATATCCAATTTATCATTATTAATATATAAATTACACAAAGTTGCACAAATTAGGAGCAAAGTAATATATACAAATTACAAAATACAAATTTAATACACATAATACCACACTACACTAGTTATGTATAAGTCATAAACGCATTTATATGATTCACATAATTTAATACACATAATACCGAAGCCGTGCACGGTGATAACATCACTCTTTGGGTCACATTCACGTAATCATAACAAGCAACTTTTACAAAAATAATTAAGGTAAATTAGTAATTTCAACAAAAATAATATGAAAATAGAAAAGTTTGAATTAATTACATTATTCACAATTACGAATTTGATTTATTAATTAAATAGGAGATAACGTAAATAAATTAAAGTTGCTTCAATAAATATGATTTATCAAATACGAGGCTATGATTTATTTGACACCACGACTTCATGATTTATATACATTAATTGGTTGATTTTATATATTAGTTGCTTGTTTTTTTTTAAATAATGAGATAACGTATGAGGTAAATTAAATATTGTTTAAAATAAGAAACATAAATATATTATATAAATGTTTATTAATATTAAGATCATTTTACTGTAGCTAAAGGAAACTAAATATATGTAAACTATATCTTAGGGTTTTGTTCACTAAAATGTATTTAAGTTGTCACGTTTTGCTATTGTGTGTATTGAACTTTAAAAGTTTTTATGGTGTGTATCAATCTTTTAATTTGTTGCTATTGTATGTATTTTTGTTACATAAAAAAGTAAAAAAGTTACAAGTTTAGTACATACAATAAAAATTTTAATACACAAAATAGTGACAAATTAAATTAAAGTTCGATACACAATAGAAATTTTTTAAGTTTAATACGCACAATAGCAAAACATGACAACTTAAATACATTTTAGTGAACTAAACCCTTTATCTTATTATCTAAAATTGAAGAAAAAAGTTACAAGTTATAAATTTTAAAAATCATTATAGTTTATTTAAATAATATTTATTTTTATCTATAAAGCCAATCTTTAATATCTTATCTTAATCTTATCTTATCTTAATATCATTAAAAGACTAACATTGATTTAATGATATTTTGCATTAGATATTTGTTGTCACTTGTGTAGTATATGGGATATTTGGCTAGTATATATAGTAAACTATAAAAAAATGGTTAAAAGATTTTACTTTAAACTGTTTGAAAATCACGAATACTAAGTTTGTAATATTATAAAAGGGTAAAGTGGTCATTTTAAAAATTGTAATACCATCTATAAAAAATTTAGTAAACACTAAATTTTATAAAAGGGCCAACTGTATGTTGCAGTATCACGTGTCAAGAATAAGAAGGGGTTAAAAGTTTTGATTTGTGACAACAAATACAATGTTACAGACCAAACAACAAACGTTGTATATAAAGAAGTTCTTCAAAAAATTTAGTTATATTCGTGTGGAATTCCTTTACGATCTTTGTAAGATTTTACTTTTGTCAATTTATACAACATTATTTGTTTTTTAATTCAAAATTATTCCGTATATAATTTTATATCTATACTAATATATAAAGCATTTAACACTCGATCTCTCTCCTAAATGTCTTAATCTCTTAAATTTTAAGTCATTTGATATTACTAACTTACCACTTATTTAAATCTTAACAGGAATACATTGAATATCATTTTAATAACTAACTTTCTATAAAAATAATGTTTAAAAATATCAACTCAATACAAATTAAATTTCAACCTGTAAGATATTACACAAATTAAAAATTGAATAAAAAACCTCCATATAAATATATTTTAAATATTATATCATATACCAAATAATTTAATTGAAGTATTAGAAAATTTGTATAACTAAAACTCATAAACTTGATAACATGTAACCGAATTTATAAACACTCATAAAAGTAAAATAAAAAGTTTAGTTTATAATATATTTAATATAATTTTACTTGAACTCTTAAATTTGAAGTAATAGAAAATTACCAATATAGTCTTAAATATATTTACATTTTTTAAAATACACCAACCCAATCACTAATATATTATCTCATACCTACACAATTTCTCATTCAAATCAACACAATTCACTAAGTCATTAATATGTTTTTTGTAAAACCCGAAATTTTGAAAAATTATAAAATATATATATATGGGGCAAGTTCATTTGAAATTAGCAAAATGACATGTTTAAGATACTATTTTATTATATATAGAATTTGGTAAATAAATGTAAAAGGAGAAGAAGTTGGGGGTTAAGGGTGTAAATATGTATTTATATATATATATATATATATATATGTGTGTGTGTGTGTGTGTGTATAAGACTTCAATTGAAGTCAAAGAAAAAACTCCAACTTCTGGAGTCTTCTTCTTCTTCGTGAGATGTAGAGAGAGAGAGTGCTAGAGAGAGAAACCTAGAGGAAGAAGGAATCAAGAGGAGACTTGTTGGCTTAAGGGTGTGTATTCAAGAATTGCGTGGTTGATCATCATCTTCCTCATCTATGGCTTGATTTGAACAAGAAGCCTTCTACCCAAGTTGGGGGATTTATACATCAAGTAAGTTTTAAACTCATCTTGTGCTTGATTTTAAGCAATGATTATGGTTGTGGTGATTTTTGGGTTGATTATGTTGAAAAAGGGTGTTAAATGGGTCAAAACCTTTGAATTAAGGTTTGATTACCAAAGTTTTGGATGGATTATAGTTTTGGGGATGTCTAGTGGTTGTCTTGAAGCTAAAATAGTTTATTGTTTGCTGCAATTGAAGTTTTGGAGGAAAAGAATTGATTTTGGTCGGTTTCGCAGCAAAGAAAGAAGAAGAACTGGGTTGTGCAGGCCCCGTCGTGGCGCAACGCGTCACGACCAACACTCAACCATTTTCCAGAGATTTTCTCGCGGCGCGAGCTTCCCTGAAGCCTCCAAAAATGTTATTTTGACCTGTTTTAACCTCATATATGTTTGGGGATTGATTCCTATGGTTATAGGAGGTTTAATTGGAGTCTTTTAAGACCCGAAAGGGTGTCTAAGTCTAGATTTGAGTCTAGAAACTTTGTTTTTGGTTAACTTATGTTAGTTAACCTTGTGTATTGTGATCATAGGCTTGTGATCAAGAGTTTGAGCTATGGTTTGGATGGGGTTGTGATCCACATCACACCCCAGGTGAGTACACTCTGCGGATACCCAAAATTGTTAAAGTTTTCAAGTCATCTATGTGTTTTGATTGTTTGGCAATTTTTGATGATTCTTGATGAATCAAAGGATGTTGATTATTCAATTGATTATAAATGCGGGTTATATGATTTGAAAATGTATATGAGGCTTTTGGAAAACATGTATTGTTTTATATGATGATTTATATGAGTTACAATGCTTTATGGAATTATTGGGTTTCAAACAATATGGAATTGGGGAATTCAATTTAAGGTGTGTTTTAAATTGTGGGTTTCAAAATAAGACCATTGCTCCATATTGGAGATGGTCTAGGTTTAAATTGTGATTTAATGAACGGTTTTGAAACATGACACTCCATGATGGAGTAAGCTTTGATTTTGAAACAAAAGACATGATTTTGAGATTAATGAAATTCATGTTTTTACTTATGATATCTTGGGCATTGAAATGCCAACTGTAACATGTTTTTGAGAAATAAAGATATGTTCATACAAAAGTTGTTTTCGGCATTGAGATGCCAAATATGGTTTTGATTGTTGAGCACTTATGCTCAAGTGTTATAAATTGTGAAACTTGCTCGTTTTATTGATGAACTGTTATGTTTGGATTAATTGGTCTTTATGGCAAGATAATTGTGGCCTTCATGGCAACTGTTTTTATGACCCTTCGGGGTAAATGGTTTTATGACCCTTCGGGGTAAGAGATCTTGTGACCCTTCGGGGTAAGTGGTTTTATGACCCTTCGGGGTATGTGCTTATGTGACCCTTCGGGGTATATGTGCTTCGGTCCGGACCACTGTGTGATATAACTCTGTACCATAGAGTTCCTAGTCATTGAGACGTACACAGCGGTTCCTATGGCTTCGGCAATTGGGGGAACCATGAGGTACGGGTGGCTGAGGGATCGGTGCAGAGAGTGGAGGGGTATGTCAGTAGCCATCATGACCGTGTGGGTTCACTGGGCTGATGAGCCACCGAACCCGTGGCAACACGAGTGGATTTGGTGAACAGGGCTTACACTCCAGATAACCGTTGTATGGTGGACTGCTTCGTGCATCCCCCACCTTGACGGGGTGATGTGGTTATCCCCCATGTGGGCACGCGTTGACCTTGGCTAGCTACCACGTGGAAACATTGTGGCCCAATGGACAGACCCGCATCCTTATGTGCTATTATGTGTATGTTTTCAAAAGCTTAATTGATTGCCAAACTCGCGTTTTCGAAAGAAGAAAAAGGATGACTTGGTTTTGATAAAACTAATGTTTTTTGTTGTACTCACTAGCTATGTATATAGCCAACTTTGGGTATAAAAATGTTTTGTATCCGCAAGTTGTATAGATGCCTTGGTGAGGCGGGTAGTTGCTGTGGGCTTGGCTTTGGCTTGGTTACAATTTCGGTAATTCTGGATTTCCTACTCCATGTCTATGGTCGTGAGATTGACTGTGGTAACACCCAAGGCTTTGGATTATAAATGTTGTAAATGTTTATTGTTGAGATATTTACAGAAAATGAAAATGCTTCCGCGATAAATTTTAAGGGTTTTGTATAAATATGGTTTTAATATTGATTTTTGAAAAATTTAAATTTGGACTGAAAATCAGGGTGTTACATTTTTATCATCTTATTTTATAAGTAGAGATTGTTTTTTCTTATTTTATTGTTTTTCAAATGTTATTTTGGAAATTAACGAAAGAGTTGATAGATAATAAAGAAATAAGTAAAATGGAAAAGAAGGAAACAAAATGGACATACTGCAAATGGAAATTATTCGACGTCATCATAGTGTGTGTATACCATACTCTGCGTTACCGAAAACGGACATGTTATCGAAAATGAATTAGTTATCGTCGCCGCATTGCGCGGGTAACATGCTAGTTATTTTTAGATTTGCTTATGTAATACTCGTAATCTCACGGGTCCATAAGCTAGTATATAGTAAACTATTAAAAAAATGGTTAAAAGATTTTACTTTAAACTGTTTGAAAATCACAAAGACTGAGTTTGTAATATTATAAAAGGGTAAAGTGGTCATTTTAAAAATTGTAACACATGAGAATTTATGTGATCAAATCAATCTGTATGTGATTTTACAGATCTTCATATATGTATTATTAATTAACATCAATTTAAAGGTTCCCCTCTTCAATTTCTGGAAGAAATATCGAACATATATGCCTTGTTGAAATGTGTCGATGCCAAGTTAATGTTTGGCAAGATAAATTCTTAGTTAGCCAGAATCAGATAACATCAGGAGGAATTATATATATATATATATATATATATATATATATATATATATATATATATATAGGCAAAAGTTTAAACGAGAACTGTTTTTCATACGATAACCGTGAGAACCAATCTTAGCCGTCCAATTTCCACTCATTCAATTGGATTGCCCACCCATGAATTCTTTACATACACCCTGCCATGCTCGATTCCTCCACACTCTTCATCCATCAATTCCATTATCCAAAATGAATGACCAAGATTCATTCTCGCGGTTCTTGTACGAAAAACAGTTCTCGTTTGAACCCTCCCTATATATACATACTAGCACGGTACTCGCGCAAAGCGGCGGCTAGAAATAATTCATACTCGATAACATGCCCGTTTTTAATAACACAAGACTACTATATCACGCATTATAATGGCATCGAATAATTTTCGTTCGCATTGTATCTATTTTCTTTCTCATGTTTCCATTTCTTTTATTTCTCTTTTCTATATAACTCTTTTGTTAATTTTAAAAAACAATAAAATGAGAAACAAAAAGAATATTATATATTATAAATTAAACTTTTTGTTTTGATTACACAAGTCATTTTAAAAATATGAAAATGTCTATAAATTTAGGTTACATGTTATTTGGTTTATAGGTTTTAGTTATACGTATTTTCTAATACTTAAATTAAAATATGTGTTATATGATAAAATATTTAAACTATTATTTTTATGAATATCCTTTTAATTTAATTTTTAATTTGTATTTAATATGATATAAGTTGAAAATTAATTTGCTTTGACTTGACTTCTTAAAACATTATTTATTATGAAAGGTTTAGTTATAAAAATGGTATTTAAAAATCTAATTAACTCTATATAATAGTTTTCTTATAGAGTTAAATAAGGGGTAAATTAGTAATTTCAAATTACTTAAAATTAAGATATTTCAATGACTTAAATGCTTTATAAGATAGTATATATATATATATAGAGAGAGAGAGAGAGGAAGAGAGAGGCAGAATCAAATGAGAACACTTTTTAAAGTGTGAGAACTTGGAGAACAATTAATAACCCTTGGATGATCTTTATTTAATGACTGATATTAAATTTGGTTAATTAAGGTATCTTGACTTTTAATTAAGGAATGTTTAAATATTGTTAATAAAAAATCAAGGGCTAACCTTAAGGTAAGTTTAATCAAGGGCTAAGATTGGTTCTCGCAGCTTTTCGTACAAGAAATGCGCACCAATCTTAACCCCTGATTAAACGTACCTTAATTTGGTTAAATAGGATAGATTTATTAAAAAAAATATATAGGGTAGATTTAATGAAGATGAGCCATTGATTAAACTTAATTTGCTTTAATTAATGTCCCGTAATAAAGAAAATATGGTAGATTTAGAAGCCGTTAAAAAAAATAACAAGTACTTACGAGATAATTAATGTAAGGAACCTAATACTCCAAACAAAAGCATTGGATGTTGTTAATAAACCAAGAAATCTATTCCTCAAAAAGAAGCTAGTTGAAGAAATCAAATTATTCCCCATTACAAAGGTTTACTATTTTTGTCACCATTTCAGGATTCCTAAATAGAAGACAATTTTTGTCACCTTTGTCTACATATCTTTACAAGGGAACAAAGGTTGTGGTTCACATTAGATTTATCTTCTGCTGGTGCGATACTTTACGCGTGTTAACTGCAGAAGATGTTTCACATAGACCCTATCAACTAGTCGAGGCAGACTGCTGAATACTCTAAACACTTCGCAATTCAGATTGTTTCGACCATGTATGCCTTGAGTTCACATAATTAACGATTGGATAATGCAGAGAAACCACTCACAGTTCTAAGCAAGAACACAAACCATACACATAGATTGTACTTGTGGTAGTCTGTTTGAAAGATCGAAATCCCATATCTATAACCAACGAAAAGATACCAAGGAAAAGACACAGGGGTTCATGATACAGTTGGAAAGAAAGGACATGATGGTTGAACGAATCATAGCGTCTTTTACAAGAGCGACGTAGTGTCTAACTCATATTTGAGCTTAACTTTCAAAAATCCCTTTTGAGCTTAATTTTTAAAATTCCAAAAATTATAAAAAATTAAAATGATTGATGACACTAAAATCAACAAGAAACTATGAATTGATCATAGTTATCAAAGAGGTTCAAAGTTTCAATTCTGCTAATGTGCTATTATCCAAATGGTATCAAGTGCCAAGAATATTAACACCTAACCGAAAATTCGTATCAGAACACCATTTGAATCCATCTCTGCCGAAAGGCATTTCAAATGCGAACCTGGTTCTTCCATTTATTCTGTGAAGACTGATTAAAGCCGTTCCATTATAATTAAAGAAAGGACGTTTTACAGAAAGGAGAATCTGTAAAACACATTGTTAATCAAACTATAAAAGGCGACGATAAACACCAAACTAGAATAACAAAAACCATCCAGTACTATCATTCTACCTCCCAAAGATCTCTAAATTAAGAAAATATGGCAACTACAGCACAACGTTGTAAAACATGCCAAAGAACCATGATAAAGATGCCCGGGTCACAATATGAAGTATGTCCTGTGTGCAACACTGTCGGTCTTTTCAACCAAAAGATCAAGGGCCGTGTTCTCTTCCGAGTTGGACAATTTATCAGTGCAGCAAATAGGCAATACCATGATAATGTTCAAAGACAAAACCCAAATACATCCCCACCTCAAAAACAATTACCACAGGTTCATGGGAAGAAAAAGGCAGTTCTTTGTGGTGTCACTTACCATGGCCACAAAAAGAAACTTGAAGCCAGTGTTCATAATGTCAGGTGCATGCAACGGTTACTAGTGAACAAACTCGGCTTTCCAAACGATTCAATCCGCATTCTTACAGGTACTATTAATATTCCACTCTAAAATACACAAACCTTGAGTTTAATATATCTCTTAATTAAGAAAAGATATATGAACTCTAACTTTTGTTGCAGAGGAGGAATCGGACCGCTCCAAGATTCCTACAAAACGAAACATACAAGCAGCGTTACAGTGGCTAATTCAAGGTTGCCAATCAGGGGACTCGTTGGTGTTCTACTATTCAGGGCATGCCTGCCAAGTTCCTGATGAAGATGGAGATGAGACTGATGGGTATGATGAAGCATTGTGCCCTGTTGACTACAGGGTTGCTGGAACAATACTAGATGATGAAATCAATGCCACTATTGTAGCACCACTGACTCATGGAGTAACACTTCACAGTGTCATTGACACTTGTTTCAGTGGAACTCTTCTAGATCTACCTTTTCTTTGCAAGATCAACGAGTTAGTATCGATATCTTATACTCCCTTCTTCCCCCAATTTTAGCCTGTTTAATCAAACAAGATCTGGAAATTGTGTGTATATATATTATTATTATTGGTTTGATTCATTGTTGGAAGTTTCAAAACAAGAACTATTATAATGAACCTCACTTTCCAAGCAGGGAAGGACTGTATAGGTGGGAAGAACACCAACTTTCAGATAAAGGAACCAGTGGTGGAAAAGCAGTGTGTATTAGTGCTTGTGCAGACAATCAGAACTCAGCAGATACGTCGGTGAGAATTATGTGGCTTCTTCTATAAAAACACTAAGTTGGTGTGTCTGTGTGCGTGTATACATACATGAACGAGCGTGCAACTGTTTCACATACACATCTCTCTGAGTGGTTGTGGTAATATGTGAATAGAGCTATAATTTGAGAATTGTGTACATTAAGAGAAAAGGAAAGAAAAACCACAAATCAATAGAAGACAAGGAAATAAAAAGAATACACCACCTAAATGATGATTGCATTTAGTTTCCCCTTTGAATTGTTTTTGACTAGATGGACTTAGTTTTGAGTTCCTCAAAGGTCCACAAGGTCATGGTGTGGAGTCTTTGTATTTCTTGAGTTAGTGGTTCTGTTGATGGACTTCAAGATTCATCTTAAAAATACTTACAGTATATATTTGAAAACTTTACACTATTGATTCTGCAGGCTTTCACAGGCGCTGCTATAGGTGCATTGACTTTTAGCTTCATCAAAGCTCTTGAAACCGAAAGCAAACCGACATATGGAAGGTTACTTACCTCCATGCGCAAAAAAGTTAATCAAGCTCAACAAGTTGCAGGCCGATTTGCACCATTTGCGTCTTCTATGTCTCAGGTACGTACTTCTAATCTAAAATCAATAAGGCGCTGATCACCAAAATTTCTTTCTTTCTTTTTGCACAGAAAAATAACGTATATTAGCATCCTAGAAAGTAAGTTAGGAGACAAAGGGAACATTAATTCATAAGTACGAACATAACTTATGATAATGAGCATTTCTATACAAATTATCACACACTTAAAAGTTAAAACCTGGTGAAAATAAAGTGTTTCCACAAATTGTGTAGAACAAATTTCTATAAAATTCTACTATTTATTATTGTGACATACATGTATGAGGATCACAAAAATGCATGCATGTTTGCTAACGTGTTGGTATAAGTTTTGCAAGATGGCCTTTAATCGAATCTTCGTTTGATCTTTTGTAGGAACCCCAGCTATCTTCTTCCTCAAGATTCGAGATATACTCAGAGCCTGTTGTTCTCTAAAAAACAAGTCTAGCTGGTGTTAATTAGCTCCAAATAATGTTGGAAATGTTCAAGTAGTAACAACTTACGGATTAACGCCTAAACCAGGATCGCTAAGATGGTTTACACTTGGTTTAGATACTTTCAATATTCCAAGTCTAAGTCCAAAACTTTCTTATTACCAAGTCAAGTACTGAGAATGTATTTGTGGAAGCAAACATATGGCATGAGTGTTTTACCTTTATGAACCACAGTGTCAAGCAGCCAATTTTAATTTCTGTTTCATTTTAACTATAGATACAGATTACTTATTAGATTTTTGTGTTTTAGCAAAGGGAAAATTGACTTTGTTTGAGTTTGACTCCACTTTGAATGGCATCACATGGCCCCTACTCCCTCTAGCAAATCTATAAATTTAAATAGAGTATAAAAATGTATACATTTTTGAGTATTAAAAAAGGGGGATATGAGTGTTGTTTGTCTTTAAATGGCCAATGTATACTATCTTCATTATTCATTTGTTTGTTCATTAGGGTTTTATTTAAAATTTTATCAAGTATTAATTTACTGAATAATATTGATGACATAGTAAATCCCTTCCAAAAATTACCAAGATTGTCAAAGACCATTGTAATTTCATATTATGAAAATATGGTATGTTTTTACTAATTTGATTTTTCTTTAGTAATTAAGTACCCGAACCAATAATCTAAATCTAAAAATATTTCATATAGGGCATACCCTCAAACAAATTCCTAGATCCGCCGTTGCGATAGTGGCATGTAAGTTAACTTTGTGAATAGGTATAGTGATGCCATTTTGGCACTAGCAACCAAGGGATTAGTAAGTGATCGGGGTTGTCCTAGGTGGTGAAGGTGGAATAGGAGGGGTTGTCCTAGGTGGCGAAACTCAATGGCAACAGTGCAACACACAAAGAAGCAGCAACGAGTTCAACAGCAGAAGGAGCTAGTGTTACAATGGTAGTAGTTACAACTACTAGAACAACGACAAGAACCGTGATAGCGGCAACAAGTACGGTGGTAATGACAAATGTGGTGGCAGCTACAAGAAGCATGGAAAATCTAATATATTTTTATTCAAAATACGTCTATAGGACAGGATGAGAAGGTGAAAAAGAGAAAGAAAGTTGTTAGGGGACAATAAGGTGAAGGAAGGTGGTGTGAGCGGCAAAGAGGCAGCGAATAAGAGAGAAATAGAAGATATGACCGAAACTTAAGGGTTTGATGCATGATACTATATTGAATAATGAAGAGACTTTGTGGATATTGTATATTATATTGATCGATTACATTAATAGAGTATATAAAGAAGATAAGAGAAAACCTAATGAACTTCACAAATCTATACATGAGGTTGAATCATCTTACACTAAAACTTAATATTTATTCTAATTTTTTGTTACATGTGGACAAGAAAGAAAAACATAAAAACTCGAGACAATAGCATGATCAATAGAGAACACTTATTTCATGTAGGATAACAAACCTAAGCCCTTGAAAATTTAATCTAACGGCTACAAAAATTAGACGCATATTGCATTTGCAAGATGCACAATGCATCTAGTATATTTATCGAGTTTTTGTATCCATTTGTTAATATAATTTAAAACTTTATTGTTTTATGTTCTCGTGAACCGAAACCGCGTGCGACTTTGCCAATCTTCTATGATTTTGTTAGTGTCTCCGTATACTCTATGAGAAGAGTGTTCTCCCTGAAACTTTAGCCAATATTTTATAAACAAAATTGACTTCAGCGTGTAGCACAATTGGTAATGAGGGTAAATTTTGCTCTAGATTAATATAATTGGTCTGGGGTTTGAATCCGTAAACGCCTTGCTAACATACCATAACCGTTGGATAAGCCCTAAAATGCCCCCCCTAAGGCCACACATAGTGATCAAGCCGAGAGCATTCGGGAAGGCTTCGGGTTATGTGGGTTGGCTCGGGAACACCGGTACGCCTACCCCTTTGGGTTGGCTCACGGCTTCCGAAACCCGAGCTCACCCGTGGTTTTTATTTGTGAGTGTATAAGAGAGAATAAGGAGAGAGAAAATATTTAGGTTGTTTGAGTTAGGTGCTACTTGGGTTTCGAGTAAGAGAGAGAAAAGAAAGAAAAAGTGATATGACATTTGAGTTGGGTTGGGTTGGATTTGGGAAGACCACTACACATGATCTAAGAGGCATATGTCCAATGTGAGATTGATTAGGGTTTCTGGTTAAACAACCTTTGCTCCAAATAGTTTATTTACAAACATATTTTATAAACAAAAATACTTTATAACGGAGCTTGAAATACGACACATAAAGAATTCACGTTCTATCTTGTTTCCACGAGAATTTAATTGATCAAATCATACTGCTCTCCTAATCCCCTTAGTTTCTTGAAGAAACATCGATCATGTCTCGTAGAAAGGGAAATGATTTGTACATAACAAGTTTTTGTTATACACAATAAAAAACACGTGTTTAGACAATAATACGCTTAAACATATAAGAATAATATTTCACAATTTTAAAATGATAAAAAAAAATCATGATTGTTGTATACAAATCATCTCCTTATAGAAATGTGTGAATTGCAAAATGATTGGCTACATAAATTGTTCATAAGCTAGAAATGGATTAAGATCAATCACTAGGAAATAGGAATATTGAGTAACAAAAAAGTTCAAACGAGACCTGTTTTTTCATACGAGAAGTGCAAGAACTGTTTTTAACATTATTAATGACTCATTAATAGGGATATTTTGATTATTTATATATTTATCAACGTGAATTACTTCCGGGTTGATGAGTCATTTTTTAATAAGCCTTGATTTTCCCAAAATAACCCTAATTAATGACTAAGTAATGAGCCATAAAAAATTACGTGTCATTGATTTATTTAATCAAAGTCAAGATTAGTTCTTATAGTACTCATACGAAAAACAGTTCTCATTTGAACCTTCTAAAGTCAAGTAATTCATGCTTTTGAAGTGCCTATTTAGATACACTACAGGAAACTGGAGTTTTAGGAGCAACAAGATAAGATCGAGCATTGGATTTAATGCTTAGCGTAAGGAACCTAATACTCCAAACAAAGATAAGATCAAGCATTGGATATAATAATCCAAGACATCAATATCTCCAAAAACAAAGTTGAAAAAATAGAATTATTCCACATTAAAGCATCCTAAGAAACAACCCTTAATTACCTTTGCATAGGTTTAATTTTTTATGGTGCTATCTACTTTCATGTGCCATTTGGTTTCAATTGACCGCACCAGTCTATAAATTAGTCACGGAAAAATTGATGAATCGAATATAGTTGCACTCAACATGTGATCTAGAATATGGAAAGTTATCAATGAGTTCGTGAGTGCTAGGTGCTATAAGGGAGGTGATTTGTAAACAATAATACTCTGTCATACACAACAAAAAGCGATTACTTGGACAATTTTACCCTTGAACATGTGGTCAGAAATATAAATGTGAAAATTATTGTGTATGATAAATTATTGTTTTATACAAATCACCAACCTAATTGCAAATGGTATTATGTGAGAGTATGAGACGAAATACTAACACCAAACTAAAAAAGGTGTTTCACATGTGAACCAGGTTCTTCCATTTATTCTTGGAAGACCGAATAAAACCTTTCCTTATGATTTAAGAAAATACATTTTCAGAATAAAGTATATGTAAAACACATGGTTCATTAGAGTATAAAAGGTGAAGAAACAGCTCCTAACTAGAACAACAAAAACCATCCAGTAACCACACTATCCTTCTACCTATCTTCCAAAGATCTCTAAACTAAGGCAACTACAGCACAAAAGTTGTAAAACATGTCAGAGAACCATGATTAAGATGACCATATGAAATGCCTCCTGTTTGCAAGACTGTCGGCCTTTTCAACCAAAGGATTAAGGGCCGTGTTCTCTTCCGAGTTGGACAATTCATCAATGCAGCAACAAATCAATACCATGATGATCTTGAAAGAGAAAACTCTAATACATCAGAACCACAATTACCTCTGCCTCCAAACATCACAATCAATCAACAATTACCACAGGTTCATGGGAGGAAGAGGGCAGTTCTATGTGGTGTCAGTTACAATCGCCACAAAAGGAAACTTGAAGCGAGTGTTCATAATGTCAGGAGCATGCAACAGCTACTAGTGAACAAACTCGGCTTTCCAAATGCTTCCATCCTTATCCTTACGGGTACTATTCGACTCTCAAATTCACAAACCATGAGTTTAATGCATTTTTTAATCAAATTTCTACACAAGAAAAATAACATACGAATTATGAGAAAATATATGACCATTGTAACTTTTGCTGCAGAAGAGGAATCAGATAGCTCTAGGACTCCTACAAAACGTAACATACAAGCAGCATTACAGTGGCTAACCCAAGGTTGCCAAGCAGGGGACTCGTTGGTGTTCTATTATTCAGGGCATGCCTGCAAAGTTCCTGATGAAGATGGAGATGAGACTGATGGGTATGATGAAGCATTATGCCCTGTTGACTACAGGGTTGCGGGAACAATACTAGATGATGAAATCAATGCAACTATTGTAGCACCACTGACCCATGGAGTAACACTTCACAGTGTCATCGACACTTGCTTCAGTGGAAGTCTTCTAGATCTACCTTTTCTTTGCAAGATCAACGAGTTAGTAACGATTATCTTATACACACCCTCCCTCTTTCCCTCATAAAAGCAAGTGGATTGAACATATGTTAGCCTGTTTAATCTAACAAAATCTGGCAACTGTATGATATTATATATAATTAGTTTGGTTCATTGTTGGAAGTTTCAAAACAAGAACTATAATGAAACTCACTTTCCAAGCAGGGAAGGACTCTACAGGTGGGAAGAACACCAACTTACACATAAAGGGACCCGTGGTGGAAAAGTAGTGTGCATTAGTGCTTGTGCAGACAATCAGAACTCAGCTGACACATCAGTGAGAATTATGTGGTTTCTTCTTTTAAAACACAGAAGTGCTTCAAAGATCTTATTTCCACTTATTCTAGAAGTTGATAAAATATCAATTATCTTCGCACACTTGATGTTTAGGTTTATATATTTCTATTCCAAAGTATATCTATAAAGGCTGCAGTATATGTTTGGAAATTACACTAATGCTTCTGCAGGCTTTCACAGGCGCTGCTGTAGGTGCATTGACTTTTAGCTTCATCAAAGCTATTGAAACTGAAAGCAAACCAACATATGGAAGGTTACTTACCTCCATACGCAAAAAAGTCAATCAAGCTCAACAAGTGGCAGGCCGATTTGCACCATTTGCATCTTCTATGTCGCAGGTACATACTTCTAATCTAAACTCAATAAGGTGCTTATTACCAAAATTTCTTTCTTTCTTTTTGCACAGAAAAATTACGTATATTAGCATCCTAGAAAGTAGTTACGAGCAAAAGGGAACATTCATAAGTACGAACATAACTTATAATAATGAGCATTTCTATACACATAATTACATATCTTTATATTTCTTTAAAGGGTCAATAATGGTTTAACCATCAAAGTTTTACTTCAGTTTCGGTTTAATCATCAAAGATTTTTTCAAACAGTTTTACCATAAAGTTTGAATTTATAATTATTTAATCCTCAAAGTTACACCTTCTTTTTGGTTTAAACCTTAAAGTTTTTTCCCAAACGATTTAACCCTTAAATTTTTGTTTAAAAATGATTTAACCCTCTAAGTTTTGTTAACTTTTTAATAAAAAGTAAAATGCATAATAAGTAGAGAGGGTAAAATCGAAAACCATACAAAACTTAAGTGATTAATCAGTTTTTTTAACAAAACTTTAAGGTTTAAATCATTTGAAAAAACGTTTGAGGTTTAAATCATAACAAATTCAAACTTTATGGTAATTTCGTTTAGAAAAAAACTTTGATGGTTAAACCGAAATTGAACGAAAACTTTTATGGTTAGACCATTATTGACCCTTCTTTAAACTTACAAGTTCGAACATTATCAAACTTAAAAGTTTAAACCTGGTGAAATAAAAAAAGTGTTTCCACAAATTGTGTAGAACAAATTTCTATAATTCCACTATTTATTATTGTGACATACATGTATGATCTAGGATCACAAAAATGCATGCATGTTTCCTAACGTGTTAGTATAAGTTTTGCAAGATGGCCTTTAATCGAATCTTCGTTTAATCTCTGTAGGAACCCCAGCTATCTTCTTCCTCAAGATTCGAGATTTACTCGGAGCCTGTTGTTCTCTAAAAAACAAGTCTAGCTGGTGTTAATTAGCTCCAAATAATGTTGAAAATGTTCCAGTGGTAACAACTTATGGATTAAGGCGCCTAAACTAACTATGACCTACAAGAGATTTGAGTACTTAATACCTAAAATAGAAGGAGATGACTCTTACCAAATGATGTTGCTAAAATAACTATATCCAAGTGAGTGTATTATGGGGGACCGTCAAGCACATCCAGTAAGGATCAAGCCCTGGACAGGGGTTAGCTTTGTAAATGTCTAGAGCCAAGCCAAGTGTAGTGTGGTCCTACCACGAGTCATATCAGGTGTTTGACCCTTCTTTCCCCTTCCCTTAGTTAGGTAGTTCAGAAATGACAAGAAGATTAGCTCTTAAGTGACCTACGAGGTTTGAATATTTTCGACAAATTAAAGTGATCCTCACAAAATATATGTATATATATATACTAGTTAAATTGATGTAAGCTTGTAGTCAAACTTCCTTTTCAATTTTATCATACGTACACCTTCTTGTGTTCCAATGCCACCAAACGAGCATACGTGTATGAAAAAAGAACCACTACGAAACAAAAAAAATTATGTGTAAGGGTAAGACACAAATATATATACATCATAATTTTTGTAGATTCTTTTTATAAACAACATTCATCATTTTATTTGTAGAATTGTCTTCTTCATCGCAAATTAGAACTTTTAAATCATTCTTACTCTTTACTCTAGAAATCGCAACATATAACTAGCCATACGAGAAAACATGACGTCTCAAAAACAAATTTAATAGATAAGCATACGTTTATTATTGCCATAAAATTTAAAAAAAAACAATGTTAAGGAAAACATAACATATAATCGTTTGTATGTCATTTGTGGAAATAAAGAGATAAGAGATTATTGGTGAAAAAAATCAAAAAATAGAATGATGATATCATAACCCATTTATTTTAATATATATTAAAGATATATATTTATATGTTTCATATGTATATTTATATAGAAAACTTAGAAATTGAAACATTTAAGAGTTTAACTCTTGTAGTCTTTTTTTTTATTAACTTGAGTTTCCGACCCGCTTTACGAGCCAACTAATCCTAGGGAGACCATTCGCTTTGCAAATTGCCCAGAGTTATCGAGAGTGAACCTCCGTGGCCATAAGGGGAATTTGGTTGCTCCTAAGATTCAAACTCTTGTAGTCTTTGTTAGCATAATAAAAGGCTTAAAACCAGTTTAGCTAGTTAGACCCGTTTAGCTAGTTAAAGTTTCTTATTTATACTCTCTTTCTCTATATTTTTCACTTGTACTTTTCAATACATATTTTCAGCATATTTTGTTTGTGATTTCAACATCAGTCTTATGTCTTAAGACCACCTTATGGTGATGATGATATATGTATGTGATATGTATTATATATTGAATTTGTTAAATTTTGAAATTACTAAAATTTTCAAGTTGGTTTTTGAGATGAGTTTGACATCATGTTTCAAACAACATGAATCCTAACTAGTAAATTCTAACTGCCTAAGTTAATAAGTGGACATACCCGTTACCCACATGTATATATATCCGTAGACCAAATTGGTTAATACGTAATAAATGAGATCCGCCCACGATGAGATTGGATGTGGAATACAGTTTTATCGTCTGGTATGGGACTGGGAATACCAAATACGTCTCATAATTGCCATCCCTACAATCAAGAAAGCTTAAATTTTGGAGGGAGATTAGAAGTTCCGAATAATGAATATCTACGGAGCATCTGTGCATATGAAGGAAGAAGGAACTCTCATTAACAAAGAAGAATGTACATGTTAATGTTTTGACTGAAGACCTACAATCACAGTGATGGGGGTCACACCACAAAAATTCCTATGAATCCTTTTATGTTTAAAAAAAATTACGAGGAAAAATAATGACTAACAGTAATTCCCAAATAACTTATGAAACTGGATATATAATTGAGAAATCTTACATCAGCCACTAACTTAGAGCAATTCATCTTCTCTGCAACTAAAGAAGGAATGAGAACTCGAGAATGAGGAAAACAGATCATCATAAAGGAAGTCTTTAAGATGTTTGGCGAACTCTTTGGATTTCTCAAAGTTCACTGCATGGCCAGCATTCGCAATGACTACCAATCTAGCACTTTCCCCTAAATGTCTGTGTGGAAAACAGTATTCAGTTATGTTCACATAAGTAAATTAAGATGGTACTCACAAAATAAAGAAAGAAATTAAAACCTTACCTTTCTAATCTTTCACCAAGGATCAAGGGGAAAATCTGATCTTTGTCTCCCCATAGTATCAATGTTGGCTGTTAATTAGTTAAGGTAAAGGATCAAAACATTTCATCGTGCAATTATGAAATAAGTGGCAGCGGAAGATATACAAAACAACAATAATATTACCCAATCCCGCCTAAGCGGGGTATTGAGGAGGTAATATGTAGATATTCATATCTATATTGAACATAGACCGCTTTCCGAAAGGCCTCCAGCTTGGAATTAAGGTATATAACCTGATTTATCTAGGCTAGAACAAGATGTAAAAGAAAAGGATCTAACCTGATTTATCTTGGGCAATCTTGAACACTGTCTATCCTTGAGAATTGACTGAATAAGTTCCCTCTTTTCTTTTATATATTCTGAACACATCACCTACACAACCCAAAATTGAAAGTTTAAGAAACCTATCTAGTTTCCTTATTCCTTATAACTATTCAATTCTCATATCATAGACCCTTTTTAATCTACATATAACTTCAATAGAAACACAGTTTTTCTTGGTGACTGATAAAAAACCATAAGTTGAAGCTACACAAACCAACATTTGGCAATACACATTCAATCATTAGAGTATCCCGGGCCTCGTTTATAAGGCATTAACATCAACGAAAATCAGAAGTGGTGCTTATTTTGAAAATCCAATGAAGAAAGCAGTTGCAGAGTTTTCCAACAAATAATAGCATAGCTCGACTTTATCAGAAAACTATAACAAGAAATCTAATAAAGTCTTGAGAAAAATGGAGTATGAAGCAAAAATGGTAGAAATGGAACTCACATTGATGAAATCAGATAGAAAATAATTTGGGATTCCCTTTATTGGCTTTACAAACGAAAATTTCATCAATTCCCTCAACTTCTCCGGCGTCTGAGCCAATAAAATCCTCTCAGCCTCTTCCACATCGGAAACCCTAAACAACCCATTTCTCAAATCATTCTCCTCCAAACAAACGCCGGCGCAGCAAACCGCCAGCCGCTCAACCTCCTCCGGGAACTGCACACACATACTATACCCAACAAATCCACCGTAACTAATCCCAACAATACTCATCCGCCGCACCCCAAACCCATCACCCATCATCTTCATCACGCATTTCCCCTGAAACGATTCCGACCGCTCAGGCCGGCTGGTGAAGGATCCACCGAAGAAAAGCAAATCCGGCACGAAAACGTTGAATTTGGGGGTGAAATGGCAGAGGAGATCGGCGTATTGCCACATGGCATTGGCGCCGAAACCGTGGAGGAGAAGGAGGTTAGGCTTAGATGGCTTGTACGTTCTGGGAATCCAACAATGCATGATTGTACCATCGCCAAGATCCTTTGATGCAGATCGGAGGCCGGAGTAATTGAAGAAATAGCGGTACCAGCGATCCCTTAGGGTGGTGAAACTGAATAATTTGGCCATGGTTATTGTTAATTACTGAAATTAAAGATGAATTAAAGGAGAATACATCATGCAAAGCTTGCGCAATGCATGAATGTAAAGTTCATTGGGATTGAATTCAAGATTTTGTGAGCATGCGGTGCGTAGCCCAGAATCTGAAACTCAGGGGAATCAAAATTGGAAATTTTTGGGGGAAGCGGGAGAATCAAAGAGATTGAAGAGATGGGTTTTTAATTTTTATGAATCAAGTGGTCTCCATGATCACAAATGTCATACTTGGAAAAGTACAACATAAAACATTGTAAATAAATCCGGTTCGGTTTCGGTCTCGGTTCCGGTTCATAATTTTTCCTTCAAATTCCTTTCTTTTCCCCTTTCTTCATCGATAAATGAAACTCCGAAACACAATTTTTCTAGGTTTCTTTCAAAAACGTTTTCTTTCTTTCGCTAAAAAAACTCAAGAACTGAGTGATAGTGATGGTTGGTATTAGGGTTAAGGAATATACGGCATAAAGTGAAGGTATGTAGATCATATTCTCACTTTGATTCCTCATAAGTTATTTGTGCTTTATTTCTTTTTATATTGTTTATGCAACTGAATAAAGACTTAATATCCAAGATAAATTACGTAAAAGAATAAAAACTTACAAGTATTTTTAACTTTATTTTTACAAGTCCAGTTTTTAATCTTATTTTAAGTTATAATAATCTTATAGTTTCAAAAAAAGTAGACCAAAGAAGATAAATTATTAAAAATAAGTCCGGATTATAAACCCTGTACAGTTTATTAACTTTATTTTAGTGAGTGATGCGTGAATTTAAATAAAAAAACAGATCTAACATGCCATTTTAAAATTCTTTTTAATTAAATATGAGCCCAATAGATTTAACAATTCGATCAAAAAACCACTCAATGTATATGATATATTAGTCGACTGTCTCCATCGCCCATCAACTGCCACTAGTGGTACCCGTTACGCTGGTATCTATGGTTCGGGTCATGGTTACCTAAAAATTGAGCTGTTTTTAATTTTTGTTATTTTTAACAATTCAGATTTATCATAAAACAATAAACAATAGTAGAAGCAAGTCAACAATAATGAATATATCACTAGCAAAAATCGAACAGATCTTCGATAAGAGCCTCGTAGAAACAAAAATACTTATAGGTTTGAAGTCGGCACTGTTGATTGATTTCAGTGTCTTCATGTTAAACTCTCGATCCTAGCAAGCTTGCAAACTCTTGATGTCAAAGCTCAAAAAAGAATTGGGAGAGACGGTAGGGGCTACGTCGCTACGAGAGGTAAGTTAGATAGTTTTTAGCAATTTAAGTTTTCTAATGGCTTTTGTTATTTCATATCCATTTGAGAACCAGTTTTATTGCGAGTACTGCGAGAATCGTTTGTAGCCATCGATCATAATTAATCAAAAGTTAATATTAGTTGTGGCAAACATGTATTTAATTAAAAACATAGCCGTCATTTTTACTTTTCAAAAATGTTAGAAGGTTATTTTAGGCAAATTGCCTAAATAAGGGGGGATCACTTACCCCCACTTTCTTAAAACTAAAATATCTATCAAACGTAAAGGTTTTAAAATACGAAAATTATAGCAAATTAAGGAGAAAAATATGCTATTTAATATGACATCTATAGTGCTATACTTTTTCAAAGAATTTTTTTTTATTTTTGCCAAGTTTTTTTTCTAGCACAGCATGAGGTGTGCACATAGCACCAGTGTTGTAAAACTCGGCCTAGGCGGCCGAGTACTCGGGGAGTACTCCGAAATCGGCCACCTACCGAGGCGAGTCGGAGCTACTCGGCCACATTACTCGGATGCGGTCAAAGCCAGTCAAAACTCGGTCCTATTCGGCATTACTCGGACCTACTCGGGTGTACTCGGCCTACTCGGTCAACCTAAGTGAAAATATTTTTTTTGAATTTTTCAAAGGCATACGACACACACACAACTTTATTATTTAACCTTATCCATTTCCTCGTTTCCGCTATTTATCACTACTATGAAATCAAGTCTCTCTTCCATTTTTTCTCATGATTGTCGACTATATGACGCAATTTGATGTTTTTAACAATTATGCATGTGTTTCTAACATATTTCTCCGGTCCTATGAACAATTATATTTATGTTTGAGTATTTATGAACATACAACATGTATAATTTTCAAATTTATACATAAAAATCTCAATCCAAGTACTCCCCGTCTAGGCTGAGTACTCGCTACTCCCCGGTCGGCCGCTCGAGTAACGCATAGCGATTTTTGCAACATTGCATAGCACTTATTTTTTCAAGCATAGCAGCATATGTGCACCACATGTTAATACTGCATAGGTGCATCTGGGTGCATATATGCACCATACACGTGTGCATATCCATGCAGATATGCATATGCACATGTAGACGTACCATTCACTTTTTTTAAAGTAAAAAATTTTATTTTTGTTGGGTTTTTTCTGACACAGCATCGGATATGTGCAAATGTGCACATACCACTAGCTTTTTTTCCACCACATGTGCGGATAGGTGCACATGTGCATATTACATTATATTTTTTCAACACATACAATAAAGTCACATATGTACGATGCATATATGCACAACCTATTCATATTACTAGGTTTTGTTTTAGCAAATGTGCACCGTTCACGTGTGCATCTCGTGCATATATGCACATGCACATGTACACCTAGATGCATGTGCACGTTAGGGTTGTAATAGAACCGCGCGTTCGGTGAACCGTTCGTGGACTGTTTGGCGGGAAGTTTGTTTATGTTCGTTTATTTACTAAATAAATGAATACGAACAAAAATATTTGTTCGTTTAGTTAAAGGAACAAACACGAACAAAGACCCTCCCTCGTTCGTTCATTTATGTTCGTGAACGTTCGTTTATCTGTTTGTTTATATTTGTTTATATGTATTTATATATGTTGTGTGTACATAGACATATATACATACACACACTCTCTCTCTCACACACACACATATATATACACGTAGTTAGTGTATGTTTATATTTAATAATGTTATCGTATTATATTTGTATATGTGTTCATTCGTTTGTGTTCGTTTATGTTCGGCTAAAGTTAAACAAACGAGCATGAACATAAATATTCGTTCGTTTATCCATTCGTGTTCGTTTTTTTGTTCAGCTAAAGTTAAACGAACGAACACGAACAACCCTCGTATGTGTTCGTTCGGTTTGTTTACAACTCCAGTGCATGTGCAACTCAAATTTGGTTTGGTCAAACTCATTCCCAACTCATAAAAATTCTAACAAAAAGAATCGGTGAGATATAAGTATCTAATATATTACTAAAATTCAATAAAAATGTAAATAATTATGATTAATAAACAGAGAAGAAGATAAAAAAATAAATAAATAAAGTAATTCTTGCAACCTATAAAAAATAAAATAAATTAAAAATAATACACTATGTAATAAAAGAAAAACGTTTGACAGCTTTAAAAAACCCAAAGGTGGCTACGTACAGCACCAGCGCGTTGCGCTATTTTCTTTTTTTTTAATTTACAATTTTGTCCTTTTAAAATAAATAAGGTTATTTAAAACATTATCTAAATAGAGTGGAACATATCAGTTATCGTGGTATTCGTAATAAAATTGGTTCTCAAATGATCTTCTCTCTCTCTCTCTCTCTATATATATATATATATATCTATACTACTATATAAAGCATTTAACATTCTCTCTCCTCTTAAATTTTAAGACTTTTTAAAATTCAATCAATATAAAATCTTGACCCTTCATTTAATCTAAATTAATCTCATTCACTCAATCTTTAACTATTTTATTCTCCTCCTAATTTACTTTTTATTCAAAATATATTCACTCATACTAACACAATTATCCACTCACATCAACATAATTTTTAAAATCTTATTAGTTCTTCTCTTTATTTCTTCAATATAAATCTTTTTTCTTATTTTATTGTCTTTTAGAATTTATTTCTAAAATTAATAAAATAGTTAAATGTAAATAAAAGAAAATTTGAAAAAAAAAACGGAAATGTTGCTGTAGAAAACTTTTTCGTGATATTGAATCGCGCGAATAACATATCATTACATTCTTCAAAGCGACATATTGTAAACCAAAACTATTTACCGTCGCAGCATTGCGCGAGTATGATGCTAGTGTGTGTGTGTGTGTATATATATATATATATATATATAGAGAGAGAGAGAGAGAGAAATTAAGCATGTGGGGCGGTGCGGGTACCCACAGATATCGAATTTTAAAAACTAAACCTCCGCCCCTATGTTTAACGGGTACCTTAGTTTTCAGGTTTCGAGTTTTACAGACATCGGTTTTTTCAGTTTCGGTTCATGCGAGAAGGGTCGTTTTTTTGGTTTTTTGGACACCCTAACCGCCGCCACCACCACCGGTTGCCACCTACTCTTCATCACCACCGTGTGGCGTCCACTCTAACCACAACCACCAGCAAAAACCATATAAAATAGAGTTTAGTTTCCAAAATTTTTTTAAATTTTTAACCTTTTATTATTGTATGTATTCAACTTTGAAAACTACTATTTAATGTACTAAAGTTTCAAAATCTACCACTTGATTTATCATCCTTTGATAGTAGGTTACTAGTAGTCCCATGTTACTCAATACACTAAATAGTAAAATTTTAAAACTTCAATACATTAAACTATAGTTTAACAATAATAATTTAGTATTAAAAAATAAATCAAAATAAGAAAATTACTTGTTACCTGCAAAACAAGTTTCCCAATACACTAAACAATATATTTTAAAACTTTAGTATATTAAATGGTAGTTTTTAAAATTTGATACACACAATAGTAAAAGATAACATCTTCGCTGCGTTTTTGAAAACTTAACCTTAAAGAATATAGTAAAGTACAATTAAATACAAAATTCAAAAAGACCTATTTTTGCAATCAAAACAGAAAAGGAAACCTGGGAACAAATCTTCTATTCACTCAAAAAAAAATCACATACATAACTTTGATAATCTGGGAAAAAAGTTTTTTTGAACCCAACACATCAGCACAACTCTTTACCCAACTCATTTTAACCCGTTACCCAATCCAGCTCAACCCGTCACCTTAAAAAGAAAAGAAAATGGACCAACAAAACCCGACTTGGTTTACACTCAAATAGGCATCAGGGTGATGAATCAACAAATTCTTGCTAAATAATCAGTCATTCTCAGGCCAAATCTAATGAAAATGGTTTGCGGCTCTGCGCATGTATTCGACATGCTCAAGAAATCAAACAATTAAAAACCTTGCAATCTTGAGTACAAGAACTTCAACTTCTTACATAAAAAAACAGAGGATGAGTCATATATATTATATAATATATATATTATATATGTAATATAACCTGTGTCCAAGTAACTTAGCTACCTTTATGCCCAATTTCGGATAAAAAACCCCCCCAATGTACACCTTATACTGCACATAGTCCGACCACAAAGATGTGTTTCAGCTAAACCGAACCACGATGCATGAAATGTCATCTTTGCTTTCTCTGTTCAAGGCTTCGGCTGCTAGTTCTTTTGCCGCCTTCTGTGGGTCCCTGATCTTTATCGCTATATCCACTGCTTCTTGGTTCGTCATAACCTGGATCAACATGAAAAAGGAAGCACCAATTATGAACGATTTGACTTTTTGAAATCCATTTATCTCAGACGTCTTTCAGGAGAGTATTTGGATGTGATGCTGTTTGAACTTATAGAGGCGAGCATGGTTTGATTCGGTTATTGATCAAAACCGAACCATTAAGCAAAGGTTATAAAACAATGACAATACTCGATCCCGCCTAAGGGGGTATGTGGGAGGTAAGATATAGACAGTCATACCTCCCACGGGTAGCCAAATTAGGTTATAGAAAGGGGGTTAATAGGTAATAATATTCTATGTTTTGACAATCACTCGTTTTTCTCGAAAGTGTATTTTTGCTCCTAGCAATTTATGCAATTGCTTGCAACAAAAGGCAACTAAGATGGTCGAAAATTCATTCTGGCTTTTACGTCTACATGGTTAAAAGTTAAAACCAGGATTGGGTCCATTGAAGTCGAATACGAATTATATTTAAAGATTCTTTTTTAATTCAAACATTTTATGGGGAAGTAAATACCTTCCATAGACCATCACTAGCAAGGATCAGAATTTCTGTATTTTCATCAATATCAGCATTTCTCACATCAGGATCAGAACTCAAATGATTCTTGAGATTTTTGTCTCCAAAAGCACGTGAAACGGCTAGCTGCCCATTCACTCTTGCTACATCTCCTGCGATAAAGATTCAATAGATACACATTATATTACCAACTAATGAGGAAATAGTTTCATTAAACTATTAAAACCCCGAATCTTTTTGCTCAATAAGCAAAAAAGGAAATTAGCGATCAACTTTAAACCAACAGATTTGGCCTTTTACCGTCAACAGTTCGTTATACAATAAACCCATTTATTTGCGGCCAAAATTCTTAGTTCGCATGCTAAAATGAGAACTGCGGTCTGCAGCCCAGAATACCTTAATTATAGACATCTTCCAACATTGTAAATGCAAGATAACAAATTAAAAGATCTTAAACATTTTTCTTTAAAAAGTACGCAGTCAAAAGTTGCAGTTATGTACAGGGAAAGCAATTTGTAAGAAATTAGAAATCAATTTGCCTCCAAAATCCAAAAGATAAGTTGCAAACAGATTTTCTTGAGGAAATTTAGATACTGATGGCGAAATTCTCCGAATGCGTATTAAACGAAACTCACTTGGTTAGCTACAATGCTTGCTTAATAAGAAATTCATCAAGGGAAAATGACAGATTATCGTTGATTGTCTATTAAACTTAAAATATGGCAACACAAATAATGGTTTAAATATTGCTTGGACATTTAAATTACTTGATATCTTGCTTAATTTGGGATAACAATCGCCAGTGACACAAAACATGTTCTGTAAATTTATATTATTATCGTTAAATATAGATAAACATTTACGAATTTCGCAAACATGATGGACCCAAATCAATATGTTCAATAGTGTCAATGCTAACATATAAGGTGAGAGAGAGAGAGAGAGAGAGAGACAAAGAGAGATTGTAGGTTATTTTAAAGATAATTATGATTCACTATGCATAATCTACAAGTTCGTTTAAAAATTTGATTCTTTCACATAATGTACAATGAAGTATCTATAGACCCTAGATAACTTTCTAGCAAAGGTACCGTATCACGTATATATTTTCAACATATAAAACGAATCTAGCATTAATGTCTGCATAATAATATATTACCTGGCATGTTGGAGACAAAACCTCCTCTATTTTCAATGCTTCCCCTTTCAGTATTGGGTTCATGATCAGTACTCATCTGAATTGCATGCCCAGCATTTGATAGAACTGCCCGAGAATCTCCAACATTAGCTACCCATAATTTACGACCGTCGATTAAAATTGCTGTAACTGCAGTAGATCCACCTCTTCCTAGGTCAGGATTATGAGAAAGAATTGATTGATCTGTTCTTTCATAGGCTTTCAAAATTGCCCTGTTTGGATCCGTCCAAAACTCATTCTACAAGAGAAAAAATAAATATATGCTCAGAAAATATTTTAAGAACATATGTTCCCCGATTCGAAAAACAATTAGAAGTCAAATCTAAATATTTTCAACTAAAGACAAAATTTTGTAGCATGTATGAAGCATCAATCTTTAAAGGTAGCAAGATGAGTGGTTCAGGCAGGTTGGGGAACATGTCAAACGGGTCAAGTTGAAATGGGTCGTTTGTACCAAATAGGTCGGTTTGGGTTGACCCACTATAACTTTTTTGTTTATTTTTATAAATAATGAATGCATCAATTATGATTTAAAAATACTACTATTACAATAGTAATTTAAATCTTTCAATAAGAATAATTAGAATGTTGTATGCATTAAAAATAGCTAAAGAAAACACAGCCCAAACTGACACAACTACAAATTGCAACTTCGGTAGCCATACGCAATTTTTTTAACTTTTTAAGTATATATATCGTCATAGACTAAATTAGAATACCAAGGACACTAACAACTAACCTCTTTTACGATATTCGAGAATAAATGCTTTTGAAGATAAGCAGGCACGCTATCTCCCAAATGGCCATCATATATAGCGAAAAGTCCAAGCTCGTGTCCTTGAAGAGAGATAAATTTCGCAACATGGTAATCTTCCATGGGATGATTTGCTTTCCCTTTAACTAGGCTGAATCCATATTTGACCGACCCTTGGCGGCCCCGACCCTTGCCGGTGTCATGTGATGATTGACCACCTGCGAACTAACAACCACAAAAAAAGAAATTGTCAATTTTAAATTCATAAAGAGAGGACTATTTATATCTAAAGCAAGTCCTAGATAAGTTATAACTAACACTTTATGCATCTAGGGAAACTTTTTATTTGTGTCCCATGTGAGTTAGCATCTACGTCCCATGAAAACTGAAACGGTTTCCATATAGGGATATCCCATGAAAATTTCCGCTTTCAGATTTTCGACATGTTTATAAGTTAGCATACCTATAAGCCAATTATTACTATCTAAAAACAAACAATTATATTAATTTGCAGCCACAAAAGTCTTCTAGTTGCCATTATTGAAGGATGTTAAAGAATTTCATTGATAGACAAATATTTCTTAGTCAATGTCTGCAACTTGTATACCACAGGGGGAGTACAGATATAATTTTCTTGGTGAGTTATAAAATGTTCAATTACCATCTTATAATATATCAACACCGATATATTTCCATCCACAAGGTTCCCGCTATATATGGATCTATACGACGTTAAATTAAACTTTTTTTACTGACGAGCATACACTTTTACAAGGCGGAACTACATAGAAATCAAAGAAGAAACAGGCAAAATTATTTGCTTTTCTAAATGTCTTGTGATATCTATACACCTAAAAATCATATAAATAGAATTATTACAAATGCAATGAAATAGCGGCTTGACCAACGTGATCATATTATTATAAAACGACACAACATGATCTCACTAAACAAAATTTTCAATGGCGGCAGAAATGGCGCTCAATAATTGATAAAAAAAATATAAAATTAAATTAAATACCGAGCAAACTGGATAACGAATGATTCGTCACCCAACAATCAAGCATACCTGATTTTAAGAAATCCCACAATGTGGTACATATAGCATAGAACTTTTAAATTCAACAATTACATGGTCAAACGTGGCAACCATTCCGAGGTTTCAATCTAAGCAAATTCCTTCCTATGAATGTTGACTTTGCACATAATTAAGCTTTGACTATTAGTCAAATGTATGAAATATGGTTTAATAAAAGGAAAATGAGAAATCATGTGGGCACAAAGTTATACCAATTCTTTGATGTGATAACAGTATACTAATACGTAGTTTTAGGTCAAAAATTGCCAAGAAATGGACATTGTAATTTTACATAGAACCCTAGAATTAAAACTAAGATTACTAATAAAGCTACTGGATTCAAGTAATGGAAAGAAAACCCTAATTGAAGAACCTAACTTGGAGTCTTGGTGCACCAGGGTCACTATCATTCTAAAAGGGCTGACCAAAAACCCCAATTGGAAAACCTAATTTCATTAACCACCCTAAATAAAGAACACAAAAAGATTAAAAGGGAAAGACAAACAGAACCTAAATTTTGATGAAATTAGTATATAAAGTTTATATATTTACTAGCATAAAATTGTAATTATAGCATCAGATTTACCTGATTATGCCTATAATGAAAAAATTAGTATATAAGGTTCATGTATTTACTTAACATCTCACATTGGAAGCAAATAAAAGGGGGATTAAGTAATCTTCACCTTGGAACCAGAATTGGAGCATAAATTACCCATATAGCAGTAATTCAGCCTCCCTCACCACCTAAATTTACCACTTAACATCTACCTCTTCTTCTAGCAAAAAGCCCTTGAATTTCACCACCTGAATGTTACCAGAACATCAAGAAATGAAAACATAAAAAAAATATAAAAAAAACAGTAAATAAGAAATTTCTGAACTTCAACATAACCCATCACCCAAAACTCTTAAACAACAAATTCCCAAAACCCAAATCAAGAATTTCCAATCTTTCAAAATTTCTTGAAAAATCAACAAATGGGTAACTCTGTTTCGTACTTACCGATCGCTAATCTTCCCAAGAATTACAAGAAAATCAAGCAAATACAAACTGAAATTGGGGCTGATTGCATCGATACATATATATAAGTTTATATACGTATATATCTATCTAAAGCAGATGGGTGCGTTTGGAGTGTGAAGAAGGGTTTTAGGTTTTCTAGTGGACTTTGTAACCGTCCCTTAGAAGAAGAAGAAAAGAGGGGTGGTTTGATTTTTGGTCTCTAAATGAGTAAATTCTTGAGAATGGCTGCCAAAAGGCAAGGGCTTTTTAAGGCCTAGGCTATGGCTACCTCCTTCCCTTTTGACTTTGCTGTATTAATGACGACTTTTAACAATTTCTTTATTTAGTTGTTTAATCTTATGAACAGACCAAGTCAAGATATAGATGACTAGATGTTTTGGAAGTTACAGCTGTCCTTCCATCCCTTCTCACTTCTATTTTTTTTGAGGTTTCTTCAGAAAGGAAATTACTCGCTAGGCATTCTTTTAAAATTTACTATTTATATTTTATACAATGTATGAAGTAGTTGAATATTTTACGTAAAAGTTTCTTATAACGTTACGTCAGTATTACACTCTTAGGCTATTTATATGGCTCGTATTTTTCTCTTTCTTATCTAAATACTATATCAGTATCACTTCTTTTTTCTATTCTTTTTCTCTATTTTACCCAAATAATTAGTATAGTCTAACTCGATATTTTACCAACCTTTTTTATTATTTTAATGTTTATATGTAAGATAGAGAAAGAGTGAAAAAGGAAAAGAGAGATAGAAGAAAACGAGGGGAATTAGCATTCGGGTGTGGGGAGCCGGTTGCTCGCCCGCCGAGTACCTTTGAGATAGGAGGTGTACCGGTGTTCATCAAGAACCCGATAAAACGTGATAACCTACCCGAAGCCTTCGAGTAAGGCTATAAGGGTGGTCTTACACTTTATACTAATTTTTAGATCTACTTATTTTTATACCTTTCTCACATAGACCATCTACATCATTCTCATGCTCTCACTTCCTAATGCCTTGTCTCATCCAACGGCTTACCCTCTCTCATGCATAGCTCGATCGGGTTGGCTCTCCCTTGCAGCCTCCCTCCACACACGTGTGGTGTGTCTCTCTTTATCCCACCCCATACTAGCTATTCTTAATATTTAGATAATTGAATATAATACTTAAAAAACAAGTAATAAAGATCTTTAAAAGAATATAAGTTGTTTTTTTAAGAGGGGTCGTAATCTGAATACTAAATGCGAACAATAAATGTGGTTCGAATGTCTAAATGTCTAATCAGATTTTGATGTTTGTTTTTATAAATGGGCTAAATCTTAGTAATTAAATAAGACAACACATATACCAAAAGGTCTTTGGCGTAACGGTATATGAGTGATAAAGGTGTTGCTCCTTCTATGAGATTGAGAGTTCAAGTCCCGACGTGAACATAGGTGTAGCTTAGATGAGTGTGTGTGTGTTTGCCGTTTAAAATTCACTAAGACAACCCAGAGAGTTTCGTAAATATAGCATCCAAACAATGATAGCTAAGGGAGCAACATTTACTCCATAACAAACACGAAAACATTTTGTGAGAAAACCATAACAATATTTGAACCATGCATAAATAGTTTTGCAAACATTAAATTGAAACACGACAACTAGGGTAGCAAAGTTTGAACATAAACACCACCAACAATTATGTGAGAACAATAACAATCAAAACATACAAACTTAGGTAGCAATAACAATGGAGGGAGAGAGGAAAAACCTCATTGATGAGTGAACTTGGGCGTTGATGGTTGACGAGGGTGAGGTGATAGTCGGGAAAGTTGGCGGAACTAGGTTAATGAAGGTCAATAATCAAAGTTTATGAGAAAACATAAAGTCAGTTGAACTTGATGATAGAACTAAACAATCAGTCGAATGTGGCAGCGTGTTTTTTTATGTTTAATAGGTTATTAGATGTTTTTAATGTATAATTCATTTAGAGGTATTAAGAGGGTTTTTAGATTTACTTGTAAAGAGAAAATCAAACACATGTATCTTTTAAAACCTATTACTCGGATAAGATTAAGTGGTATTAGAATTATTACTATAAACTAACTGAAACTTAACATTCTCTTTTCAGTACGACTATATTAGAGCTTTCGTATTGATAACTGCTATCACTACCCGTCACGTCAGAATAACTAACCTATCATTACTTGAAATCGGCTAAAATGTACATATCATTTATATCCGATATCCCATTCCTTGATACATTTTTAATTAAATTATGTTAATTATGACTTAATTTGTTATATTATGTGTTTTAAAACTCTTGAGAAAAGAATTGGAGAAAATGGTGTAGAAATTGAAGAAAATGAGAAAAGCTGACAACCTCGACATACGTTCACTGTTTAGCCGTATTTCACTCATACGAACTCGGATTGAGTGATTCAAGCGGTCACGGAAAATAGACTCAAAAAGCTACATTCTCATGCTAAAAAGAAGTTTAAGTTCCAAAGAATTCTTCACAGCGCAAAGTCGAGTTGGCAAACATGCCTATAAATTTGTTTTTTAAACCCTAATTTGACAGAAATTTATACTTCAGCCTAGGGTTTCATACCAGAGCCCTAAGGGGCGATTTTGGGTAAACAAGGGCATACTTTTGGATTAATTAAGCCAAGAGGTCAAAATTTTTACCGATTACGCCCGAGGATTGAAGATCAAAAGCTACATCTTCTATAGGATTGATTTAATTTATCATCGTGTATCTATAATGGTGCATGAACTCTATCTTTTTCTGTTTTTAATGTCTTGTAACTTGTCTATGAGTCAAGTCTTACATTCATTTTGGATGATTTGAACCTTAGACTAGATCTGATTCATCTTATGGATTATTTGATTTTTTTCTTGAACAATTATCCATTTTCTTAACTAAAGAACCTTTAAAGCATTTAGATTTAACCTTTTTCTTGTTTCGTTTGTTAATTGCATTTATTTATTGATTACAAAAGTGTCGTAATTATGTGATTTTCTTATACTTTTTGCATAGAGGTTGAAACTGAACACCGATAACCCAGTTAATTGTTTAAAGAACTAATTCTTATAACGAAAGTTCTAGAGTTAGGAGTGATAAGAGATTCGATCCCATAATTGAACAGTAATTCGAGATGTGTTATTTCATAGGCTTAAAGATACGAATCCTAGAAAACGTGTCTTAGCATCGCAAGAGATTGAACGAAAGTTAATTAATCAACCTCTAGGGATTTCATCACTAATCGGGTTTTACTAATCAGATATATGTTTAGGGGATATGAGTCTGAGTGAATTGAATCTTCAATATTGTCATATAGTTGCTTTTCTTTATATCTGCGAACTTAGTTAGCTTTTTTATTTTATGAGTTAATTATCAAATCTTACTTTTCTTTAAATAAAATATGATAGGTTGATTAATAATGATTGTTTATTTGAATTAGCTTTACCATTTCCTGTGTAGACGATATTGCTATACTGCTACGCGACCAGGTCATACTTGCCTGTTGTGCGGTAGTCAACTTTGATATTTCTGGAATTAAATTGTTGTGTGGTACTCAACTTTGATATTTCTGGACTAAAATTCTTATAACCTGATTTCACACATCATTACCATCACTAATCGACACGTCAACATCAATTTCTTTTTTATTTTCTCGTTTCTAGACAAACATATAATCTTTATAAAATAAAAATACTTCATTAATATTTCCAAATTAAATAAAATAACTAATATTCCATTTCATTCAAACTAAAGTAAACTAAAATTACAATTAAACTAGAATACTAGAATACGATAATTAACTAAAGCTACAATACTATAATTAAGTAAAATAATCATACCGAAAACTAAAATGACAAAGACATAGATTCGACGTCGCTAACGTAACTAGAAGAGTATCCGGAATTCAGTGTCTAGAGTTAGACGTCTATATCTATGTATGTAAATACACATTGACACTATCTAGCCTACTCGCAAGGCAAATCAGTGACTCGAAATCAAGAAACTCCATGTGGTTATGTCGTACAGAGCACAATAATACAACTCAACAAATTAGTGGAACCTCCAATGCATGAATAGAAATATATCTGGAAAGTTCCGACCACTAAATCGAGATCCATCCGTGTGTACTTCTCGTCGTCAAAATAATGAGGTAAAGGTACTCTTCGACTCCACCGTAATAGCAATTTACGTTGATTTTAGTTGAGCTAGCCTATGGAAGAATTTTGAAGATGATAAAGAAAATGATGAAGATTTGAGAAAAGATATATTTAGGAACGATGAAGAAAATATAGAGGATTTAAGAGACAAAGTTGTATGTATGTGAGCTTATACACACACATATATATATATATAGGGATGAGATCAAATAAAAAGAAAATTAAAGTAAAAAGTGTAAAAATGATGATTATTTGATCATTTTTCGGTATATATATCAACTGATAATCGTTAGTTCATCATCTTTATTGATTAAAACTAGTTCTTCATCAATTTCTTTTTGATTTCAAATACAGATTTTGAAAACAAAATTTTGGAATAATTTGTTGATTAACAAAATGCTTTCATCTAAAAAGTGATGAATATGATGGATTCATCAAAAAAAAATTGATGAAGAACTAGTTTTAATCAATAAAGATGAAGAACTAACGATTATTAGTTGATATATATACCGAAAAATGATCAAATAATCATCCCTTTTACCCTTTTTACTTTAATTTTCTTTTTACTTGATCTCTACCCTATATATATATATGTATATATATATATATACACGTATATGATCTATTGAGAAGTGTGTTAGGATAAAAATGCTAGGAATGAGTAGGAATGGCAACGGGGCGGGTTTTGGTCGCCCCGTCCCCGCCCCATTTCCCATCGGGGATTATTTCGGGGCGTCTGTCAAACCCGACCCCGACCCGAACCCGATCATAAAACCCAGCCGACTAAAAAACATATTAGTGAAGTACGAAACTACATAAAAAACTTAATAAGAACGTGAGATGATTATTTTATAAATAAGAACGTAAGTATCATCATTAACTTAAATAAAAAACTTAACTAAAGTAAAACTTAAAAGAAGTTAGGGGATCAAAATTCAAAATTTAACAAAAAACTTTATCACTTTAGAAACTTCTCCATTAATAGATATACAATGGTTCTCTTTGTATATTCATACACATTATTATATACATAAATATATAAAATATATATGTATATAAATATATAACAAAATATATAAACATATATCGGGGCGGGGCGGGGCGGGGATAATGTGCCCCGAACCCGAACCCGAAAATTCCCCGAAAAAAATCCTTGAACCCGACCCTAACACGAAATTATTATCCCCGATCCAACCCCGAAACTTGTCAGGTTCCGTTTTCCCCGTCAGATTCGGATTTTTTTGCCATCCCTAAAAATGAGGTGGTGTCATGTGTCCCCTCCCCTTTTATTCCTTTTAAGGGTGTATTAGTAATATTTTATTATGGTCCCTTCCTCTCATTTATATACACGCCACGTACCTTCAAACGTAATATATATTGTTGGCTAGGCAAAGATAAAATGATTAATTACACGCAAATATGACATGGATAAATCGATTGTTACAAAGTGTAGAAATGGTAACCCTAAAATCAAATTCAAATTAATTAGGAAGAGTTTGGATTTAAATTGTGAGGGGTTTGTATGAAATATGTGATAAGTTTTATGAAAACTGTATATTAATGTAATTAATTATACATTGTTTGTAAATTACGTTTAATAACTTGTGATATATTTTGTGTAGAAAAAAATTATATATTTGTGATCATCTCATTTTTATCTATGTTTTAATATAAATTTTATCGTAATGTTACATTTTTAAAAAATTAGTACATTTTAACTTTTTTTATCCCACGAGAGCAGTTGGTACATAATTCTTGAACGTTTTATTCGTTTTTATATTCATTCTCTCTATGTATCATAGTTGATATAACCACTGATTTCTTGATTTTTGGATAAAAGAACCGAAAATATACTATTTTTTAAAAAAAATCGTATTATGATCAAATTTATATCAAAATGTAGATAGAATTTATAATGAACTAAGGTATATGTTAAATAGTTGTTGCACTCAAATAATAATTAAGAATATGTTATATTCATCTGTCATGGTTTAATAACCTGGTGTTATAAAATATATAAAAAATTATCATTAAATGTAATGGATAAATATACATATATCAACTTTAAATAAAAAAATATTTATCACAATATAACTCAATTCAAATAATGAAACACTAATGAGTAAAAAAATCAATGAGAAAACTTAATTTATAACCATAATTGTGAATTATAATTTGATATTGTTTTATTTATATACATTTTATGCATGATATCTTGGTATTTAACGGTTGATATTTCACAAAAATTGGGTAAATGGTACTTAATTATGTGTTTATGAATATCAGGTTGCAAAAGAGTATTGGCGGGAAGTTTAAGAGGAAAAAACATAAAATGATTCAAGATTTAAAGAAAAAATAAAAAATCTGAACATTGAAAAACGAGACGCGTTCAATGTGAAAACGAGACGCGTTCGCGCAAATTAGGTCTAACAAGTCGGGCGAACTTCATGCGACGCGACTCGTCTAAGATACCAAAGCAATGCGTTTTCAGCCGAATTCAAACTCTGTTTAAACTCTTGTTCTGATCCAAAAAAGGGATATACGTTAATTCTAGCCGGACCTAGGGGTTCCAGAGGTGACTTTTTCAAATCTATAAGGCTATGAAGCTTGGATTTTGAAGATTTGACTTAAAGAAGTAAAGATTTGGAGTTTACATCATAGATCTACATTCGGTTAGCCATTACAATCATGTTTGGTTCACTTTCTATGTTTTTCAATTGCTGTAATATTCTAATTATGGGCTAAAACTCTGTAATCTCTACTTAGACATGATGAACCTTTGATTTTTAGTTAGATTTCAATGATTTGGATGATATGGAATTATATATTTGTTATGTTTAGCTTTTTCAAAGATCCAAATGTGTTAAAGTTTTTGAATTTATGCCTATTGCTAAGTTTTCATAGGTTAGATGATCATTCTATCTATGAATGCCTTAATCATGAGTTGCTATAATCATTAGGATTCATTTCTAGTGATTGACCATATCCTAGGGTTAGGTTATAAAGGATTAAACTTTAATGTGTTAATTTGCAATTACATGTGATGACCATTCAATGCTAATTGATTGATTTTATGAATTAACAAATTAATAGATTAAGTCTAGCATAACACGAGTAAATTAACTAGTTATAGGGATAGTTAAAGCCATGATCATTGGGTTAATGTTTCTGTAATTATAGGGCTGGTGAGTCTGACCATGAGATCTAGCCAATTTAGGAATCGGTATGTGATTACATGTTATCCATTGCACTTTTATTGAAATCTACTAAATTGAAAAGGGAATTCTAAAGTCTAAGTGGAGATACCTCACTTCTTAATTGTTTGAATTTAAAGTTGCTTGCTTTATTTGCTTTTCTAGCTTATGAATCATTGTTTCATGGATTTTTAGGATTAAAGGTAGGAGCTTGATTGCTTTTAAGTTGAAAAATCATAGAAATTCCCCTTTTATTGCTTTTAGGTAGTTTAGTAGTTAATTAATTTAGTTATAACTAAAATCATATTCGTTCTCTATAAGTTCGACACCTGTACTTATTTAACTATACTACGGTACGATTAGGTTCCCTTGCCTATTTGTGTTATAGTGTTGCTTTAATAATACGGAATTTATAAATTTAAAACTGGTACGGTATACGCACATCATAATTGCTCACCAAATTGTATTTTTTTTGTTAGTTATATCGGTTGTTTCTTGTGTATGAATTATGATTTGTCATTTCTTTTTCCTTTTATGATAAAAGAATATTTTCATTTATTTATTAACAATATTTGTCATATATATGTGTGTGTGTGTATTTGACAAAGTAGAGAAAAAATCTGCTTTATTTGCGCGAAAATAAAGATTTCAATGATGACATAGAATTTGTAACCATTCATACACCATTTGGTAGTGGGTTGTTTTTAATATATTTTGTAACCACTTAGTGAGTCTTTTAAAACCGTTGTTAGTGACATAAAGTGTTTACAAAATTACTACTACCACTTTAGGGCTCTTTCAAATTGATGGTTAGTGCGTGAGTAAATAACCGTTGAGAAACTATCTTAAACATAATTAGTCGGCAGTGAAACAACCGTCATGTTAGTGAGTTTTGTAACTACCCATACAACTTGAAATTTTATATAAATATTTATTTGTTTAAGTTTTCTTATATTTAATTAATAACTTCACACATAAAATTAAGATTATTATTACACAGATATTTAAATTCAATGTTATCTTGTTTTATTAATTATATTTAATTAAAAAATAAAAAACTATAATCAAACAAATTACGTATGTATAAATACAATCTATTATATATTAGGATCTTAATTTTATGTTATGTTATTTGAGTATAGGGTTTAGTTTCTGAAAGTGTGTCGAAGTTATTACTTTTTGCTATTGTGTATACCCATATTTCAAAACTATCATTTAATATACTCAACTTTCTAAAACTACCATTTGCTATATGGTAACCTATAATAGCAGGTCACAAAGAGTTTTCTGGAAAAACCTACTAGTGGAGGAAGACCTCTTAGAGATAAGAGACATAGGCGAATTCGTATGTTCAATTTCTACCGGATGTACGCCAATGGGACCCTAACAACAGGTCAACTTTATTTTTAATACTAAAAAAATAAAAAATAAAAGTTTAATCATGAAGATGAAGAGATCTGGAAAGCACAAAGCAAAATTTGTTTTCTTCTCGATGCCTTCGTTTGCAAAATCTAGAAACACAAAGCAAATTTTCAATAACATGTCACAAAATTTCCAAACCTGCAATTTAGTTTTGCATTTGATTTGGTTTTGGTTTAATTTCAGTTTCGACTTCATGTGTGTTTGAGTTTAAGATGAAGATGATGCTTAATATGAAGATATGTTCTTCGATTTAGGGTTCATCTAAAAAATGGAGATCCATGCTTACCTGTTCATAATCAATTTTTCTATTAATTACGTTCTTTGATTTATTGCTCCTATGTTTGGTTATCGAGAATCGCACAGATCTGTACAAATCTCATTCGATTTGGGTTTTTTTATTGTATCGATTCTGATTCAATCTTCATCGTATTCATCTTCATTCCATTTGGGTTTTTTTTGTTGTTCCTTCAATTTGTTTAGGTTTCCCAAATCTGAGAATTTAATTGTTCATCACATTCATTTTAGGGTTTATATGTGCTTCATCTTTGAGATCTGCAATGTGGTTTTGAGTTCATACGATTTTGATTTTATATGTTTTGGATGAAGATGAATGTTCATCTTCATTTTTTCCATATTTAAGATTAAAAAACCTATAGAGCATGTTTCTTGATAAATCAAATGGTAGTTTTAGAAAGTTGAGTATATTAAATAAAGTTTTAAAAAATAAGTATACACAATAACAAAGAGTAGCAACTTCGATATTAATATTATACTGAAATCTTTTAGACATTAAATATAACTTTATATATTTTAGAAAAATTACGTAAAAAACATTAACATAAAATTTTAATTTACATACTCGTACACTGTACGAATATGATATTATTTTCATCCGACGGAAAATGCTGGCCATCTTTCACCGAATTTGATTTTGGAATTTTGATAGCATTAAAATATAGTGGAGACACGTGATGTAACTCGTGAAATATAATTAATTTTCTACATATAAAATCTTGTGCCACATATTGACTAATAAATTTAATTAGTATAAAAATATTAATACTACAGTCATCATAAAAATATGCCAATGTAAATTTTTTTAAACCAACTATGAACTACTGAATTAACACTACTTTCATCATTAAATTTAATTAGTATAAACATATTAAGCCCTTAAATCATTATTAACAATATATACAAATGAATATTTAAATTTTCTTTTTTTAACTTACTGACGTGTAAATCAACTCCAATCAAAACCATTTTTTAAAATTTTTTTGTGCATCACAATATAAAATTTTGTTTACCTGAGTCATGTGCAAACCAGTGTAAAAAATATGTAATGCAGTGTTATAAAATTGTGCATCACAGTGTAACAAATGTGCACTGCAGTATAAAGACGTGTAACAACACATTGTCAATATTATGCAATTAATTAATATTGTGTAAAATAGTATAAAAGTGATATTTTTTTTTGTAAATTACATAATATTTTACAAGTTAAGAGGGGTATAAATGATATTTTCACACTTATTACTATATACTAAATATAGTTAGCTTATGTTTATTTTAATATTTTTTGTATGCACATCATTCATCCAAAAGTTCAATACATTTTAGTCATGGTATCAAATCATTCCATAAGCCTTATCTTCTACCGGAGAACATGATTGTATATAATTTTTTTTAAACAAAACACATGTATGCATATCTTAAAACTAATCTTGAATCTATATCTTTTGTCCATAAATACCACATATAATACTTTTACAACACCTATTATACTACCATTTGGCTAGCTAGAAACCCTTTGCTCATATAAATAATCAATATGATTTATAAATTATATACAGTTATACATCTAAACTAGCATCGTACATGTGCAATGTTATGACAGTAAATAGTTTTTATTTTGTAACATGTTGCTTTCAAGAGTGCAATGATAAGTTATTCACATGATTCAGCGTCACAAAAAAATATTTCTTCAGCAACATATCCGTTTTTTTTTCAATATTTTGTTTATTTATATCAACTATTTTATTAATTTTAAAAATAAAATCTAAAAGACATTAAAAATAAGAATTAAGATTTCTATTTAAGAAAAATGGGAGAGAAGTTAATAAGATTGTAAAAATTATGCTGATATGAGTAGATAATTGTATTTATATGAGAATATATGCTATATTTAAATTAATAAAAAGTTAAAGTAAATTATGAAAAAAAATAAAATAGTTAAAGATTAAATGAATCAGAACAATTTAAATAAAATAAAAGATCAATATATTATTTTGATTGAATTTTAAAAACTCCAGAAAATATTTCTCCTATAATTATATAGATCGGGTAAGTTTTTAAAAAACAAAGGAAAACAAAAATAAAAAACAAAGGGGGCAGGAATGTTTGGAAAAAAAACCGGCGCCAACCGTTTTTTGAGATGTAATTCCCCATTTTACCCTTATATATTAGATAAACCTTTATTTTTTTCTTTTAAATTTCACCATTATATTTTATGTTTAACGATCTTGATTTAGTCTTTCATTCTTATAACTACATTAAATGCTTATGTGATTATGGATTGGTTTAAACGATAACAGATATTAAACATTAAAAAATATATTAAATAATAATAAAATGCGAATTAAATGAGAATTTAAAAAATGACTACGTACGACATAAACACTCTAACCTGCTGTGGAAACATCGGTGCGAGTGGGAGTGCAGACTTAACGGCAGAAACGTGGTATCATGAGACGAAGATATGTGATTGTATTTCTTATATAAGTTATCAATCATTATTGTTACAATTAATGGTAATAAAGTTAAACGTTATTGATTATAATTAAAAAAGAATTTAAAATGATTATAAAATATTTTAGAATGAAAAAGCTAATAATTTGGTTAATTATGATATTTTGAAATATTATAAAGAGTAAATATGATATTTGTAAATTAAGATAGGCAAATACGATTTTATATGATTTAATAAGGGCATATATGAAATTATCTCTACTAATTTTGACTCTAAAAAGTCAAAATTGATTTTTTGACTTTAAGTGAATGAAAGGTCAATATTAAATATTTTTTTAAATGAATGATTCAGATCGTCTAATAAATTTTATCAGATTAATCTTCTATTTATATTAGAAGATTAGAAGATAATTTGTATTCTCAAAGTAACCCACCCCTTATATACACTTATACATCTAAAAATGTAGCAAGATTTCTCCTCTAATTATGTGTGGAAAGTTCGTGGAACTATTTATATTGACATATTTTGTTTGACATTTTGAAACACGCACTTATTAATGGGTTGATTCACGTTATTATTTTCTAACATAGTAAAAAGGGTACAAGAGAACAATAACATAAAATGAAACTGATCGAAATGTTAATGCATAAATCATATCTATTAACTTTTATTCAAAAAGCTAAATATTATTGAAATACATTATTTTCATTTGGTGTTCAATCCTCAGTTTGTCTCTTCTTTCTCGCGAGCTCAATGTTTTGCCTTCCTAAACCGGCCTAGGGTGCAGTGGCGGTAAAAAACTCTAAACAAATACAGCGAAATGAAAAATGTTACATACTTCTACTATTTCTTCATACTTATCACAAGATGACATTTGTAATCCACTAATTCTCTTTTCTTATCTCTTTAATTGAATTTAACACATGTGTTATCTTGTTAGTATGAGTATAAATATGAGAAAATAGTAGGAGGATATATCACATTTCTAATTAAATATGGATCACGTATAGGGATGTAAACGAGCCGAGCTACTCGCGAGCTATTCGGGCTCGGATCGTTAAAAGCTCGAAATGAGCCGAGCCTTAACGACCTCGAGCCTAGATTAAAGCTCTTTAATAAACGAGCCGAACTCGAGCTCCAAAGAGTGGACTTTCGAGCTTAAAAGAGCCTAAACGAGATCCATATATATAATTTATATTTTATATGTTTAATTTTTAATAATTATACATATCATTTTAATAAAAATATCAAAATAATACTCGAGCTTAAACGTGCCGAGCCCAAGCTTCATAAATATTAAACGAGCCGAGCTCGAGCTCAACATCATAAACTCTAAACAAGCCGAGCTCGAGCTTAAAAAGGCCTAAACGAGTCCGACTTGATAAATATATAACTTGACTCAACTTGATTCGTTTACATCCCTGCTCACATACATCATTCACTTACAATCCATTTCCGTATGAAACGAATATTCAATCACCACCAAATAGCACGGAATAATCAATCATCCAAAAGTGAATAATACAAAAAAAAAAAAAACAAATTGTTAAATGGGTACCAAACGTCCAACTAGTTAATAGAAATTTTATATTAAAGCCACCTTTTTATTTATTTAACCTGTAAAATCTAGTCAAAGAATTGTTCCAATCATTAATTATTTGTAACATCAATAGATTCTACAAGTTTAATTAAAATATTGTTGGTTAAAGATGCTTGAAAAGGAATTTAGATGTCATTTTTAGTATATTTAACTTTTATTGAATATTAAATTTATATAAAAATAGATAAATTAAAAATTATAATTGAAGATAGAATAATTCTTATGGTTGCAATCGATTATAATTATTAATGTTCGGATTAATTAAAACGGTGTATAACATCATGTATACTACTATATGATGCATGGGATGGAGTTACAGATTTTATGTTATTTACATAGGTATCAAAAACGTTTTTTTTAACATCTATTATTATATAAAGTATTTATCTATTTTAAGACCACTTTAAGTTAAGTAGTATAACTATTAAAACATCTTTTATAATACTTTAAAACAATTTAATCGATTTAGGGTTGAATTTAATATGCAATAAGTTATACAAATTGGTTACAAAATATTTAAGGGTTAAAATTGCTAAAAACAAATAATGTTACCCTAATGTTTCATTATGACACATGAAGTTTCTTTGGGTCAAATATATACATCAAGTTTACAAAAGTTTCGTTATGTCCATTAATGTTTACAAAATGTGTCATTATACTTATTAATGTTTACAAAAATGTTTCATTATGCCTCTTTTTTGTTCCAAAATTTTACACTTACAAACTCCTTTTATCTATATCTTATTCCTTTATAATACATTTACAACCTTAAAAACTCTTAATTTTAAGTAACTTAAATGTACTTAAATACTCCTTAACTATTTTAGAGTAAATTACTGATTTGGTCCCTGTGGTTTGCCGAAAATCACTAATTTAGTCCTTTATATTAAAAAATTACTGAGATGGTCCTTGAGTTTGTCAATTTGTCACAATGTCAGTCCTTTAGCTAACGTTCCGTTTAAATTGGTGTTACTTTTGTCTTTATTCTAGGGTACTTTAGTCTTTTCATAAAAAAACATTTTTAATAGATTTTTATTAAATACATTTACCCTTCCCCTCTCCCCACCAACCCTTACAAACTCTCAGACTCCCTCCCCCCTTCTCTCTCTTGGTCTCTTCATCTCTCTCTCTCTCTAAGACTTACCACCATCACCACCGTCTGGAGTCCACCATCACCACCACAGTTCAAGAACACCACCAGCAATCTCCGGTAAGTCTACCATCACTACCATCTAGGAAGTCTACCACGGACCCCCTCTCTCTCTCATATCCCAAGCTCTCTCTCTCTCTCTCCCTTTTTCTTTCTCTCTCTATAAAACCACCACCGTCTAGACCGTCACCACCACCGTTTAGAAAGACCACCATCGCCATCACCTTCACCAGATCTGTGTCACCCGTCACGTCTCTTACCATTACTCTCATCTCAAGCTTTCTCTCCTTACTCTCTCTCTAAGACTACTGACACTATCATGGTTTTGGTTAGTTTGTATTTGAATCTAGGGTTTAGCTCCTAAAATAGGGTTTGTTTGGGTTCCACATAAGTCTGATGATTTCACCAGCGACGGCTAATGGTAGTGTTAAGTGTGTGTGGGTGAACGTACTTGATGACCGGAGACTTTCTCGACCGCAAGTGACTTCCTCGATGTCCTTTCACCTTCTTAACCATCGATTTCCCTTGAACCTCAATGATTTCAACATCAAACCTTCTGTTTCCCTTCAACCTTGGTTATTTCACTTCATTATTTTAGAGAGAAGCAGAGAAATGAGGGAGAAGTAGAGGGAGAGAGTAAAGTAGTGATAGAAGTTTATTTTTTTATAAGATAAGGGTAATATGAATTTATGATGAAAATAAATATATATTTAATATATATTTTAAGAAAAGGAATGGTGATGAAAAGACTATAATACCCTTACTAAAAAACAAACTAACTATCAATTTAAACGCCGTTAAATTAAAGGACTGACATTGTAACGAATTGACAAACTTAAGGCTATCTCAGTAATTTTTCAATATAAAGGACTAAATTAGTGATTTTTGATAAACCACAGGGACCAAATCAGTAATTTACTCACTATTTTATTCTCTCTCCTAATTTACTTTAATTTTTAAAATATCTCTTTTAACCATTTTATTCTCTCTCTTAATCTCTTTTAACTTTTTATATATTTAAAATATTTCTCTAACACTAAAATACCCTCTTACACAAACACAATTATCCACCCACATCAACGTAATTTTCAAAATCTTATTAACTTCTCCCTTCTAATTTCATAAATATAAATCTTTTTCTTATTTTAATGTCTTTTAGAATTTATTTTTAAAATTAATAAAATAGTTTATACAAATAAAAAAATAAATAACTGACATTGTACGATACTTTTTCGTAACATTGAATTACGCGAATAACATATTATTACATTTTTAAAAGCAACATGATGTAAAATAGAAATTATTTGCCGTCGCAGCATTGCGCAAGTACCTTGCTAGTTACTATATAAACAATTTAACATTCTCTCTCCTCTTTAACTTTTTAAATTTAATCAAAACAATATCTTGATCTTTTATTCTGTTTAAATTAATCTTATCTAATCAATTTTTAACCATTTCACTATCTCTCCTAATTACTTTAACTTTATATTCATTTAAAATATACTCTCACACTAACACAATTATCCACCACATCAACACAAATTTCAAAATCTTATTAACTTATCTCTCCTTATTTCATAAATATAATTTTTTTTCTTATTTTAATGTCTTTTAGAATTTATTTTTTAAAACTAATAAAATAGTTTATTCAAATAAAAGAAAACTTGAAAAAAACGGATATGTTACTAAATTTTTTTGTGAAATTGAATCGCACGAATAACATATTATTACATTTTTGAAAGCGACATGTTGTAAAACAAAATCTATTTGCAGCCGCAACATTACGCGGGTACGATGCTAATAAACATTAATGGGTATAAGTGAATATAAAAAAAACTCCCATAACGAAACATTGAAAAAACATTCTTTGTATTCAATAACTTTAATATATTTAAACCAAAAATTAGTAACGGAGATTTGAATTATTAATAGAATCAAATGTGCAATAATATATATATATATATATAGAATATATTTCTTTAAATTTTAATGAATTTTTACTCGTATTTAATACTCTTATAAATTAGTATTTTCTAACTAAAATTAAAGAAATCACTGAATTGTATATGATAAATAAATCTTTAAAGTATTAATATACTATACTCAACTATAAAAATTTATAATATATATTACAAAAAAATTGATTAAAATTATATATTAATTTAAGTTGATGGTATTTTTTACGTTCCTATATAAAAGAATAACTTTATACAATAAGCAAAAACAATGATGGCGTTCGTCAAATTTAAGTATTTAATTAATTTTAAATTTATATAAAGTTCACATATTATCGATAAGACGATAACCACACTTTTCTCGCTCTAAGTTATTTCAAAAGCGACATATTAAATTGACATCTTATAAAAAATAAACATATCGGTAAAATACTAGTATTCTATTATGGATCTATGGTACTTGAAGTTTTACTTTTACACATCTATCCATTTATCATTTACAAAAACGTGTCATTATGCCGATTTCTTACTTTGTAACTTGTTTAGCGGGAAACGAAAACAGGGTAGCTATTTATTCAATTTGTGCTCTATATATGAACTTTTTGCCTAATTCATTTTACACATCCTTGTAGATAATCTTTTACAACTTAATACCAAATTCAAGAATTTTCATGAAGTGTAGGCCAAGAAATCGCTAATTAAAGTTGGGTATGTCCTAAATCGAATTATTCAAACCCTCGTTTTCAATTATTCGACTTTCAAACTCGTTTTAGTTGTTTGTTTTGCATTAGTTTATAGAAAACTCGATCGTTTTTCTATAGACTCAAGAATAATAACTTTTCATCAAGTATTTATGGAGAATTTCGAATTCCAAGTGTCACAAAACTTACTTCTATTATTCCTAAAATAGGGCAAAAAAATGATTTTTAGCTCAATTTTTATTGTACCATATTCTTTTTAAAGATTAATGTAAGTAATATTTTTACCTTTTAAATGACACTAAGTTCAAGAACTTTCATCAAGTGTAGGCCAAGAAATCACTAATTAAAGTTGGGTATACTGAACCCATTCAAAAGCCTTGCCGTTTTTTATGACTCTACTCATTCTAAACTCGTATTTAGTTGTTCTTTTTAAACAAATCAATTACCTTTCCATGGACTTTAGAATTATTACTTTTCATTGAATATTTATAGAGAATTTCTAATTCAAAGTCCTCATTTCATAAGTGTTGAAGATGGGGGAAGAAGATGACTTGTTGTAGCAAGTTAAAATCAATAAAAATGTGTATAATAACACGTTTTGTGTAAGTTTAATGGGCATATATATACAACAAAACTTCACGTACCATAATAGAACATTGGAGAACTATCATTGCCATTTCGCATATTTAACGGGTAACAATTGGTACAAATATAATAGCTTAGAGTACAATTAGCTAGTTTATGCATGTATTGAGGAAAAGGCTTGTAGCCCAGCGGCATCCGGTATTATGGAGTAGTGTCCCCTTCCTAGAAGTTGTAGGTTTAAGTCCTGTTATGGACAATGAAATAGATTTAGGAGAGGGTTTAGTGAGTGTGTACGTTTGCTATTTACAAGAATTTAGTATCAAGTACAACTTTTGGAAGCATGGTATGCAACAAACAAGTTTTGGGTTTAGATTGTCAATAACCTACGCTAGAAGGGATTTGAAAATATGTCAGTTCCCTTACTCTTATAGGAAAGCCTTGCAACCAAAGTTAATGCAGAAGGCACCATTCTGATAAAAACACACCAATACACAATGAGAGAGAGAGAGAGGGATTTGATGTTACATGTGAAGGATGCATGAATGGTAGAGAGAGAGAGAGAGAGACAGAGAGAGAGAGAGAGGGATTTGATGTTACATTTGAAGGATGCATGAATGGTAGAGAGAGAGAGAGAGAGGGATTTGATGTTACATGTGAAGGATGCATGAATGGTAGAGTTTCATGTTAGATCTTAAAGCTTTTTTAGCAAACGAGTTGGTTTTAGTGCATGATTAATCTTCAATAGGAAAGCTCATAGTCTTGATTTATTTTGTCAAATTCAAGTTTAGTACACCCAATTAATCATCAAAGATTATACGGTACGTTAGCAATAATAATTGGGCGATTACTTGATTAATAATATATATATATATATATATATATAGAGACAGGATCAAATGAGAACACCTTTTAATGTGAGAACGGTGAGAACAGTTTATAGCTCTTGTATGATCTTTATTTAATGGTTGAGATTAAATTGATTTAATTAAGGTATGTTGAATTTTAATTATTTGGTTAATTAAGTAAAAGATGTAAACTCAACTTACCTTAATTAAACCAAATGATTGGCCTACAAGTGTTCTCACCGTTCTCTATTTAAAATGTGTTCTCACCGGATCCCTCCTATATATATATGTATATATATATCTTCTAAAAAAGTCTTATATTATATATAATTTTATTTTCTTATTTATTTAAATAGCTGCAAGACCACAAACGGGGTGAAAAAACCCGAAAGCCCTTCTTTTAAGTTCCTCCCAGATACATGGCTTACATACCCGGCTCAACATTCTTGGAAAACAATCGAATCGAGGGCCCGGAGGAGAATTGGCCATTCAATCTTGTGAACTAATCGAGACCGAAATTGGAGAAAGAGATACGAACGGAAAGGAATAAGCAATCGATGAAAAAACATGAAACCATTCTGTTTCAATAGAGGTACGAGAAAGGGTTGGGGCAATGAAGTAGGCGAAGTGGTTGGATTTTGCGAGCTGTTCCCACCACTGCTGGATGTGATTCCAAGAGCCGAACGAGAATGAATACCACACAGAAAAGTCAAGACCAGGCTCCCTAATGGAATGTTTAACCGATCCATTCCGGATCGACCGAATTGGTACGGAAGTTGTAACATGGGAAAACCACGGAAAACACGACTTATTTGAATAACCCGGTGACCTACCAATTGTAGAAGTAGGATTTTTGGCAAGCAATAAGCACTTAAATAATACAATTCAAGTGGTGGATTCACAATCCACTGCCTTGATCCACTTGGCTACATCCGCCCCTACCACCGTCAGAAGGTATATATATATATATATATATATATATATATATATATATATATATATATAGGGGAGGGTTCAAACGAGAACTGTTTTCTGTACGAGAACTGCGAGAACTAATCTTAGCCATTCATTTTGGATCATGGAATTCATGGATGAAGAGCGTGTGGAATTGAGTGTGGCAGGGTGCATGTAAGGAATTCATGGGTGGGCAATCCAATTGAAGGAGGGGGAATTGAACGGCTAAGATTGGTTCTCGTGGTTTTTGTACGAAAAACAGTTATTGTTTGAACTTTTCCCTATATATATATATATAGGGGAAAGTTTATTTGAGAACCGTTTTTATTGCGAGAAAACCGTGAGAACCAATCTTAGTCGTTCATTTTGGATAATGGAATGCATGGATGAAGAGCGTGGGGGGTTGAGTGTGATAGAGTGTATGTAAGGAATTCATGGGTGGGCAATCCAATTAAAGGAGGAGGAATTGGACGGCTAAGATTGGTTCTCGCAATAAAAACGTTTCTCAAATGAACTTTTCAATATATATATATATATATATATATCTATACTACTATATAAACCATTTAACATTCTCTTTCCTCTTAAATTTTAAGACTTCTTAAAATTCAATCAATATAAAATCTTAACCCTTCATTTAATCTAAATTAATCTCATCCACTCAATCTTTAACTATTTTATTCTCTCATAATTTAATTTAACTTTTTATTCAAAATATATTCTCTCATACTAACACAATTATCCACCCAATTCAACATAATTTTTAAAATCTTATTAACTATTTTCTTTATTTCATCAATATAAATCTTTTTTCTTATTTTATTGTCTTTTAGAATTTATTTTTAATATTAATAAAATAGTTAGATATAAATAAAAGAAAATTTGAAGAAAAAAACGAACATGTTGCTGTAGAAAACTTTTCGTGACATTGAATCGCACGAATAATAAATCATTACATTTTTTAAAGCGATATATTGTAAACCAAAAACTATTTGCCGCCGCAACATTACGCGGGTATGATGCTAGTGTGTGTATATATATATATATGTTTATGAAAATATTGTTAGCGTGTGAAATTGGATGTGTCGGAACGATTTTTATGACAAAATAAGTCGATATTTTCAAGTTAAATATGTATAAATATGAATTGGGTTTGATTATGTTCACTTGAATCAAGACTTGATTATTGAGTGATTTGGTAAAAAATCGGTGTTATAAGCAATGTTCTAAGACCCGGGTTTTTAGTTGATCCGGTCTACTCATAGGGTCACGGTTCAACAGGCGGGTCAACCCGGTTTTCAAATTTTTAAATTTTTTAAAATATATATGCATATGTCTGTGTATATCATATATGTATGTATATAAACTTGGAAACAATTACTAATCTGTTAAGAAGCTAAATAATCTATCAAGCATAAAATAAAAATTATATTAAGATGGTTATGTGAACTCAATAAAGGTTTCTGTTTGAAAGATAGTCGCATGTTGAAGATAAACTATCGTCTCACGCCGGTCGGAGATGACAAAGGACAGGAGTCGCCGTCGACTGTCGAGAGGCGTTCAAAACTCATTTTTAGGGTTTCTGTCGAGTGAGAGGTTCAAAGTGTCGACTGTCGAAGTAACTAAATCGCTGAACTTTTATGTTTTTAAAAAAATATTAAAATGAAAAAATAAAAATGGGTCAAACCGGGTCCCGGTTCAACCATAAACCCGGACGGGTTAATGTGGGCCAGAAATGACCAAAAACCGGCCGGTGTACATTAACGCAGTCTCCTCACTAAGTCACAGGTCAACGGTTGAGCCGTCCGGGTCCATCCGGGTTTTAAAACATAGGTTATAAGTTGCGAGAAGCGACGCCAAAACATTAATATAGTTTTGAGTTCCAAAAATATTGAAATCAACTATGATTCTCGAATTTTTTTTCACAAAACCTGAAATACGTAGCTAAATAGCTATTGTTCGTGGGTTTCAACACGAATTTTTAAAATTTATATAAAATCAACTGTAATTTAGTTTATACGGTTTGAAAGCTAGATATATATATAGTCAACTTTATGCGTGTTCGCTCGCACGTGTGTGTGTGAGTCTTAATGCTTTAAAAGCATTTAGCCAACTTTAAATTTTAACACATTTTTCTACAAGTGGTATAATTAATTAAAATAATCAATCTTGTTAATTACATTTATATCTCTCATTATTTCAATTTATAGTAGGATCATAAATTTATATCTAGCAATTAAAGTTTCTACCTGTAAATTATTTTTTAATTAATTATCAAAGCTACATATAAATCAACAACATTATTAAATTAATTCATTTCTAAATTTTAATATTTTGTTTTATATGTTGTATGATTTAGAAAGAGGACTAAAATAATTTGTACAAGTTTAAAAAAGTGGAAAGTGAAAATGTAAGATTAATTGTAATTATATGAAAACAAGATTTAGAGTGAAAAATAAACCTCATCCGTAAAGAATGTAAATTTATTAATAAAAGCGGGTTTTAAAAGTTATTGTTATTTTTTTTAATTCAACTCTACGATAAAATATTAAACCAACCACACTACAATTCTTTATTTTGATGTATAATAAGTATATCCACTTAACTCTATGTTCGTTTAAGGATGACATGCAGCTAAACGAACTTGTTACTAGATATAATTTATTACTTTATCGTATCTCTTTTGAAGGTTTAATACTAGTATATGTGTGTGTGCATGCGCTTGTATGTATTATAATGTATGTATGTATGGGTAAATATTTGTTAGCCTTCCACCACGACTAATATAGATTATGCTCTCTACGCACATAACTTTGTTTTTTGTGATTTGGTCATTCATCTTAGTAATACACTCACCTACACATGCTAAATTATGAAGTTTAAACGAGATATTTTTGCTCATGACTCTAACATGTGTTTTGTCTGGTAAGGCTTATACAACTTATGACCCCAACATCTCCCTTATGGCCTTATGTGCCAGTAATATGTAAACATACTTACTGAAAGATGCCACAAACCACGACAATCCCTAATGACTGCTCTAATACTACTTGTAATGTCTTAATACAATGACCACACTATTGTCAACTTTACCTCATGGAATGTACGTCTTTGCCTAGTTATCAAAAACAAAGTCTTGGGTCATAAGTCATAAGGTCAAAGCAGACAATAGTATGGTCATGATAGTTAAGGCGTTACACAAAGGAAAAAAGGGTCGATTATACAAAAAATACATAAGAAGTTAAAGAACTCTTTTAACAAACATCAAGTTTAGAGAAATTTAGGACTAATAATGACCACGTGAAAACTGAAAAGTTCATTTGAGAACCGTTTTTATGCGAGAACCGCGAGAACCAATCTTAACCGTCCAATTCCTCCTCCTTCAATTGGATTGTTCACCCATGAATTCCTTACATGCACCCTGCCACACTCAATCCCCCACGCTCTTCATCCATGAATACCATTATTCAAAATGAACGGCCAAGATTGATTCTCGCAGTTCTCGTACGAAAAACAGTTCTCGTTTGAATTCTCCCCTAATAACCACAATATTGAAGATATATACCGAGAGATTATGAAGTTTTGAGAAATTTGGTCGGTAGAAACTTGCTTTTCAAAGGGTTGTCATGTTCAAGTGCAAAGAAACAGATATGTCGGTAGAAAGTTAGCAACTAATAATGTAAAAACTAAAAAGATCCTATCGATCGACATAGATCAAATCAAACAAGATGTCAAACGTCACATATTCGGCTATGCTATTACGAAGGTTAATGAACTATTGGAGGTTTCTTTGCCCCAAGGAATGGGTCACCGTCCATGTAATCTCCAACACATATGTTAATTAATATTCGTTACACATTTCAAAATGCAGCCATTTGACTTGGTTTTATTATTATTTTCTTAAAGTCAAAGTAACTTTTGTGGTTAAAAGTTAGAAAACTTGTTAGACTGATTTGAATCGGTTAAACGGGTCGAAAATTAAAAGAGTAAATTATCGAGAAAGGTAACATATTATGTTAAAATTTGCTAATAAATGTGCCGCAAGTGTATTGTGTTTTGTCAAGAAAGGATTATAAATGTTAATTTGTTATAAAAAGGAAATTTTGACGTGATAACCTTATATTTTGGCATGTTACGATACTTTTCTTGATAACAAATTAAAATTTACAATATATCCTTTTTTACGCAAAATTGAAACCTAGAATTCTTTTCTATAAGAAATTAAAATTTATAATTCATTTTCGGCACAAAAAATTACACATTACCTTTATTAGCCAATTTTGATATATATTACCTTTTTCGGTTATTTGCTCAAATTAAAATGATATTTTGATGTATTTAATCTTTTAAAATCGGGTTTTTACACATTTACCTATTGATAAAAGTCTTATTTTTTTAAAAAAAATTTACACTTGCAAATATTAACATTTAAACAATTTAATAATCAAGAAAGAGTATAATTAACCTAATTGGACAAAACCCTTTTTATTTGTGTTTAAAAGTAACCCATTTTGATTTTAGCTCATTTACATATAATCCAACTTATCTCTATTAGGGATGTAAATGTGCCGAGCTACTCGCGAGTTATACGAGCTCAGATCATTAAAAGCTCGAAACGCTTCGAGTCATAAAGAGCTCGAGCCTAGATTAAAGCTCATTTAATAGACGAGCTCGAGCTCCAAAGAGTAGGCTCGCGAGCTTAAACGAGCCTAAAAGAGCTTCGTATATAATATAATTTATATTTATATTTTTTATATGTTTAATTTAAATAATTATATATATCATTTTAATAAAAATATCAAATAATTACTCAAGCCTAGCTCAAATGAGCCTAAACAAGCCGAGCCCGAGCTTCATAAATATTAAACGAGCCGAGCTCGAGTTCAACATCATAAGCTCTAAACGAGCCGAGCTTGAGCTCAAGGTTAAAAAAGCCTAAACGAGCCCGACTCGGTAAGTGTGTGGTTTGACTCGGCTCATTTACATCCTCAATCTCTATGTTAACATCCATAAAGACTCCTTCAAACCAAAAGACAAAAATTGAAGATATTAATTCTAACTTATCTTTCCATTTAATTAGCATTTCCCACTACAGAGGTATAATCTAGTGGTATAGGGGTTTTACCCCATAGCTCAGCTCTTGGGTTTGAGTTTGGACAGTGGGGTTTTTTTTAAAAAATGATGAAGGGTATTACTCCCTCATGGTGCGTGGCTTGGGACTCACATACTGCCCTATATGGATGTCACTGCGGACCAAACCCACTAAATTCGCTGTTCAAAAAAAATTTAATTAGCATTTCCCAATAAGCGTAGATTTATAAAACAGACATGAAAAAAATTTATCCTTTGAGAGCACCATGAATGATGAACATAAGGATATAACGAAGTGTTAAGAAATAAGAGAAAAGATCAAAATAATGTAAAACACAACTAATAACATGTCATGAACCCAAAAAAAAATAAAAATACACCGCAACAACTATCTTAGTTTGTTAATACTTAAATATCTTAAAAACATATTTATTCAAATCATTAAGTAGATGCATATACCTATTTTCATGGTTATTTATGTGAACACATATACTAATTGGATTAAATAAAAAAATTAGATTTGATTATAAGGTGATGCAGCAAACAATTTAATGATGATGTTATGTATGAATTTCTAATTATAACAAATTTACCCCATTTTCAAGAGATTTTATCCCTATATATGTTTTACAATTGGTTTATGATGTGCGTATAACAACTGTACCCGTTTTAAATTTATAAATTCGAGTTATTTAGCACGACTACAACATAAATAGGCAAGAGAACTTAATCGTATCATCGTATAATAAATAAGTATGAGTGTCAAACACAAGGGAAACGAGTATGATTTTGAATATAACTCTACTAATTAACTATTAAACTAATTAAAAGCAGTAAAAGGGGATTTTTATATTCTAGCCCGACTAAATCAAACCAAGTTCAAAACTTTAATCCTAAGAATCAAAGAAACAATAATTTCAAGATTTGAAAAGCAATAAAGCAAGCAATTTTTAAACTAAAACTATCAAGAATGTGAAAAATCTCTACTCACACTTTGAATCACCTCTTCAATTTAACAGATTTCAAAGAAAGTGCAATGGATTAATATGTAATCATATACCGTTTTCTAATATGGCTAGATCTTATGATTAGACTCACTAGCCCTATAATTACAAAAATATTAACCCAACGTTTATGGATTAACTATTCCTATAACTAGTCGATTTATTCGTATCATGCTAGACTCAATCTATTGATTTGTTTAAGTCGCAAAATAAAAAAATTAACATTGAATGATCATCATATGCAATTGCAAACACATTAAAGTCAAATTCTTTAGAACCTAACCCTAGGATATGGTCAATCACTAATCATGAATCCTAACGGTAATAGAAACTCATGATTAAAGCAAACATAATTAGAATGGCCATCTCAACTACGAAACACTTAGCAATTGGCATAAAGTCAGCAATTTTAATACATTTGGATCTTTGAAAAAGCTAAACATAACAAATATATAACTCCATGTCACCCAAATCAATGAAATCTAACCAAATATCAAAGATTCTTTTAGTCTAAGTAGAGATTACAGAGCTTTCAGCTCATAATTCAAAAGTTACAACCACCGAAAAACATAAAAAGTAAACCAAGCATGCTTGGAATGAGTAACCAAATGTAGATCTATGATGTAAACTCTAAATCTTCACTGTTTTAAGTTAAATCTTCAAGATTCAAGCTCTACAGCCTCCTAGATCTAAAAAACGTCGCCTCTGGAACTCCTAGGGCAAGCCAAAGTGAATGTATATATGTTTTTAGATCAGATCAAGCGTTTAAATAATATTTGAATTCGGCCGAAGATGCGTCGCATCAGGACCTTGGAGACGTTGCGTCACGTGATATATGTCCGACTTGTTAGACCTTATTTGTAGTGACGCATCTTGTTTTTAGCTTGAACGCGTCTCGTTCTTCATTTTTCTGATTTTTTTATTTTTCTTTAAAACTTGAGTCTTTTTCTGACTTTTTCGCTTTAACTCCTCGCCAATACTCTTTTGCAACTTGATATTTACAAACACATAAATTAAGTACCATTTAACTCATCTTCGTGAAATATCAACCTTTAAATACCAAGATATCGCACATTTTATATATATATATATATATATATATATATATATAAAGCGATATGAAAATACCCACACTTAAGCATTGTTTGTCCCCAAGCAAATTACAAGTCATCTAGGCATAGAAAATCAACTTGCAACATTATATCTCTAAAGAATTCAAGTGTTACTTACCAATGTTAGTACAAATGATTTAAAACACAATTATAAGGAATATATCTAGAATTACATATATATATATATATATATATATGTGTGTGTGTGTGTGTGCGATACAAGTCATCTAGGCATAGAAAATCAACTTGCAACATTATATCTCTAAAGAATTCAAGTGTTACTTACCAATGTTAGTACAAATGATTTAAAACACAATTATAAGGAATATATCTAGAATTACATATATATATATATATATATGTGTGTGTGTATTGATCCTTCTTAACTTCTTACCATTTAAATACTCAATCTCTTCATAAATAACTAAACTTTAATTCACAAATTATTTATATTTTCAGCACACAGTTAATTTACCGTTAAGCAATCCCCGACTTCAAAGCTTATTGTAGATTTCCATGCTTTATTCAACATATGCTTTTATTATTTTATTTTTTTCTTTAAGTCCATGACTTTCGATGGAACCCATATAGCGAACATTCAACTCAACCAATGTCAAACTAGTTGGATTTAGGTGGTTAGGTGTAGAACACCCCTCAGAGTTTACTAATTCGTGTCCCAAAAGCCACCGAATGACTAATTTTTCCAATAGATTTTTCACTTTTTTATTGTTGGCTCTTTTTTTCTTTTAGCATAGCATATGATATATAAAATTGAAAATTCAACTTAGTCTATTTTTTTTCAAGATTCTTAACATCAAAGTGGGTATTTTATAATACCAGCTCGCCGGATTTTTAGATTAAAAAAGACTTAACCTTACTAACTTCAAAATAATTCACAAATTAAAATTCGGTTACCTACAAATCAAAATTTCTTTGAAAATGATGAAAAGTCATAAATACTATGATATAAAAGCTTAATATAACATCAACACTTGTTTATAAATCATTTATCGTGACATTTTTAACTAACACTTAATTCTTATCCACATGATGTTAAAAATTAAAATTCTAGCCTAAATCAATCATAATTTCATGATTACAAATGAAGCTCAAATGAAGTAGAGAACTCTTATTTAACCTCCTACCCCATATTTAAATCGTACAATGCCCTCATTGTACATAAATACAAAGCAAAATAAAAATAAAGGGTAGAAAAAGATCAGAAACGGACTCTCGTGAGTATATCTCTCACATGGTGATCGGAGTGGTAAAAATAAGCGTTGAACTGAGTGCCAGCATAAGCACACACTCCATACGCATTAAGCATAATCCGAATCAACCATCTCAAAACAACATCACAGATCAACCAAATATATTCAATCATGATAGTCACCGAATATGTTCAAATAAAAACAAAGAAAATCCAATTATGACTGACAGTCAATCTGCTGACCTGTAGTACATTGATGGTTGACACGCGGAAAATCCTTGAACGTATAACCCTTCGATACTTCATGAATAATAACTTGGGGTTAAGGATTAACCCTTTCACCTTTTATAGCTAATCTTGTTACTAACTCTTTATCGGATCCCTTCCTTGTTCTGTTCTTTCATTTGTTCCACAACTTGTGCAATCTTATATGACATATACTCTACTCCATCACTTTACTAAATTCTCCTGTTCTGGATTCTCCATTTGCATATTCTGATACTTAACAATTCAAATCTGGGGCTTTCACACCCCCGTCATGCTATATCTTTATAGAAATACATTCACTTGTAATACTGGTTTCTGTCCCTTCGGGTCTATGAGTAGAACCACCATTAGGGTTATTTACTGCTCTCAAACCTCTTATACTATCTATTCTGAACTTTTAACATGAAACTAGTTTTGTATAAACGGACACATATACTCTCTGAGTTCTAACAAGTTTCACTCTTATGTTGTTGAAACACTTAGTAAATCATTTACTGTTCATGGGAAGGCTTAAACATATATTAGCTTTTTATTCCAAACACACCACCCTGACCTGATTCATAGGTTACAACCATGATTCTGTCAAGTTCTAGCACATATCGTGTAATTGTAGTAGTATGGGCCCCCTTACTACTTCAAGTTCACTGTACATACCAAATCTCAACTTTCGTCACTCGGCACCTTACTTCACAAGCTTGGGTCATATTCACTATATCATGTTCTCATCTATTCGTATACAATTCAATTCATAGAGAATACACATATAAAGTGAACTCTTAACAGTTGTTCACATATAACATATCTGTTTCAAGCACATCATGTACTCACATATGATTCTCACATAATACATATTCAATAAAATTGCTAGTATACTCACCAAGCTGCTAGCCTCCAATCTGAAAATTTTCAAAACCATGGTTCAAGTCCAGACTGTGCATAACACACATCCAGATCCCTCAAGCCTTGGCACTGATACCAAGTTGTAACGCCCCAATTTAATAAAATTGATATTTGCAGTAAAACCACATCTGAACATTCACCTCTGAAAGTTTTTCATAAAAGTGGAAGCGTAAACTATTCGAAAATCTGCTGTATCAAAAGATACTCACATATGCACTATCACAAGTTTAAAACCAAAACTTGTCGTTTACAAACCATGCATTAATTATTTCTAAAAAGTTTATCAAATGTAGTCAAACCGGAGTTTTGCCCTTGTCTTTGGTGTGCCCTGCAAAACATATGAAATAATATCTGATAATCTGCGAGAGCTTAGTGAGTAAACCAGACTATCAATCATATAAACTCATGTATAATATCACATATAGGCAACAGATAATGATAACCTGCCAACCACTGGTTCTAGACCCAGGGCAGCAAACTGAGCCACAATACTGTGCTATTTTCTGAGGCCACTACTGCACAAAGCAGCATGCTGAATAACACATATGATGAATACATACAAATACTAATTGTAATAACACACATGTTGCACATATAAAAATTAGTCTAGAAGACTTACCTTGTAATTGTTTAAAACGTAAAGCAACATAAGATAATGCTTTAGGTATCCGAACACGATCCTACACACATAATATAACAACATATAATTAAAAACACACATTACTGATCTGAACTGACTACTACACGGGCCGTGTACCCTGTGCTCTACACGTCCGACATTCACATATCTCAAAAGTCGGATCAAACAACCTAGACGGGTCGTGTACCCCATATGCTACACGATCATGTGTACTAACATGGCCTAATGACCGCCATCAACTCTACACAGGCCGTGTACTCCTACACGGGCCATGTACATCTCATCCGACTTATATACATGGGCCGTGAAAGGCTACACGGGCCGTGTTCGTCCCATCTGACTTACAGTTCAGGCGCTATACAGTCACTGATTTCCGGCCAAAACATACCAAAACTCATTCTAATCAGTTTTTAACATCTTATGGGTGTTTTCTAACATCCCTAACAGTCTAAAACACTTAAAACACATAAATAACATGCTTTGATTCTTAAATTCATCATTTGACCCATTTGAAGCTTAAAAACCATAAACCAATCTTACCTCATTGTTTCTTTGAAGGAGATGATGATGATGATAGCTTCATAACACTGATTTCTTGATCATAAATAGAATATGAAGAACTGAACTATGGCTGAATGAATGTTGATGTGAATTTGGTTTTCTTTGAAAGTTTGACACCATGAAGTCAAAAACACCTATATATGTATATATATATATATATACACACACACACATAAGTTTGCTTTAATTACTTAAATGGCCCCTTGACTATTTAAGTTCTATTCTGACATTTTTGGCCCCTCAAGTTTATAACCATGTATTATCACATATATCCATTTTTCACTCATAAAACACTTTATACATTTCTCGTATAAGATTATTACCAAATTCTGGATGTTACACTTAAGCCAGATGATAACAAGCAGAAACTAACATACTAGCAAACAAAAGCCCAACACACTGCCCCAAAATAGAAAACTTATATGCTGGAACTTTTACATAACTCGTTGGGTTCATGCACAGGACACGTCGCCTTCGCACCAAAGAAGATGATTGAACAGGGGTTTGCTGTCGATCATTGTTTCCCACAAAACTCAACATACAGATGATACTAAAGCATGGATATACGAATTAACAATTAAAACTTGACCAAGAAACTTGAAACTACCAACATTACCCCAATTTCATTCGGATTATATTTAGCGAAAACCCTAAAATCGTAGTTTTATAGATTTGAATAAAACAGAGCAACATCGAAACCTTCGAGGGTGAAAAAAATAACATGAGATGAAAGAATACCCCCTATTCACACACCCGAACAGTCAGATTTCTTAATAGAAAACCCTAAAACCCTAAAATTTGGAAAGACCGATGAAATCTAAAAACAATCGAACACAATGTAACCGTAATGGGACAAGCATCGTTTTAATAACTAGAATAATCATAAAATTAAAGAACCCCAAACACACATCGCAATTTACGGATTGATTAAACAAATGCTGAGGAAATATCTAGGCATATTATTATTTATAGATAATAACTTTTATATTATTTACTTATTTGTTTTGTTTTCTTTTAGGCGTTTTGAGTTATGTAGAACAGGACTGTTTAAAAAAAAATACAAAGAGATATTTGTGTCTATTTGGATTGATCAACATCTTAATTTTGGAAATCGCACAATCAACTGAGGGTGCACATGCAAAGTTAAAGAAATATTCGGAGTCTGGAATTTTGAATCTCGATAAATTTGTACGATTGGTTAATCAAATTATGCAGTCACAACTAACTTCAATCAATGAAAGCTTAGAGAAAAGTAGAATCTTTTGTTATAATTAGCAAAATTTGCCGTGTTTCAAATTATTGTGGAGTTTTGTTTCAAACGAAGCTTTAGATATGGTTGAAGACTTGAAGTGCAATGGCTCAAAGCTTTCGTTGCTTGAAAAGTACTTTTGGTCTAGGGCACAGTGAAGAGCAATGGCATTCCAACCATTCTACTTTGCTTTTCACTATACAATTGATTAATCAAATCATGCAGTCACAACTACTTTTGGGGTTTTGCTTCAAAGGTTGAGTGCTTTAAAGCCAGATTCCTTGAAATGTGGTTGTCAACTTCGTAATAGTTGTGGGTTATCACGTATCTGCATGCTTTTAGGGTATTCGAATTCAGGTTAGTATATTCAACTACAACATATAGATTATTTTTAAAATATTAATTAGTTTTTATTTGAATGCAGGTGAAAGTATACCATTGGATTCAATACATATCTTTTGGAAGAAGCTTGATCTTTCACCAACGACGTTTGTAGAAAATGCCGATATTTGTTACGATGACGAATTAGAAAAGTTTAAAGAAAACTTTAACAAGTAGTCAAAATTCGGGAAAAAAAGCTTTTTGAGAAAACTAAAAGATATATTTGATCCAAGTACAACTATCATTGAAGAACCTGTTGTTTAAATAAATACCCGTAGACGACTAAGTGTGAAGAAACAACAAGAAAAAAATGTCAGTCCTCTAAATCAAGCTCCTCATAGATACAACTACTCAACCACATCAGAGTTTATTGGTTTTGATTTAAATAAAGAACCTAAAAGGCGTAGTTGTTCTTTTGATTTAAACAATGAACCTGCCTTCGACTTAAATGATGAACTGTTGAGCCACAATTCGTTTTTAATGAAAAGAATTCCTGATGTATTTCATCGTTACATTACCAATATACAAGATGTAATGGGCGATTAGAACTATGGGTTTCAAGTGGTTGCTGTTTGTCTGGGGCATTGTGAAGAGCAATGGCTCAACATTCGACAATAGTTGCTTGAAGAATGATGCAGTCAATATTACGCCTACTACAATGTTTTTACTGACTGGTTCAATGAACTATATAAGTCGAATTGTCTATTTTATCATCAATAATAAATGAACAAATAATGATTACTTAGATGTTATTGAAACTATTAATTTCTATTAAATTCATGAATTATGTTACAACAAAGTGAGTATAAATATATTAAGTTCTATTATCTTTTTAAACATTAATCATACGAATATGTGGACTTTCTGTCAAGCGTATTATAACTAGTTAATATCTTTTTATAAATAACTTTTTTTTAATACCAATAGCAAAAATTTTCATTAAAACATCTAGGGAGTAGCTAGAAAAATGAAACATACAAAATTACAAAAAAAAGGAAAAATAAATAAATTATTAGGTTTGGTTAACCTAAAATACTTTACGGTTTTCGGTTTTAGGTTTTCCGCTACCTTAGCCAAGATTTCATGGGTACACCAAAGCATATCCTAGGGACTTTGACAAATTTTCAGGTATGTTAGACAACTACTTAAATGTTAATAGCATATGACAGTTTCTTTGTCCATCAAAAGCCATTATTATTACAAGAATATATATCTATCTTCCTTGTTTTTCACTATGCAACCCAAATAATATGTATACACATATTTAAGACATTTTTTGTTATAAAATTGCGGTTTTTGACTTTTATGGCCTATATTAAGAATATTTGCAATTGTTTAATTGAATATTAATCTAGGATACCTCATGATATATGAAAATTACTTCAGCAACCTGATAAGACTAAATGTGTAAAACATGTTGGAAGTAGAAATCATATCAATCTCAACAAGAATTAACAAACAAATGGAGGAAGACTTGGTGATCCTATATGATGATCAAAATGCAAGAAAATTCCAAGCAGAAAATAACTCAAATGCAACATTAGTTTGTCCAAAGAAAATCCTAAGCAAGACAAGAACAAATTTGCAAGTATAACTATTTTAAAAAAAACATGTTTAATACTAAATTAGAGATAAATACTTTCACACACTTTCATCCAAGATTGTTCAAACATTGAACCTAGCTATATGTACTTTTCACAAACAAGATGTTTGTGGAGAAATTATGGTCAAGGTAGGTTAGCTCTCACTGAATGAAGACCGGCTAATTTTTTATCTTACTTATTGTTTCGTTAAAACAAAATAAATTTGAAAATGTTTTAACATTTTGATGGTTTGCTTCTTTTTGTTAGAATTTGAAATCATGCATGAACACTTTCTACATGATTTTGTTAAGCTTGAAATGCTCATCCGCCATGTACATAATTTTAACATAAATTATATAGTATTAAACTAGATTAAATGTCTGTTTGATATACAGGTTTATTTAAAAATGATAAATATTAAACAAATAAAAAAGTATTAAATAAATGAGAGTTTAAAAAAATGGTGATCGACAGCATCACACACCCAGACCAGCGATGGATGCGTTAGTGCGAGGGGGAGGGCAGACTTGATGGCAGAAATGTGCGTGATGTTATAATACAAAGAGCTGTCATTGTATTTATTGTACAAACCATCGATCATTATTGTTGCAATTAGAAGCAATAAGGTTAATTATTTATTGATTATAATTAAAAAGAATTTAAACTGATTATGAAATATTTTAAAATGATAAAACTAAGAATTTGGTTAAACGCGATATTTTAAAATGTTATAAAGGGTAAATATGATATATATATATATATAAATTAGGGTGGACAAATATGATATTTTAAATTTTAAGAAGGGCATGTATAGAATTATCTATGCTAATTTTGATTAAGAAATTTGACTCCTTAAAATCAAAATTAAATTGAATTTGCAATTTAAATGAATGGTTCAGATTTAATTTTACCAAAATGAATAGATATGATTATCTAGTAGATATGATCGTAATTAATCTTTTATTTATATTTAGAGATTAAACACTTAAAAAAACAACTACATTATGACATATTGTTTAGCTCGTGTTTAATTTCACAATTCAATATTTATATCTATTATTTTATAATACATTTAGGTAAATTTTAAGATCAACTTTAAGTTAAGTAATATAACATTTCACTCATACATTACAACATTTTATAGTAACCATTTTTCAACTTTACAATTAATGAAATTAAATCATTGATCTCATGTTTTAAAATAAAATTCAATTACAATTAGAATAGTAATCAATTTAAATATATTCTACAATATATGACCATTAATTACGTATTCGGTTACAAAGTAAAGATCAAACACATTGATATTGCTTTATAACTCATTCGGTTACAAATAAAGAACATTAACTATTCTTCAATTAAATCATTGATCTCATGTTATAAAAAACCAAAATTCATTTGAATAATAAGTTTTACAAACCAAAGGGGCTTGCCCTGGTGGTAAGGGAGTTTTCCCAGTGAAAGAGAGGTCTTGGGTTCGAGTCTCTCTGGAGGGTTTCTTCCCCAGAGTATTTGAGGGTCACTCCCTCGTTGTTGAAAGCAGCATTACCGAATTAATTAGGGGGTGTAGTTGGAGTGGTTTGAAATCGAGGCCCGGATTAGATAAGCCAATTTCGATCCTGTGTCACTACCGCTGAGGCGAATCTGTTAAAAAATAAGTTTTACAGTGTCACATTGTAATGGTAAAATATAGTTCATATAATATCCTCAATGTTTCTTTATTTGTAAATCAAGCTAATATTTATAACTTCTTGTTATCAAGACACGTGATTAAAAAAATATTAACAGATACTTAAATCAAGATAAATGTATTATACAGGTTGCACTTTTACCTAAATTATTAATTATTTATAATTTATAATATAAATTTATTTGTATAAATTATTAGTTATTTATAAGTATTTGTCATATACATTATTTATATAAGTTGTAGCGAAAATAAGTTAATTTTGTTTAATGTATTACTTATATTCATTTACGTGAATCGCCAAAAGACACTTAATTGTTGTAGTATTTTGGATATTTATATGTTAAAAGAAAATATTTGTAGTAGTAATTCAGTGCATATAAAATTTGGGAGATGATTTGTACATTACATAAATTTACGATATACAACAATTATGTCTTTTATGTTTTTATAAACTCACTAATTATAATTTTCACCCACGTATAACGATTTAAACAATGGTTAAGATCCGCTTATGTTGTAATTAAACATGACTTATCATGATTGTGTTCTTTATTATAAGTCAAGAACTGATCCCTTCGTAAGTCTCACACTCATCTTTACTACTCTATAAAGCATTTAGCTATTTTTTAAGACAATTTTTAAGTTAAGTAGTACAAGTAATATAACATGCTTTACAATTACTTCCAGCAACAATCGTAACCCTTTTAAAATAGTACAACTCAAATAGCATTATTTACAACATGTTCAAGCAATGATCTTAAACACTTTAGAACTTTTCATAAATTTAATTACATAAAAATGTCAGAATTTAAATACATAATTAATACTTTAAAACTGTCAAAAAATTAATTACAAAAAATGTCAGAATTTAAATACATAATTAATACTTACTATTTTCAAAAAGTTTTATATTCTATCATGCAACATCACAAATAACATGTTGACAAATGAAACTATTTTACTTCGCCACATCGTGCGGGTAAAATACTAGTATTTATAAAAGAACATGACTCATCATATTTGATCACAACATTTAAAATTTTTAACCCTTTAAACAAACACATCATATTGTGTGTAACAAAATATTGTTGTGAATAAATAATCATCAAAAATAAGTATTCATATTACCTCTATATTATAAAATTTTAAACCCAAATTAATTAATACGTTGCATTAATTTCGGGTTCTTGCGGTAGTAAATTTATGGCACGTAATAAATGCACAAATTATATATAACACGGGATGGTTTATTTAAAGAACCATTATTATTATTATTATAAGAACCGCGTGAATCAGTTTTAGATATTTAATTGGTAAGTGGAATTTATGGATGAATAGCGTGAGAGATTGAGTGTGACAAGATACATGTAAGGAATTCATTAGCGGGCAATCCAATTGAAGGAGGGGAGTTGGATGGCGTTGGTTCTCGCGGTTCTTGCAATAAAAACGGTTTTCAAATAAACTTTTCACATATATAATATATATACGAACAAACACACACACACACACACATATATATATATATATATATATGGGTGTGAAGTTTAATCGAGAAATACTTTTTTTACGAGAACTGTTTGTAACGCCATTAATGATTCATTAATATGGGTATTTTGGTCATTTGTATATATATTTACCCAATCGTGAATTGCGTCTGGGTGAGCCCGCTATTAATTTGTGAGGTTCGGTTTTCATGAAATGCCTCTCATTAATGCGTCATTAATGACTCATTAATGAGTCATTAATACATCATTAATAAGTCACCAAAACAGTTATCGTTTAACTTTTGTCACCTTCGTACGAAAAATATATGAGCATCCAAAAAATCTCATTGAAGCATTAATATATGGTAATGTTAAGTTTAATCAATGACTAAGATTGGTTCTTATAATGGCCATGAAAACAAAGCAATCATTAATGCAACCATAAGGTTAAGTTTAATTAAGTGTTAATATTGGTTCTCATAAGGTTAAGTTTAATTAAGGTAAAGTTTAAAATGCAACCATAATGGCCATGAAAACAAAGCAATCATTAGTGAAACATTAATGAACAGCTAAAAAATCTTAGCCATTGATTATAAAAAAACTGTTCTCGTTTGAACTCTCCCCTATATATATATGGGGTAAGGTTTCAAGAACACTTTTCTTGTTGGGTATAGTATAAGAAGATATGTTGTAAAAATCAAGAAAACTGATAATATTATTCTTATTTTTAGTTTACAATGACATAAACATAAAAAGTTTTTAAAGTATATTAAAAAACAGATGCAAAAGTGATTAATATAGTAGATGTATTAAAATTTTGTACATATATCGAATCCTTTTGATACATTTAATTTTTGTAGTCATTAAATTCAATTGTAAAGGGTCCAGATTTTTTCTTCATTCATCATGTCTCTCTTTCACTCTATATATAAGAGGTCCCACCGTTCTAGTAACCACAAGAGAGTGGCACAAAGATACAAATGGCTATATCACATTTCAATATGATTGTTTTCATGGCAATTATGGTTGCATCAACAAGCTTTCATAGCTTAGCCCAACGTGTGCCTACTAACCATATTGTGGGTGACAACTATGGATGGAATATTCCAAATACCCCTTATTTATACGATGCGTGGGTAGCTCAACGTATCTTCAGCGTCAGTGACACTCTAGCTTTCAACTTTGTCAACGGAACTCATAATGTTGCAGAAGTTTCCGCGGATGCATATGATCAATGTAATACCGGTGACGCTCAAGTTGTCTTGACTGGCCCCGGTACCCTCACATTTACCGGTCCCGGAGATCATTACTACATATCTACACTTAATAATGATTGTCAGTCACATATGAAAGTATCCATGTTTGTCTACCATATCTAGCTCCCCTTGGTAAACAAAATGTAACGATCATGTTTTATTTATTTTAATAAAATTTTCTATCTTCTATGTTTAATAAATGATTAACTATTTCGTCACATGTTGCTGTTCCGTTTACACTAAATTTAATTTTCCGTTTCTATTTGAAAATTTTCATTTCTTCCTATTATTTTTTTTACTTCTTCATTCTACTCACTTAAAGTTGACATGTAGAATTTACTAATTATGTTTCTTGACACCATCTATTGATTTAGACACTTGTCTTAATCTTAGAATTAATAATAATTATGAATACAAAGTGGAAGAATATAGATCCTCTCTCTATTCTATGATTTCCCAATTATGTTTTCTACTTTAAACAATGACACTAGTCTTGATCTTATAAGTAAAAGGATGAACAAAAATACAAAATAAAATAATATTAAAACCTCTTTCTATTCTAGCATTTCCCAATTATGTTTTCCAATTTAACATTGTCTATTTTTTCATCATCAAAAAATGAACAAATAATGATTACTTAGATGTTATTGAAACTATTATTTTGCATTAAATTCTTGTATTATGTTACAACAAAGTGAGCATAAATTAATATATTAAGTTCTACTATTTTTTTAAACATTAATCAAACGAAATAGGTAAAACTATTTGGACCCCTTTAATTGTCTAATTTTGTAACACCGCCTTTGCTATATTAAAAATCAGTATAAAATTTGAGTTTTCAAACTGCATAGGTCCGTTTGTAATTTGAATATTTACCTGTTTGTTAACTTAACAGAATTTCAAAACATTGCAGCGGAATTTTAAATAACAAACAAACAAACCCAAGTAGTTATTACAGTTTAAAAACACATGTTTGACGTGTATATAAATATACAATACAAAAATTGCCAAACATGCCAACCGTTGTTACATTAATCTAAACCGACCATTGCATTATAATATCAAAAGCAGTGTTCCTTCAAAAAGGCATATACATTTGCCACGAGTGTCCCCAACTCACCAAGGCTGCATATTCTTTATCTGTAAAAGGGTTAACATCAACAACATTAGCTATTTAAAAATAGCTAGTGAATACTAACAATCATGCATAACAATAAGGCAAGTCATTAGCAACTAAGCAAGTCATATAGCAACTAAGCAAGTCATATAGCAACAAAGCAAGTCATATAGCAGGAATAAGCAAACAATGCTATCCTATCACATAGCGGAGTACTGACATGTCCAGCGAGTGAATTATATTGTTGGGTTGCAAGTCCAGCTCAAACCACTACCACCAGGGGAATCAAACACCACCATCCGTGCTGGTTTCATCACCTAAGTGAATCACCGTGCTCGTTAAGGAGCCAAGGCTCATTAGGCTTAGCCATTTAAGGCACTCACCTCACTTGCTGAAAGGAACGGTACTCGAGTACCGTTAGTCCAGAACATTATGCCCGTAGGCCCAGGACCCAGCCAAAGCTGACCTTAATTACATATTAGTCCGGACATACAGATAATTTCATCATTCACCCTTTTCAGGGACAAGTGCATGCATGCATATACAGATAACATATGATCATCAATATGTGCACATGTACTTAAATACATGTCTTGCACATCATTTATCAAGGCATCTTAATTCTTAATCTTACTTGCATACATATAGCTTTCACAGGTACATAATTTGGCATACATAATAACAAGTTCAACTAGGCGGCTCCGATTCGGATCCGCTGGCATGCACTCTGTAATAACTAACAACTTTAACGAGATGGATCCAATCCGGATCCATCAACCAACATACATATCATACATCATGTGTTCGTTCATTATCATTATAAACATATACCATACTAGCATACATATGTCTTTCATAATACAAGTTGTAGCATGTCGTAATCATATAACTTTTCTTGCATTAAAACCTTCCTTAATTGAAGTCATAAGAGTCAGTACTCACCTCGTGTGTTTATAAACAACGCAATATGAACTCGGCTCTCCTTGATAGCTTAATTACCTATTACATATACATTTAATTCATTTAGATTACCACACATCAAGTACATGTATTCTTACACTAGCTCTAACCCCCAATGATACCCCTTAAAGTGCCAAAAGTGATATAACTATAGTCCTTATACCATGTACATTGAAAAACAAGTTTCTGTTTTCTGCTGCTATGGTCGCGCCGCGACACCCTTAAGGGTCGCGCTGCGACGTTCAACCAGGCCACGAGAAATGTGTTCTGCCCAGCTTTATTACCATTCCAACCCCAAACTTAAATTGCTATAATTGATTTCCAGTATATGTACAACAATTGGGATACCATTAGGAGTTCATAACATCAATAAAACATATTTTAACATAAGATTCAAGGTTGAATCATCAATTCACCATATTTGACCCATTTGGTCAATTTCAAGAATTACAACCAAAATAGCAACTTTAATCACTAAGATTGGTTCCAATCAACTCCCTAATGATCCTAGAACATATTGCAATCAAGAAATCTAAGCTTGGTTAACTAATTCGTTTTACCCAGTTCTTGACCTAAACCCCAAATTGAAGAACAAGAGTGGTAGAACCTTACCAAGAGCAAGATGATGATGATGAAAGGATTAGAAGCAGATTATGGACTTGATTTCTTGTTTAATCCAGCCTTGGTTGATCTTGGCTTTGATTTTCCTTCAAGAGCACATGGAAGAACAAGAATGAGAAGTGTCTGTGTGTATGTCTCGTATGTGTGCGTGTGTTGAAAGTGAGTAGGCTGACTCACCCATATGTGGACCGACTTATGGTCAACAATTATCCACAAGGGGTATTTTGTTCCCCTTTTCAACATACAACACGACACCCGAATAACCGTTTTAACTAACGAGGATATTTTTGGAAACCTCGTTTGAAACCGGTTATAATTTTATAATTCTTTTCTATTTTTAATACTATTTTTAAATTCATATTTATCTGGCCAATAAGTAATTTCTATTAATTCTTACAAATATATTTATATTTAATTCATTTAAATAAATCTCACATACCAAATGGAGCACGCGAATAGGCCATATTTGAGGATGTTACAAATTTGACCCCGTTGATGTGACATATGTAAGTGTATTACCTGTATTAAAAACTGTAATTGATTGGTGTGATATGTCTGATATATGAAATATAGGAGGTCCAAATAGTAGCACCTATACAAAATATGTGGACTTTCTCTCAAACGTATTGTAACTAATTAATATCTTTTTATAAATAATTATTAATTATCTTTTGTAATCAGAACATGTTTTAATTACCAAGTTCATTAACTTAGTTCATACATATTAAATATATTTTATATTTATTGTTCACCATTCAATAAGAAATAAATATTTAGCCATTATATCAAAATACTAATTAATTAGTCATATATGTGTTATATATCAATCTTTGAGAGAAATCCAGATACTTTGTTTTACTTAAAAATTACATGTGCTTTGTTTTCTTTTATCTAAACTTAGACCATTTTAATTAAATTTAGAGTAAATTACATTTTTCTTTACGTCATTTAGAATAAATTATCTTTATTCCTTTAAGTTTAAAAATTAATAAATAGTCATTGCATTTTAAATTTTGTAACAATTTAATCACCTGGAAATGACTATTTCGCCCTTTCTTATATAACACTTCCGGTCCTTGTGTTTTCAAGCTTGTTGCATTAATGATTCTTTAAGTAGACCTTTTCGGTTTTATTACTTTTAAATAATTAATTTTACTTTTAATATTTTCAAGTCTCATTAATATTAAAATTATATTTGTGTTTTGTTCATTGTTGTGATACCAGTCTAGGGGGCCGATTACTTGGCGAGTAGTTGGATGTCGGACCATAACCAAGGCGATCCAGATCGATCCAAACTGCTAGGCGGTCAACTCTTTCACACAAATCACAATATCCATAGTTATGACACGGATGGTTACGATGGTTAGAAGGGACTCTCTCTCGTAGGTCGCTCCTCGTTTCAAAACTTCACACGACACTGATATTTATGATGCCACGTAAAAGGGACTCGCTCGTGCCAATTTGTTCTGAATAGAAACTAGGACTAAAACTTTGTAGGATCAACTTCGTGATGGTTTTAGACATGGGCCGACTATTTGTTTAGGCTTCTTTTGGCTTATAATTAATATAGGTAAATTAGTAAAAGGACTTGATCTTTCCCAATTGATGATAAACGAGTTTTTAATTGTCCTGTGTTGGATGAAAATAAATTAATTTATGTATTAGCTTCTTATACGTATTTGATTTGTGTAAAAAAAAGGAATGTATTATCTAATGGGAACCAACTTTCTCAGTGTTGTTACACAAAAATAATTCAATTTGCATGCTTCAATATTTAGAGATTGGTAAATGCATTTTTTTTATATAAATGCCATATTGATAAAAATTACACAATCACAAATATATGTATGTAACCGGACATTGGATATTTAAAAGTTATAAGAAAAAAATAAATAATATATAAAATAATAAATTTTATTATAGTAATAATAGAAACAAAAAGATTAATTGAAATACATTAGGTGAAAAAAATACACCCTTATCGATTTCTTCTTTCTATATGAATTGGCAACTCTTTGGTTCACCATTACTTCTCTCATGATAAAGTCATACTAAATCTACAAAATACCTCTAAAAATGTCATGAGAAAATGCCAAACTACATTGTCAATTGATATATAGATATATACAGATAGAAGGAGGTTAATACGAAAAGTACCTTATTTGCGAAAAGTGCGAAAAACAATTCTGACCATTAGATTAGTTGATCAATAGTTGTAAACATTTATGGAAATATTGTAGTTTAATGAAAATTAAAAAAACAGTTAATTAAATTTGTGAAAGGCTTTATAGACATTTTAAACATTTTCTCTCTCATACCTTCACTCACACTCTCCCGTATATTATATAACCCACTTCCAAACCCTAAGGTAGCGTTTGGTTAGCAGGAATCATTGGGATTACGAAGGAATTGGAATCCAATTTCTAAGGATTTCTGTGTTTGGTTCACTTTAATGAGGAAATCTGAATGAATTGGAATCCATCAAATGAGGGAAAGTAAATTCCATCACTAGATGGAGGGATTTTAAAATCCTTTGAATGAGGGAATGTGGAATATTACCTTGTTACCCTTAAACATCTTTATAGCCCTAATATATCTATCTCGTTCCAGCGACATAACACGTGAGCCGACTCTACCCTCCAAACACTGACGACTTCTTCCTCCGCCTCTAGACCCTCCACCGTAGCTTTCCCCCGTTGCCGCCTCCACATCTTCTGTCGCCACCTTCCTCCGTCATCGCTTCCAGACCTTCCATCGCAGCCTTCCTCCGTCACCACCTCCAGACCTTCCGATGCAACCTTCCTCCGTCGCCACCTCTAGACCCTCTACCGCAACCTTCATTTTTCGCCGTCTCCAGACCCTTCGTCGTAGCCTTCCTCTACTAAATCCTGTGCCGCAGCCTTCCTCCGCCAGACCCCCCGCGTCTGTCTCTAGACCCACCGTCATAGCCTTCCTTCGTCGTTGTCTCCAAACCCTCCGCTGTAGTCTTCCTCCGCCAGACCCTCCGCCGTCGCCTTCCTTCGCCAGACCCTCCGTCGTCGCCTTCCACCGTCAGACCTTCTGCTGCCACCTCCAAACCTCCGTCTCAACCTTCCTCCGCCACCACCTCCAGACCTCCGCTGTAGCCTTCCGCCACAGCCTTCTTCCGCTGCCGCCTCCAGACCCTCCGCCACAGCCTTCCCCCGCCGCCACCTCCAAACCCTCCGCTGCAGCCTTCCTCCGCTGCCACTCTAGACCCTCCCCCACAGTCTTCCTCTGCCGTCGCCTCCAGACCCTCCGTCTCAACATCTTCTTATCTGTCGTAGTCGCCAGATTCAAACTAAAAATAGTAATATTTTATAATTTATATAATATATTTTTACATAAAAGTTATAAAACAAACTAAAAATAAGTAAAAAAAAACAAGAAGGGTAATTATGTTAATTTACATTACTAGAACCAAATTCCAATTCCATTTGCTGCCAACCAAACAGATCACAGATTCAAATTTCAATTCCTTACAGAATCCAATTCCTTCACATATTCAAATTCTCTCAAAAACATTCTGCGAACCAAACGGCACCTAAGTATTCTCTACTCTCTCCTTCTCTCAATTTATATGGCCGGCAATAGGGTTCAGCCCCCCCCCCCCCCCCCAAGGGGATGAATGTGGAGGTTATGCATTTTTTTATTTGAAATTATGCATTTTTTTATTTGAAATTATGCATTTTTTATTATTAAAATTTAATGTTAACATATTAGTTTACTTTTATGAATAATAATTTTTTATATTATTTCTTGTAAATTATCTATAAAAATTAAATCAATTAAATTAAATAATGGTAATAAATAAATAAAAAATAAAATATGTGAAAGATGAGATGGTCAAAGGGAATGAATGTGGAGGTTAGAGTGCTAGGAGTGGGATAGAGGAAGATGAGAGAGAAAAATGATGTGGGGCTAATGTGACAATAGAAATGAGTAGGATACAAAATTTACGTAGACAATATTCGTTTTTAATGGTGACAATATTTCATATCTTTAATTGTTTATTTTGTTATTACTGTGGTACATCACTTATAAATAGTACTTTGCCTTTCTAAGTAATTCTCAAACATTTATCAACCCAATTTCTTAACACATACCCCCTACATGAACATCTCTGCAAACCGGTGGTCGTGACAAAACACACGTATCAATTTGTTATCAAATTCAATAGACATAAGGATATCACAAGGAAAAGAAGACATTGAAACAACCACATAACTGATGACACTAAATGGAGGTTGGAGGGAGTTACAAAGACTAACTTCAATTAACGATAGAGATCGGAGATTCTAACCATTTACATTCTCAACGGATCATTGCTTTCTAGTCATAAGCAGGGATGGAAAAAAACCCCATAACTGATGAGGAACCCATTCTCTAACTCCGATTTGACCGGGAATCCCTGAGTTGACTGGGGATGGGGATTCCCCAAACTTAGAAATGGGGATTGGGGCGGGGCTGAGGATACCCCTCGGTTCCTTGAACCTATACCCAACACCAAACCCACACATATTATATATATATATATATATATATATGTGTGTGTGTGTGTGTGTGTCTATATATATATATATATTAGTTCATGAGAAAAGCTATTTTTTATACGAAAAGTATGAGAAGTGTTTTGGACCATTTGATCATTTAATCAATGGTTATGGAACCTTGTGAAATTTTAGTAATTAAAAGCAAATTAAATGGTTTTGTTTTAAATAGATAAAGGGAAAAATAGACATTAAACTCAACAATATCTATCCTCTCTCCTCCTTTAAACCCGTCCCTTTCACCATTTCAAAGAAACCCTAATCTATTTACCCATTTATTCTCTCTCTCTCCCTCTCTCTCTCTCTCTGTGCACCCTCATCGGGCGCCGCCTTATACACCCTCGTCGGCTGCCAACCTTTACACCATCAATGGCACCGTCCTCTACACCATCCCCATTATGGCACTACAACAGAAAACACCATTACTTATCATGGGTTAATTTCATATATACCCTTATTAAACATCAAAATATTTTATCTGCCCAGCTTAACTTATAAATATCTTATATACCCTTCTTAAGTTTTCAAAATATCTTATTTGCTCAACTTAACTTATAAATATCCTATATACCCTTCTTAAGTTTTCGAAATATCATATTTGCCCAAATCACCTTTTTTATTAATTTTTAATCATTTTTAATGAATTATAATTATAAAATATAATTCAATGACTATTGTACCACTCTTTTAAATATATTTATAAAACATCATCTATACCCTTATTACTCGTATTTATCCAAGTTATATATCTATATACACACACAATTCTATTAATTAATTTGTATGACGAGTATAGTTAATGCGTATATATATATAATATATCATGCCTAATTCTTTTGTTGTAAGAAATTAGAATTGATTAAAATAATAATACTTTTCTTAATTGTGTAGGTACCTTGATTGGTGCGTTAATTACATGATATATATATATATATACACACACACAAAAAAAAAACGTACTCGATCATTCAAATTAATTAATAGAATCGTATATGTGTGTGTGTATATATATATATATATATATAACTTGGATAAATATGAGTAGTACAGATACAAGTGATGTTTTTATAAATAGATTTAAAGAAGGGTATAATAGTCATTGAATTATAGTTTATAATTATGATCCATATAAAATAATTAAAAATTGATAAGAAGGTGATTTGGGCAAATATGATATTTTAAAAGCTTAAGAAAGGTATATAGGATATTTATAAGTTAATCTGGGCAAATAAGATATTTTGAAAACTTAAGAAGAGTATATAGGATATTTATAAGTTAAGCTGAGCAAATAAAATATTTTGATGTTTAATAGGGGTATATATGAAATTAACCTTATTATCATTGATGCTTAACGGCGGCAGTGGTGGTCGACGAAGTAGTGGTGTGCGCCGACAGAGGAATTGACCTCCACCAATCCTCATCGAGTGGAGCTCCGTCGCCGTCGGCCACCCTGTCAGGATCAATTTCAAACAACTTTAATACACGGCCAATTCAAGAATAAATAAAGAAGTTTGCGAAATAACACTTTGAGTAACAAGGAATTTTGTGTGTGTGTGTGTATATATATATATATCAATTGATTCAAAAGCTTACAAAGATCAATCAAAATCCCTAATCTGTTGATGAACACATATTCAACAGACGTACAATACTTCTATATTGTAGAGATCAAGAATTAAATCTTAAGGCTGAAATCTAACTACTCATGGTTTTCCCGCATATCTACTTCTACATACATAAGAATATTTATAATAGAAATGATTACAAACATAATCAAATAATTTAGCTAACAAAATCATTTAATTACGGATAGATAACCACATATCTTATCCATAACTATCATCCCTAAAATAAAGAAATTCATCTTTATCACATTCAATAGCTTTAATTATGATTTCTTCATTACCAATTTAACTTCATCAAACAGCAGTAACTTTGTTGTAGCAACATTAACTTTGCACTAGCAGTAATTTTGAACACTAATAGTATTAACTTTAAATACCCGTACTAACTACAAACAAACAGTATTATCATTCATTAGTATTATCTTCTTAAAACAAACTTTCAAATCCCAACACACCCTCTCGACCTGCACCAATCGCTACTCAACGAGTACCAATAGCACAAGTGAGGAAGACAGCGGTAGTGGTGGTCGACAAAGCAATGATGTGCGCTGACAGAGGAATCGGCATTGACGAAAGGTCCTAGTGGCGGAGCCCAATACCACGAGTGAGGAAAACAACAGCGATTGGTCTTCACTACGCCATCTACATCGTTTCACAATTGGGACATCTAAAACACGTTTCGATTCCACCTTTTGCAATTGGGACGGTGGCGGTAGCCATTTTTCAACAGTAAACACATATTTTTGTTTGATAATGATGTGTAACAATAGTTTTAGTTTTGTATTTGTTTTTGTTATTGCATTATCTTTACTACTCTATAAAGCACTTAGCTCTTTTTTAAGACAATTTTTTAAGTTAAGTAGTACAAGTAATATAGCATGTTTTACAATACATTCCAACAACAATCTTAACACTTTTAAAATAGTACAACCCAACTAGTATTATTTACAATATGTTCCAGCAATGATTTTAAACACTTTAAAACTGTCCAAAATTTTAATTACATAAAACTGTCAGCATTTAAATATATAATTAATACTTTACAATAACTTCTAGCATTTAAGACAATTTAAATACATAATTAATACTTTATAATAACTTCCAGCATTTAAAACTGTCAGAATTTAATTACATTTAACTCTTTTTTTAAGACAATTTTTTATGTTTAAGTAGTACAAGTAATATAGCATGCTTCACAATAATTTCTAGCAACAATCTTAACAATTTTAAAATAGTACAACTCAAATAGCACTACTTACAATATGTTACAGCAATGATCTTAAACGCTTTAAAACTGTCAAAAAATTAATTACAAAAAACTGTCCTGAATTTAATGACAGAAAACAGACCAAAATATGTTGCCTATATATTCCTTATAACTGTCTACAAAGAAGTGTTGATTGATGAGTGAATTACATATGTATTTAGCATGATCCAAATAATTATCACATTTACTTACTATTTTGAAAAAGTTTTATATTCTACCATGTAATATGATGGTTGATATCGCCAAATTTAGATATATATTTTAAGCGATGTCTGTTTTATTCTAGTCTGTTATTGTTTGTAAATAAGTAAAATACACTTAATTATCTTCATTTATTGAATTACAGGTTAAAAAGGCGGAATATGAAAAGTTTTGAGCAAAAAAACGGAAGAAACCAAAGAAATAAGAAAGCTGTCCGTGCCGACACACCTTCACTGTTTTGATCATATCTCAATCATACGAACTCGGATTGAGGTGATTCAAAAGGTCATGGAAACTAGACTCAGAGAGCTACAATTTCACTTTTATGGTCAAAGTCTAAACAAGCGATGTCGCGGCGCGACGTGACCTGATAAGAAAAGTTTTAAATTTTAAAAGAGTTTTGGATCGCGTCAAACTCACCCGTCGCGACGCGACACTTACCCGTCGCAACACGACGCCCCTATTTTCAGTTTTTTATATAAACGAACGTCCAGATCTGTTTTGGGGAGAACCATCCAACTTATACTACCCAAATACTGTCAAAACACGTCCAAAAGCATTCCGGGGGCTATGGAGCTCAGATTTGGAGGATTGGAGCTTTGATTTTAAAGATTTCGGCTTTAGATCATCCTGGTTTTATCATTCTTTCTTATCCATCTTATGTTTTTAATGTTTATTAATTTCCAAAAGTTTATTGGGATTTTTCTAGGCTAGTTCTTTCTTGTTTTCCTCCCTAGAGGAGATGAACCTCAATAAAGTTGATCAGTTTATGTTAACTTGGACATGTTTGCTATATAAATTGTCTTGTATTGCTTAATTGACGATCCACATGTGTTCTTGTTTCTGTTTTTGAAGTTTATTTACTGAGTTTATACAAGTTGGAGGACTAATCCACTTGTGTAACTTGAATCTTGATTGTTTAGGACCAATAGACAATCTAGATTGGTGATAGACCAATCCTAGGTTAAACTTCTAAAAAAGGGAAACTTTAATGTGTGTGATGAATATATAATGACCATTTATATGTTAATACATATTTTGTTAACCTAAACAAACACAAAGAATAAGTCTTTCTTGACACGAACTTAAAATCGGCTAATTATGTGTTTTGATCAATCTCATGACCATAAGTTTTTTTAAAAAACCATAATTATAGAGTTATAATCTGACCATGATTATAACTAATATAGGAATCGGTATATAGTGATTATATGTCCATTGCACGCATTAATTGAATTAATTAGCTAAAAAAAGGTGAAATCGAGTCTAGGGAGGGAAACCTTTGAATTGATAAGTTTAAATCCATAAAGTTTGTTGTTTTCACTTCCTTTGATTTGTTCTTGGTTCTTGTTGCTATTATTTAGTGAGTTGGATAATAAAGTTTGAATCTTTATTGATAAGATTCTAAATTCCCCCTTTTTAGTTGTTTTAGTTAGTTTAATATTTAATTAGTAGAGTTATATTCAAAATCATACTCGTTCCCCAAGTGTTCGACACCCGTACTTATTTACTATACTACGATACGATTAGGTTCTCTTGCCTATTTGTGTTGTAGTCGTGCTAAATAACTCGGATTTATAAATTTAAAACCGGTACGTTACACGCACATCAATGGAAATAGATGGTATGAATTCGTTCATACAAGAATAGAATGTTGTCATTTAAACGTAAGTGTTGCGTTAACTTGATATTTGCACGAAGATCACAACCACCATATTCTCCGGCAACATCACAAATAACATGTTGAATTGACAATCCGACAAATGAAACTATTTTACCCCGCCGCATCGCGCAGGTAAAATACTAGTTCTTTATCTATACATTATGGTATAAATGTTTTCTTACTATATTCAATAGTAAACATAGACTTTGGTTGACTATTTTTTATAATTTTTATTAAGAGTAAATTACATTTTTGGTCCTTGTAGTTTGTTCAAAATAACGGTTTTGGTCCCTGGATCCGAAAAGTTACGGGTTCAGTCCTTCTCGTCCCGAACTCATTTCACTTTTGGTCCATACTCCGTTAGCAAAGTGTTAAATATTTATAAATGATTGTTTTGCCCTTCTTTTTTACTTTTTCAAGTTTGTAACTATTTTCAGTTTTGGTACCTCGATGATTTTTATTTTAATCATGTTTACTTATTTAATTAACCATTTCTTACTAATTATATATAATTAAATATTATTAATACAACTCAACTTACCTTAATTAAATATATCATGGGTTACTACCATGTTTGCAACATAGATTCGATTTTATCTTTCATCTAATCTAGGGCTCTAAATGAACTCAATGTTACAAGTTGTTCTTATGTATGTATATTTAAACAAATGAATACGAACTATTATCTCATTTGTTCGTTTAAGTTCATACACACACAAACACACGTGCATGTGTGTGATATATTTGTTAATGTTTAATAGTGTTGGGTTTATATTATAATACATTTTTATATGCATTTGTTCATTACTTCATTTATGTACGTTTGTATTTAAACAAATGAAAATAAAAAAAACCAATTTTATAAATGAACTATCATGAGCACAATTTTTTTTCATTTATTAGTTTGTGTTTGTATATTTGTTTGGCTTAGAAAAACGAACGGACACAAATAAGTCCTGTTCATCTGTTTGTATCCTTGGTTAAATGATTCAATTACATTAGTAATGGTTAAGATGTTTTTAAGACCATATTTGTAAACGAATGCTTATATTGTTTAGTTATGGTGAATTTTCATACGTAAATTGTTTCAAGATCTTCATCTATAGTGTTAATTACACTAGAGTAAATTACAAACTTGGTTGATTGTTTTGAGATACTTGCTCGTGTTCGTTCGTTTATTTTTCAAGAACAAATAAACGCACACAAGCGGATAAACAAACAAAATTTTGTATACATGTTTGTTCTTTTATAAAATTAGTTTATTTGTGTTCTTTTTTTTCCTCTCCTTAAATACAAATAAACGTCAACAAACAAATGCATATAAAAATTTATAAGCAAAATCATTTATTATTAAACATAAACAAACATAATACACATATACACATTATATATATATATATATATACTTAAACGAAGGAAGAGACCATTATTCATATTCATTTGTTTAAATAAAAAACATATTTTTTTCATGTTCGCTCATTTATTAAACAAGCAAACTTCTTACCGGACCTTTCAAGAACAGTTTGTTGAACATTGTGTTTATTTACAGGCCTAAATTAGATGAAAGGTTCAAAATCAATTTCCTACCGAATATTTTAAGAACAATTTGTGGATATTTTTTTGGTTTTGGTATGGTAGGGTATTGATTTAAGAAAAAAAGAACATTAACGTGATAATGATTAGTTGTATTATTAATAATAATTAAATAAATATTACTAATAATAAATGGTAAAATATGATTAAAATAAAAAATCATCAAGGGACCAAAATTGAAAATAGGTACATACTTGAAGGACAAAATGGTCATTTAAAAGTATTTAACACTTAGCTAACAGAGTAGGGACAAAAAATGAAATGAATTCAGGTCGAGAAGGACTAAACCTATAACTTTTCGGATCTAGAGACCAAAACTGTTATTTCGAATATACTAGAGGGACCAAATCTGTAATGTACTCTTTAATTAATTATAAAAATCTTGTGTCATTTTTCACCAATGAACACATTAAGAAATTTGTGTTTTGGGAAAAAAGCGTTGAGTTCTTGATTCTTGATAGTTGTTTGAGGGGAACAAACTTAAATTCATTGGTGAACAAATTGACTTAAAATAGTAATGATGGAAAAATTCATATATTTTTAGTCGTGTTCAATTGGATATTGTTAAATTCATTTTAAAACTCGTATACTTTTGGTTAAGTTCATCATTGAACACAGTAATGATATGGAAAACTTGTAAATATTTTAGGTGTATTCATCTATGAACTTAGTAAAATTAATAATTTAATAGTAAATTATTTTTTGTTTATTTTGTTTTTTATTCAAAACTTAGAAGTGAGAAAAATAGGAGTGAGAAATAGATTGGAGAGAGAAAATTTTTAATTTACTATTATGCCTTCTTAAATTACAAAAAATTAAAAACATGATTAATTTATACAACAAGATCAAATTTAAATAAATGACTAAAATATTTGTGATCTTCACATTTTTAATAGTATCTTAACATATATTTGGTTGTAAAACGATATTTTATATAATATATATTTTCCAAAACCTAATACTAAACAACCACGTTATTATTTATATTGAAATATACATAAGTCGGTTACAAATATTTAGACTTACACACTAATATAAAACCAATATCCAAACACTTGTATTTAAAATAAAGTAGATAAAAAATTAATAACTAGAATTGAATATACGGTAACATTTTATTTTATAGAGTTCTAGTATGTTAAAATTATTTGGTTTGAATTCAAATATATTTAGGCTAACATTTTTAGGGATTGACTAAATAAACACCCCTAATTTACTAAAATGACACCCCTATCCTAACTAATTTCCTATCCTAACTAACCTTCTTGTTCTAACCAATTTTGTCTTAATTTGTAACTTTTGTTTTTTTAGCTGTATTATTAATTTAAAAAATATGATTGTTTTGTTATTTAATTTTATATTTCATATATAATACGATTTGTTCAAATTATGAAGACTTGGAGAAGTATTTGCTTTTTTGCAACAATTACTTATGATAATTCAATGGGTGAGCATTTGGTCCAAACCGAACTGAAAATCGACTAGAACCAAATCGAACCAGCATCGTATATAATCTTCGATTCGGTTTTCGGTTTTGTAACTTCATAATATTCGGTTTCAGTCCAATCGGTTTTGGTCCATTCGATTTCAGTTTTCTACTAGACCGAACCAGATGGTTTTGTTAAATAGTTTTTACCTTTTTAGGTTTAATTAAAATTTAATATGATTAAACATGTACGTATTCTTTTCTGAAATCCTTTAAATCACCTCCTAATTAATAATTTAATTAACATGAAATTCAAACGTTTGCAACTTTGGTGCATATATGGATGGCATTAACTTGTAACTCTCCATGTTTATGGAAGATGAAGCGGTGTCACAAAGGTTAGTGGAATGTTAATTACATCTCCCGTCAATCACTAACTGCTAATTAATTAAAATACATTATATATATATATAATACTGTATATATACTAGTAACAATAAATAGTTCCTAAAAGATATTACTTGTGGGTGAAGATGATTTTCGTTTTCTACATTCTTAACTCGAGCCTTAGGAAGTACTAATAACATCGTTGCTATTTACAATAACTCTAGTAGTCCATGTTTCTATAGATCATGGTTCGGTTTTTCGGTTAAGATGCCCATCCGTACCCTCCGGTGATAATTTTTGTTTCATCATGCTATTGCTTTGGGTTTGTCTGAATTCGTTATAGTTACTCCTGTTATTCTATCAAAAATAAAAATAACAGAGTAAGTAATAAAAAATGATTAGAGATGTCTTAAAATAAATATATAAAAAGAATATTATTTAGAGAATGGTTAACTTTACATTAATAACCATCTAACTAAAATTTATATGAAAATATATTAACACTATAAATGACTTCCATTTCAATGTTGTAATGTCCATATAACAACACCCTTGTGAAAAATATACCAGTAGTAAGTTTGACTAATAACAGTGAATTTGTATCAATAACGTCTTTTTTTATTAATATTTTATTTACGATATTATCGGATAAACTTTTTTTGTGTTTTTATTTGTTAAAAAACGTATGTGTCTACATATTTCTAAGTTCAACATATCAATCTTTATAACCCGAGATGACGTTTGGGGAAGAAGCAACTCGTTTATGCCTGTTTGTAAGTTGTAACCCACCTTATTAGACATTAAAAACACCGTGTAACACGTGAAAACACGCTTCTTTGCATACCTATCTCTAACTAACAACCCTCCCCATCCCAAGATGGACGGAACTTTGTCCGCAGCCGGCACCACTCTAATCTCCGTCTCCAAAACCCTCCGTCGCTCCACCGCCGCTGGCCAATCCTTTCGGAGTCAATTACCGCTCCTCCGCTCCAGACGGATTACAACAACCACCAACGCCGAGTTTCAGAGATCATCGGCAAAGTTGTGTTCCAAATCTCCGTTGTTTGATTGGAGCACTGCTGGAGCTGCGGTGTCTCCTGTTTGGTGCCGCTTGCAGTGTGTTTCGAGCTCCGCTTCTTCGTTTCCTTCCTCCAGTGGTGCTGATGGTGCGGACGTCATAGTTCTTGATGTTAAAGTAAGAAATTTCTCCCTACATCGCTTTATTTACTTTCGTTATTGTTAATTTATCAATTAACAAAGGCATTATGTTATTCTGAAGTATGCATTTTGTCTTTTCTCTCTAGGTCCAAAAAAACAATCATAGTTTTCTAGTGATTGAATAATGATCAAAAACCTAATCAATTTCACCAAAATGTTGTAATGGTTCCTCTCTCTTAAAAGGTCTCTAACAGATTCCAAAGAGGCCATCCAGTTTGGTAATGTTATAAATTGGAGTATTCTTATTATTACTAAAATCATTACTCATTAGTCATTAGCGTTATTCCTGTTAGTGTTGCAGAATTATAAATTAAATCCTGATTTGGACATGTGACCTTTCATATCAGAGAAATGAATTGACTCATTGAGATATTAATATGATATTTTCATGGTATGATGTATTTGGGAGCCACTCGATCGTGACTAGGGCAAATAATTTAAGGGCATCGAATTGCAATTGTGTGATCTGGTTGGACGAGTACTAACATAGTTAGCTGAACCCATAATCATAGGTTTGGAACCTTTTCAGGGAACATGGCTAAGGGGTGCAGGTGAATGTTAGATGTATTAGATATAGTGATATACTAGTCTATTATGCTTTCGATTAGCACGTTAAAATTCCAATTTCTTTTTGCATCCACCAATATCCAAAAGGTGACATCTGCATTCACATGTGATGTATGTCGAACATATTCCAGTTTCTGTTTCCGGTTATTCAGTTACCTATGTCCATTTATATAAGCAATATGCAGAAAGCTAGGCAATACAACAAGTAAAAAATGCTGCTGAACAAATATTGAAGTTAAAAGCAAACTAGATGATTAATTAAAAGCAAACTATAATTCCATACAACAAGAAATTTAGTGACTCAAAGGAAAAAAACATTATTTGTGTTTCATCAAAATGTGAGTTTGTACACCTTCGTGCTCCGAAAATTATATTCGGGAGAAAAATCATATAGCATTAGCTGTGAAGAAAAGTTTGCATGACTGCCAATTATATGATGGTAAAAATTATAGAGCAATAACAATCCATAACTGTACTCTTGAAGAAAGTCAAGAAACCATAGTGCATTAGCAATATGGATAACGTATATAGAGTTTTATTATGCAAGTAGTTCAATCTTTGGAAGATACAAAACCTGTAAGATCTTAACTCCAGTAATCAATAGATATACCTTGACCAGAATGATAAATATATATCATAAAAAGTAAAAGCTCTATATTTCAAATAAGTAGACTGATAGAAGCAATAGAAGTCTTCATAACAATATACATGGTTAAGGTTTGAATGATTTAAATGGATCTAGAATAACAAGACTTATATATTGATAAAGGAACTGTATCCTTGAAAATAACTACAGGTTTGAACACTATTCTTACTAGTATTTATGATATTGAGGAGTATATGCATCGTTAAGGTTTGAATGATTGAAATGAATCTAGAAAAGGTAACCATGCCCTAAACAAATCATGGCAAAAATCGGTTTTCTCACGGATTTGGTTTTTTTTATTTCTAGTTTCGGCTCTTGTAATACATTCAATTATCTTACCGTAACCTCACATTTTATATCAATGCGGGGTTTCTATTGTTCTATATTTATCATCAAATCAAATCTTCTTCTTGTGTTAGGGGATGACTTGTGGAGGATGTGCATCAAGTGTAAAAAGGATTTTAGAGAATCAAGTATGTAGAAAGAAACTTAAATTTTATAGGTATATATCATTATATCCTGAATAAATCACTCAACCTACTGATATTAATACCTGAACAGGCCCAAGTGTCATCTGCCAGTGTAAATCTTACAACAGAGACAGCAATTGTATGGCCTATGTCAGAGGTCAAGGTTACACCTGATTGGCAGAAAGTAATTGGACAAGAACTTGCAAAGAATTTGACAAATTGTGGGTTTACCTCTAACCTCAGTGGTAAGAATCTTCAATGGCATATTGCATCTGCAAAATTGATCTCTCTCTCTCTCTATATATATATATATTATAGAAAATGGATCAATAAAGGTCTTATGCTTAAACATAGAACCCAAAGGCCAAATCTGGACTATTAGATTTCTTAAATCAATGGTCAAGATCTAACAATGTCATTATTGTAATTAATTAAAGAATTATAAGATGTAATTATAGAAGGAAAAGTATTATGGTAATCCCCCTTCCCTTAAATCACGCTTTTTTTCCCTCTAAATCTCATCAGCAATTACCAGCCGAAAATGATTTTCTTTTTTTCCCTCCAAATCTAGTCCAACCGAAAATGATAACATCTTTCACACGCCTTTCCTTTTTTTCCTCTAAATCTCGTCCAGCCGAAAATGATAACATTTTCCACACGCCTTTCCTTTTTTTTCCCTCTAAATCTCGTCCAGCCGAAAATGATAACATTTTTTAAGTTGAAAATGATAATTTTCCATATGAAAATGATAATAATATACAACATTCAAAAGGATAACATTATCTAGATGAAAATGATAAAAATAGACTCTTTTACAGCCGAAAATGATAACAATTTCAATTGAAAATAATAACATTTTGCAATTGAAAATGATAACAATATACAACATTCAAAATGATAACATTATTCAGATGAAATGATAAAAATAGACTCATTTTCAGCCGAAAATGATATAAATACACATGTTTTTAGCCGAAAATGATATAAACACACATGTTTTTGGCCGAAAATGATATAAATACACATATTTTTAGCCGAAAATGATATAAATACAATCTTCCAGCTGAAAATGATATAAATACACATGGTTATAGCCGAAAATGATAAAAATTCACATGATTCAAAATGATAACATTTTGGTATCATTTTCATATGGTTTGCATTTTCGAAATAAAATTTTCAGAAATATGTGAAGAGTGGTCTTGTTTGAAAGAGTATATGGCAATATCAAGTTGACTATTTAGAATTTACGATGCTTGTTGAACCACCATCCATCGGCTCTTTATAACCTTCATTGTCTGCCAGGATGTATAAATTGGATGTAGGTGCTTAGAAGATTTGCCAAATTTGCTGTTTCGTTTTCATCTTCTTCTCTTGATACTAATCCAAACCTGATGCTTTTTATTTACTTAATTATGTTTAGTTATTTAAAGTTTATATACTTCCGTCACATGTTTTATTGTTTGGGGTTAAAGTCGGTACGTAGTCAGTTTTGTTGTTTTTGAAAAGGTGGGAGTTGTGGGCTACTTTTATGGGTTAGATAGATAGATAATTTGGAAGTGGTGTTATGTTCTCCCTTAAGTTTTTTGAAATTAATCAATGGAGAAAATTCACCCCCACAACTTACCGTAATTTCTCGATTGGCATTTCCTTTAATATATACAGTACATCGATCTTTTTGTTTTGTTCCCGACAATTACATGGTTACGGTTGACCCTACAAGAATCCTTGCATAGAATGCTCACTAGGTGTACAGGTTTCTGCTTAATTTTCTTTAAAAACTTCTGCAGACAAGTGGAGACTTTGACTTTGACTTTGACTCATTTGATGTGGTAATTAGTACTGAAGCTTTATGGGTAAATGGCAGGTGAGGCTGCTTCTGAAGTAGAGTCATCTTAGAAATGCAAAGGGTTGTTGTAAGAAGCAAACCATATTCCTTGGTGGTATGTTCTTTTGTTACTCAGCGACTAGGTTTTTATTTATTAATTTATTTATTTTCTCAACTTTCTTTTGGCTTCATACTGGCAAGTTTTTTAACACCACCTTAGAAACATTGCTTAAGGCTCTACTTTTTTTTTTTTGGTGATATATAGTAGGTGGGCACCCTCACATTTGGATTTTGGTATGGCCTTATTAGCTGAAGTTGTGTGTTATAGAAAATTTCATGTCTTCAGGATTACTGTACATTTGTACTTGATGATAATTATATATATATCGAAGAACGTTCTAGAACCTACCTTTTTATTAGTTTGTACTAAGATTTATGTTTTAATTATATCTGTTTCTTATAGTTCATGGATACTTGACTGGTTTCATTTTTATTCTTTTTCTGTAATTTGAGCTACATGCATTTTAAAGATTGATATATTGTTAGAACTTAAAATTGTTCATTTATATTTTAGTTAAGTTTTATTTTGCTATTGAAATTAGTCATAGTACAAACCTTAATAATCTAAGCATTCATATTTTCTCATGTATAATTGTTCTCGGCTCTCTCTCCATGTACAAACCTACAAACCGAGTTCATATCATTGTGTTTGATTGCTTAGTTTTTGTTGATACTTGATACAATTGGAATATACAATTGGTATCAGAGCTAAGAGTGGTTCAAGCATAGTTTTTTTTCTCTTCATCGCCGCTGTAGCTTTGATTTTTTTCACCTATCCGCTTGCTTGGTTGAATTAAATCACCTGCTTGTTAGCGTCCTTCAATTAATTCTCCTGCTTGCTTGCTTGCTAGTCTACTTTTTTTCAACTGACGCATGCGAAGAACCCTAATTTTTTTTATGAGTATTTAGGTCAAATTTGGGGTTGCTTAGTTTGATGTTTATTTGAAGATTGGGATTGGAATCATTTTCTTTGGATTGAAAATTAAGTAAAAAAGTTGCTTAATTTGAGGGATTAGGTTAGTTTTTTTTGTTGTTCGACAGGGAGTAAAAATCACATTTGTTCTTCCCCAATTGAATCGTATTTGGTTTTAATCGTATTTGGTATCTCAATCGCACTTGGTATTTCAATCTTATTTGTTGGAATCGAATTTCCACGTTGAGTTCTTCCAAGCGCATTTCAGCAATTATAATGTACAATTGCAATTCCGAATCACAATTCCCCAATCGTAATTTACCGATCGCAATTCCCCCGATTGCAATTCCTTCAATCGAAATTTTCCACCAATTACATTTTATTCAATCACAATTCTTCACCTTTACATTCACTCAAATATCCATATTGTCAAGTGTCAACCATATTTCGTGCCAAAGAAGAAGAAGTTATCAAATTAAAGAAGGAGATAGAAGAAAAGAGTGAATATCTTCTTTTATATGTAGACAATGCCAATAAGCAGCAAAAGAGAGCAGATGATCTGGAAAAAAAATGCCAAACTTACTCTATAGCTTTCATAGTGACTAAAACACTTAACATATCAGAAAACAAATATCACGAGTTTGAAATTGAAGAAGGTGCCAAGATAAGAAATTTTGAGTAACAATTGTTGGATATTAAGAGCAAGTCTCATTTAGAAAGTATGAATTTTGAACCGAAAGGAATCAGTTTGTGCTTATAATTCAAAAATTGGAACAAGACTTACAAAATTGTGTAGAAGAAAAGGTCACGACATCTTCTAAATTTGAAAAAGTTCAAAAGTAAGTATTTCAAAGGAAAAGAAATCAAGATTGTTCCTATAACAGTATATACAGGTGAACATCAAAAAGTGTTGTGTATCCGAAAACCACTTATTCTAAGGATGATCATATCACATTCAAGTCTTACATAGACTCATAGAGAAATTCATAAATAGGGTTAATCTTCGGAGTAAGCTTTGGAATGAAATTAAAGATAATTCTGAAGGAATGAAACATCAATGTCTTCCTCAAAACCATTATGGCTTTGTTTCTCGTGTTACTCATCAGGCTTACAAGAATTGTGTTGCTCGTCGTGACATGAACAAGGCCGTTTATAACTTCGTGAATCATAACTCTACTCATCCATCTATGCGTATTAGTCAAACAAGATCGTATTGGAATGCTAACGCGAATGCATGTATTCTTGTGTTACCTAAATTGAAATATTCATTTGTAGTTCGTTCTATCAAATATCTCTTAAGATTTTCTAAAGAGAAAATTTACAACAATCCACGTTACTTTTCATCATGTGTCTACCATAGGAAGATATTTGTTCAAAAGATTAAGGGGGAGCAAGTTACCAAACAATATCGAGTCATTGTTGATGATCAAGAGCTACGTTCGAGTGGGAGTATACTTTTGTTTGATGAAAATTAAATAGGATGTTGAAACCGAAATTCTCTCAACATTCATTTTCCATTTATGCTCAAGATCAAATGCTCGAGCGAAGTAGACAATCTTCATTTATTATGTTTAATTGTAAAATGGACACAAAGGGAAAGAATGTTAGAACTTAAAGTTGTATCTATTTATATTTTAGTTAAGTTTTATTTTGCTATTGACATTAGTCATGGGTATGTTTAGTAAATAATTTATGCGTACATATACTTGTTTTGTTTACAAACACTAATAATATAAGCATTTATATTTTCTCATGTATAATTGTTCCCGGCTCTCTCTCCACATACAAACTTACAAACCGAGTTCATATCACGTATACTTCATTACTTATCTGTGCATATAAATTGTAAATAGTCTCGGAAAAATTGATAAGTTTAGTGGTAAGTTCCCACCAAGTTGATATAACCCTGTAACTTGACTTGATTGTCACAACTTTCTTATATGTGCTTGTCACCTCTCTAGAGAACTCAAGCGGGGTGTTTGGGTAAGCTTATTTTTGAGCTTAAGTTTATTAGCTTTTTAGCTTACGAGTTTTTTAGGTTTTTATCTTTTGAGCTTATTAGTGATAAAAGTGTTCAGATTAATTTATGACTTATAAGATAATAAGTTTCTTTTAAAAAAGCGTTTGACTTAGCTTATTTTTGTAAAATGACTAAAAAATACATGCATACATTTGAGAAAGAGAAGGTGCTGGGAAAAGGAAGAAGGATAAGGATATATATGTAAATGTACAAAGATAAACTCATGTGAAGATAAAAGTTGTTGTCACTATACATATCAAAATTGACTTATTTTTACTAAAGATAAGCGCATAAGCTTAACCTAATAAGCTAAGCCAAACACCAAATTTTCCTGTAAGCTCAAAAAATAAGCTAATAAGCTAAAAAGCCCATAAAATAATATATTAATCTTATATAAAGTAAAAGTTAGATAATGATAATAGTCTGGGCGGGTAGTGAGAATTCAGAACCGCATGTACGGGGTGGATACCCAATTTAATTATTTGAAATCGGAACCGTGTGGGGGCAGTTACCCGCAACGAACAGAATTGAAAAGGAGCGGGTATCCACGGTTCGGTTCACGGTTACCCGCATTTTGTCTTGTGTTTTGATGTACATGAAAAAAAATACTTGAGAATAAAGTTATTCTGTGACAAACTAAAACATGTAACACTTAGTATACTAGAAAGTGAAATCAAGAGTATTGAGGATTGAAGTCGTCGATCGCCAATAAGTTAGGTGTATAGAGTCGCCGATCGCCAATGTGGTAGCGCAATGACTTGATCAAACAAAATTAATGGCATTGGGGGGTGAACAAAGAAAACACGATATGTGATGAAGATTTTCTTAAAGATCAATTTTTTTAATTATGAAATATTATTTATACAAGGCGGGGCGGGTACTGCAAATAGTAAATTTAGAGAACCGAACCCAACCCAAGACTCGACGAGTATCCTTATTTTCAGGTCACAAGTTGCTTGGTTATAGGTTTTTTTTGGTTTCAGATCATACTGGTTAGTTCGATTTTTTTGTTTTTAACATCCCTCGTAATATATAGTAACAACAATGCCATAAATGCAATTTAAATATATTATTTAACTTATTTATCTCAGGGTAGGTCTCTAAGTTAATTTGCAGTTTTACTTTCGGGAAGCAGTTATCTACTCACACATATCACTGTCTATATCTTCCCACTTATGCGAGATTGGATAACGTTGTTGTTGTCGTCATTGTCCCACAAATATTGATATATAAAAAAAGACATTTAATGGTATGGAAAGCTTGGACTTTGGCTACTTTCAAAATGTAAATAACTAGATGAATTGAGTTGCGCTTTGTTACGGGATTGTTGTGTTCAGTATATTCTTTATTTACATATTTACAGTAATGAAAATCATAAATTATGAAAGTAAGAATTTATATACTTGTTAACTTCTAAAACTATTTATATATTAGATGTGATATTAATTTTTTCATTAGTAAACTTTGTTTATCTTTAATTTTATTAATGTATTTAAGCCATGTTTTTTAAAACATATTACATTTTGAAAACTTTTCAAAGGATTTATAGTATTAAAAGTTTGATTTTTTTTATGAAACAGGTTTTAAAAAGGATTGTATATAACCAATTTTTTTGTGAAGTAATATTTTTTTTTGTTTCATTGACATATTTAGGGACTTTTTTTTATAAGATATATTTGGAGTTTGGATGAAATTTTATAAGATTTATAGCATGAAAAGTTTGACTTTACGAATTTCAAAAATAAGAGAATAAATAAGAATGAAATTATATAGAGTAAGTTGCTATTAAGAAAATAAGAAGTTAAAAGAACATTGGAATAGAAAGGAAATAAGAGGTAAAAAGGGGGTACAAAAGAAAAAAAGGGAGAAAGAAAGGGCTTAAAAGGAAATGGAGTAAAAAGTAAGGAAAACACAACTAGAAATAAAGGAAGAGAAGAGAGAGCAATTCGAACTCGGGACCTTTGATTTAAAGAGCAAAGCCTTAGTGACCTTGGCTAGAGAGGAGATTGGTTATAGCTACGCAGAATGAGAATATATTATGAAAAAAAAAGCGTTGGTTAGAAAAACCCATTTATGAACAGTAAAAACTACGCTTGTTAAGGGCTTGCACAACGTATATATTATAAATATAAATATAAGAACTTCTGTAATGTGGAAGTATGATATTAATCGAGATAAAGTATGACTACTCGCCTTAGGCCACCTGTATGGTTTACCCGAGAGTCTTCGGGCTCCATTGGTTGCTAAACGGGTGCTTGGGGAACACCTGTACACCCCTACCTTTTAGGTAGGTGGTCAGTTTCCCCAACCCGACCTCACCCGACCTTTTTTTTCTTTGCAGTATAAAAGAGAGTAAGAAAAGGAAAAAATGTAGGGTTAGTTGGGATAAACTAGGGTTTGGGATAAGAGAGAGAAATGAGAGGAAAAATGATATGACGTTTATATGTCATTTAGGTAAAAGAGAGGTAAATCGTACCAGTGTGGGCTATACGGTCTTATGGTTTTCTATTCTTAAACAATTTTTTCCCCAAGAATACTTAAGTAATGAATAAGTTCTAACGTTAGAACCACTTAATTACCTAGTAGTTACTCTTATTATCCGTAACACAAAGATTTTGGTAATATATTATAAGAACATAATCAGATAATTTTATTGAATGTTAAATTGTTACAAGGAAGATATATAATTGGCTTAGTAGGCCAATTTTGTTTACTACATGATCTTATTATTGGAAAGCATGCAACTCAAGCCGTATTTCAGGCTAACAACACCAGACCTCGCACATCCTGTTACCATAGCTCAAGCTCGATCGGGTTTAGGTTAAAAGAACAGGAACCAACTTGATCTCGATCCAGTCGACAGTGAGATCATCGCAGCCTGTCCTTGGCACCAATGTCACCGTTGCATACTCTTCGCCTTTGGTATTTGTCTCCTCCAACAACTCATCTAACCCGAACCTTGCCGAACTTGTCATATATCAACATATTTTTCATATCATTGTGTGGAAGCTGGGCAAAACCACCCACATATTCGGGATCACATGGCGTGGTCATGACACCGTCTTTAACCTTGTCATTCACAAACACGTCGAACTTGACGAACTTGCTACCGTTGAATTTGATTCTTTTAATCTGCAAAACCTCCTTGGCTTTCTGCTGATCCTCTTTGGTCCTGTTCACCGCAGGCCTCTTCACACGAACCTTTATGATCTCGCTTAGTTTCACGGGGAACCTAAGTTGGTCCACGGTTTTCACCTCTCCGATTGATGCAAGTAGCAAGTCTTTGCTACGTTTAGCTGGTCGACTGTTGCGCCAAGGGAACACATCCTTGGACTCTTCAATGTAATTGTAGTTGAGTTTGTTTAAGTTGACAGAGTCTCTGTTGTAGACACGTACCAGGTCCTCATTCTCGTCATAGAATACATATGACGCGTCTAGCCAGTCAGCTTCCGTGGGTTCCACGTGACCTGGAATTCCTAAATCCTTTCATAGCTTCCACATACGGTCAACATTCGCATGATGGATGTAGAACAAAGGGTCATACCCTGCCGAGTAGAGGTTACCCATGTCCTCGTGATTCAGTTTATTTGAGTCGCCAACCCATCTGTGTACAGCCGTGTGACTATTGGCTTCGACGGATCCGACTGACGGGTTTTTGCATTGGGGCCCGGCAACGTATTCTCCGCCAAAGAAGCTTATAGTATCACATCCATTCGTCACCAAATCCCGACGGACTGTGCTAAGATTGCATGCTATCTGTATATCATTTGTTGTGTTACGCTCAGTGCCATGGTAGTCCAGATCTACTATTTCTGGGAGATGACAGGGGTTCCGGTAAACGTCGTACAGAGGGTTTGGCTTGCCGTTATCTTTTTGCGGTATAAAGATTTCAGGGATCATCATTCCGGCTGGATCGTCCCACTTCCAGTAAGGTAACGCGAAAGTTGGATCATTAATCAACTTACCAAGAATTCTTTCATAGAAATAAAGGTACCACCGATGAAACGGGAAGAAGAGCCATGAGTAATGAATCTGGAGATCGATCTCTGGGAAACCGCTATCAACTTGAGTGTAACCTCCGTTGCAATAAGCACAATGGATTTTAGCTTGTTGGTTGAAGCTATGTGGGTGGTCTTCTGGGAGATCTCTCATGGCTTGGATGGCTTTCTTATACTTCTCCACCTGTTCTTTAGTCCCCTTATGTGCCGGCCATCTCATCCTCACCGTTTCTTCACGTGGAAACTCGAAAGGTTTAATCGTCTTCCCGAGGTTAGGAGGGCAAGATTTTTGTGTCCTTAGAGCCTCATCAGGATTCCCAATGCTGGAACTCGCGTCCTTGCATGCCGATGTGATATCAGGAGATGTTATGGGATTAGCCAATGCTTCAGGCAACGAAGTGAGGTTCGAGGCGGTGTAAAGGCCGCCGAGCCCCACCAGAAGGTTCCTCCGGTCTACAATATTGGCGGGAAGAATGAACTTTTGGAGGTCGTCAGCTGGTGCATTACCGTTGCATGAGACTCTGGACCCATGTGTTTGATTGGTTCGAGTCTTGAAGGCTCGTAGGGAGATGAAAGTGGTGGTAAGTGGAAGTAGTGAAGAAGACATATTACATATATATAATATTTATAATTGGTTAGTCGATTATAATTAGTACGTGAAGGAAGATATATGGAGTGGTGGTTTTCGATGTATACTTCGAACTCCTATTTATAAGTGATCGATCCATATATACATGCATATATACATGCATATATATATATATATATATATATATATAGACAAAAGTTCAAACGAGAACTGTTTTTCGTATGAGAACTGCGAGAACGTATCAATCTTACCCGTCAAATTCCCCCTCTTTCAATTGGATTGCCCACCCATGAATTCCCTACATGTACCCTGCCACACTCAATCCCCTCACGATCTCCATCCATAAATTCCATTATCCAAAATGAACGGCTAAGATTGGTTCTCGCGGTTCTAATAGAAAAACAATTCTTGTTTGAACCTTCCCTATATATATGTGTACGGAAGAATAAATCAACTAAGTACGTACAAAAGTCATGTGATTCATTTGTTTAACAACATAATAATAATAATAATAATAATAATAATAATAATAATAATAATAATAATAATAATAAATTTGTCGCATGAAACATTGAAGCCCCAATCGCCGTGGAACGTACACAGGCGCCGCATCTACTTCCATGCACATTAAAATCCTTCGTTTTAATTAAAGTAACCAAAAAAGCAGAAAATATTTCTAACCCATCCGGATTTATTTGTATGTATCCTATATATGCCTTTTATTAATCGATTATTAGGATTTATTATGATATTTTATAAAATAAATGAAACTCTAGGTAAATATTTAAATCAAATCAAGGGTATATATAATAGATTTTTATTTAAATTATATTTAATCACTTTCTTAAATATTTCTCAATCTTTCTCTTCTAGATCTGATCATGTCCATTCCTCTTCCCTTATTCACTCGTCCTCATTCAAAATGCAAAACCTAATTTTGTCCATGCATATTAACCATCGCCCCTCCTATCTGCAAGCCGTCTCCATCTGCTCCGACTAATGCCGCTCCGCAACACCACTGGCGAGCACCACCAACCACCTGCTATTCGACTACCTACCCCACCCCTTCCCAATGTAGATCTTCGCGGCCGGCGACGAGGAAATCAAATGTAAGGCGCCGCAACCGCTCTGTTTTGCGATAACCCTCGTATCCATGACCACCGCCTGGCCTCCACGGAGCCACCATGCTCGACATTAGAGGGTTTGCCGGAGAAGATCTTCCATCGTCGGAAACCATCGATAACCACCACTGTCTCCTCTAGTCGTCGGTCGTCGATCACCTAGATCTACACCGCCTACTGTTCATCTTAGGTCCGCGTTGTTCATCTTGGATCCGGCGCCAACCACCACCTTCACCGGTGTCATTGGCCATCACCGTTGTTGTTCATCTCCGATCCATGCCTACAACAGCCTTCACCATCGAAGAACACCAACAATCAGATTATCAATTGTTGATTTTTAGGTTTATACGATGTGTTTATTTTTCCTACATCTTTGTTCATCATGGAACACCAACCATTGGTTTTTTCTAGATCTTGTTTCTAGTGGTGATTTTATATTGAGAAGAAGAATCGAGATTATTACTTATTCTATTTTTTTCTATTTTGATTTGCTAGATTAAAATGGGTTTTTGAATATTTTGGTTTCTTGTTCATATCAATAACAATATATGTTGATTATTGGTATTTGTGTTATTGTTCATCATTGAACTGAAAGTTAGAAATATGTTTCATTGGTTGTTCATTATAGTTATTATGGATGTTAATATATTGTTATTTGTATTAACATGTTGATGATAAAGTTGCATAAATTTTTTTATGAAGTCTTTAATGTTGAACACAATATTATTGGTTCTTTTTCTTTTTAAATGGTAAAAATAATTTATCTTTGACTGTGTTTACGTGTGAACATAGCATGATAATAAAAAAAACTACTAAACATTTTAGTTGTGTTCACCGGTGCACACTATAAAATTAAGAAAATACTACAAGAAAAATATTTTTAATTTAAGATTTATGAGAGGGAAAACATGAGAGAGAAAATATTTGTGTTACTAATTTACCCTTTTGAATTAAATAAATGTATTAATTATGATCAAAGTGATCAAATCAAAAATCAATCGATGACTGAAATTGCTTCTCGCACTTTTCGCAAATAAAACACTTTTCGTATTAACTCTCCCTATATATATAGATAGTTGGTAAAGCAGAAAGAATGTAATGATATGGCATGAAAAAGATGATATCATTGATGATATACAAATATGACAAACAAATCCCGGTAGAAAATGGAGAAACAATAACATAAAAATCAAATTCAAATTAATTTGGAGGGGGTTGGATCGATGTAAATTGTGGAGTTGTATGAAATATGTGGAGGTTTTATGAAAATTATATATTAACGTAATCAATTACATGCTATTTGTAAATTATGTTTAATAACTTGTAATATATTTTGTTTAGAGCGTCTTATTTTTATCTATGTTTTGATATAAATTTTATTATAATACTACATTTTTTTAAAATTTTGATTTGTTTTTTATTTTTATTCTCTCTACGTATCATAGGCGATATACTTATCAATTTTTTGGTCTTTCGATAAAAAAATTAAAATTATACCATTTTTTAAAATTGTTATATTATGATAAAATTTAAATTGAAACGTAGATAAAATTTATAATGAACTAAAATGTACATTAAATAGTTGATGCATTCAAAATATAATTAAGAATATATTATATTGATTTGACATAGTTTAGTAACCTTTTGTAAAATATATAAAGATTTATCATTAAACGTAATAGATAAACATAAATGTATCAACGTAAAATTAAAAATATTTATAATAATAGAGCTCAACTCAAATAATGAATCATCAATCAATATAAAAATACATAAGAAAATTTAAAATTTATAACCATTATTGTGAATTATTATTGCTCGTCAAATTATATTTATTTGTTAGTTATATTGGTCGGTTCTTACGCATGAATTATGATTTGCTCTTTTTTTCTTTTATGATATGAATGTTTTCATTTACTTATTAACAATATATGTCATATATATATGTATATATTTGACAAAGTAGAGAGAAAAACTATTTTATTCGCACGAAAATGATGATTTCAATGATGACATAGAAAATTTGTAACGATTCGTAAACCACGTTATATTGAGTTGTTTTCAATATGTTTTACAACCACTTAGTGGATCTTTTAAAACCATTAACGTGTTCACAAATTACCACTACCACTTTGGAGCTCTTTAAACTTGATGGTTAGTGGGCGAGTAAATAATCGTCTAGAAACTATCATTCGACATAATTACCGGGTAGTGAAACAACCGTCATATTAGTAAGTTTTGTGACTACCTTTACAAATTGGAATTTTATATATTAAGTTTTTTCATTTGTAACTAATAACTTTGCACATAAAAGTAAGATTATTATTACATGAATATTTGAATTCAATGTTATCATTTGTTTTCAATTATATTTTATTAAACAATAAAAAAAATTATACTCAAACAATTTATGTATGTATAAATAGAATTTATTCTATTTTAGGATCTTAATTTTATGTGATGTAACTTGAGTATACGTACTTATAGACACGCCGTGGTCAAAGACACGCCCCTGGTCCATGTAGGGTTAGGGATGACCGTTCCCTATTGAGGCATGCCCAATGCCTCCTCAGGCACGCCCGAGGCACGGTTCTTGAGGGCACGTTTGTGACCGCCTCGACTATTCTATATAAACAACTGGGTTTAGCTTAGAAATCACCAAAAATCCAGTTTTAAACTCATCTTAACAACAAACAATAACCATCTCTTGATATACAAAGTATATAAACACTAATTTGACCATTGAAATCACCAATAACACTTTCTCTCTCTAGAAAGATGAAGAACACAAGGATTCAAGGATTTCTATTATGTCTGTGTAAATTTTACAACGGAATATTGTCTCAATCTTCAATAGCCACTTTGTATTAACTCAAAACTTCTTAATCTATGCTTGAAAAGGCGATATCCTCACTCTCTCTATTTTCTCTCCAACACACACACATACTAAATCTTGGGTATATAATACCCCTTATCCAATTACAACTTATTACTCAAAACAACTTTACTATTCGACTCATTCTCTTATCAATTTCAAGGTTTGCCCCAAAGGATCAACTCTCCATACTCTACTACTCAAAATAAATACTTTTGATTTAAATCATAATTTTATAAATTTGGGGTGTTACATCGGCCAACACTCTATCCCATAAAGCAAAGTTGGTCAAACCGCTACTCTATAGAACTTTCCTTTCAACTTCAAAGAGACTTTCCTATCACATAAGACTCCCGTGGACGCTCTCCACTTGACCCAACCAGCACTAATATAGTGTGTCACATCCTTATCAATCCTTCCCATCTTACGTAGAGAGGAACCTAAATACTTAAAAGACTCTTTAAGGTGTAAAACTTGATCCCCGATGCGAACTTCCTCTCTCTCGTTACTTCTGTCTTGATAAAAGTCGCACCTAAGGTAAACAATCTTATCTCGTCTAATTCTATGTCCTTTAGCCTCTAACGCTGCTATCCAATGTTCAAGCCTAAATTTTTACTCTGTTGTCTCCACAACTAGCACGATGTCATTAGCAATGAGCATACACCATGGTATGTTCCCCTACACCCTACGTGAAAGCTCATCTAAAGATCTAAGTTTGAATTCCATGCAAATGACATATAACATACATAAAAAAAAGATTAATATATTTAAAGAAAAAAAATTGTGACACTTGTTAGTAAATTAAATGTTCGAGTACTATGGTTTGTTGAACATTATTATCCGTAGTGATTAAGCTTTAATAGTAGACTCTAAACTACACATTTTTTGTCGAATGAAGCCCCGATCTAGGGAGACACAGTAGACATTAATTAAAACCTTCGTTTAGAGTAACATAACAAGAAACAGTAAATATTTCTAACCAGCCTATCTAAATCCATTTGTGTTTAGTTAAAAAGAATCATTTGGTTAGTACTTAGTAGTCACTCGACTTTGATACTTATCGATCCAGGTTCGTTTAGAATTTACTAAGTTTCGCTCATCCTGGTTAGTTTAGGTAAAGCTTGAATTAGGCTTGGGGCCGGACTGATCAAATGGGTTATGTTAATATCATAAGGTTATTGGCATATCTACATGTGTTCTTGTAAATGTGGTAAATACTGGAGATAAAAAATCGATGACACTAATTTCTCTTCAAATTTATTTGACATGACTAGAGTCAGAATTAGGATAATATCAAAATCCTTAAGATTCAAGTTACCCAACTAATATTAGTTTGGAATTAGTTTTCAAATATGCATCAAAGTTGTCACATTTTGTTATTATATGTATCAAATTTGGAAACTACTATTTAATACAGAGAAGTTTCAAAATCTATCATTTTGGGTACCATAACTTTTTATAGTATGTTACTAATATTACTAGCAGGTCACCATGTTTTAAACATTAGTTTATTTGTAACAATAATAATAATAATAATAATAATAATAATAATAACAATAACAATAGTGTTTTCAATTATAGAGAGAACAAGAGAAAGATAATGGAGAGGAAGAAATTATATTATGCATTACGTAATTCTCTATTTATAGGTGTACAATAGATAAGTACTAAATATTCAAATCTCTTAACTAGGGTAATACATATCTCTAATAATCTTATCTAATATTAGGGAATAAAGATATATATCCATAATTATCCATAACATTCTCCCTTAAATGTCCATTAAAAGTATTATGTCACGTTATAGGTAAAACCCAATGGGACAAAAACCTTATGAAGGAAAAAGAGTACGTATATACTTCAATATGCTTGGGATGTTGGCTCATTAAAAATCTTGTTAGGAGAACCCAGTGAGACAAAATAATGACGAAGGATAATAGAGTGCAACGCGTATTTTCTTCCCCTTATGATCACATCACTTGAGATCATTAAATTGGTATAGCCCAATGACCAATATGATGAACTATCTACTCAAATGTTGTTGTAAGAAATTCATTGGTAGATAAATCAACTACGTCATTGCTTGAATGTTCTTTATTGTATCATATTGTGTTTCCTAGTGAAAGCCTATATTTGCTTGCTTCATAAATTACTAAGACCTTCGCAATACTAGATGAAACGGTTGTAATTATTTGCTTTGTAGAATGCCGTCATTAACTTGTGGTGTCACCTATTGTAATATATATATATATATATGGTTTGAGACCAATCAATACGAGATCTAACATATATCTTGCATTAACAAAACCAACAAAACTTCTTTTGATAGGTTAGTAAAATATAAACTTGTGTTCTTCGTACCTTGAAGTTATCAAAATATTGGCTTTGATGCCTCTTCATATGACAAGAATTATATCTAGCAAATAAATTCAGTAGAGGTAACATTTAATGTCATCTATGACTAGCAATAAATATTAATGACTCAAGTAATGTTTAAATATGATACTTTTGAATCAAGAATCTTTTCACCACTTTTTGAAAGTCAGAAAAGGGTTATCTTCAATTCAAAGTGACCTCATAATTATTTGAGTGCTTAATGATATGATCTATTCATGTAATAATTATAATTATAATTATTGGATTTCGGGATGGGTTTGATTTGCACAAATCCATGGATTAAGCTTTCATACGTGTTTGAGATCTTCATCTTCAAAGGATTTTTTCCATCGGTTTCATTTTATCTGCTACGGTGTTTTTCGATCTGGTGTGTTTTATAAGGACCGTTTTTCATTCATATAACCTAGATTTTTTAAGTCTCCATAAACAACCATTATGTGGGTAAACAAAAGTGATAACTTAAGTTATATGGTTAGCTAGTCACATATATTGTTTTTTAAACAAAAGATATCACAAAATCGTATTGAATTTATTTCATTAATGAGAAGGGTTTCCTTAATTCTTATTGTTTGATGTTTAATAGTCATCTATGATTACATAAGGGGTGTTTAGACATTAGGATTATCTTAGATGGGAAGAGCTATGTTGAGCCGAGAAGAAAACCGAGAGAAATCATCATCGTTCCTTCATCATATCGAGTGGAATTTGCAGGAAATCAATCAGGTGTGATTCCTCACATCCTTACAATCATTTAGGTATTGAGCTTTTACCAATTGGTTAAGTTTTAAGGGATTGTTGTTCGTCTTTTGTATGTATCAAGAGCTTCGAGAGAACCGAGCACATATTTGGACTTTTGGACTCGTAAAACGTGATAAAATGGAATTAAACCAAAAGGATTTTCTTCGTCGATGTTTGGAGTACATTGCACTTAGAACTATGTAATTTTATTAAGTTTTGAGTGAGATTGTATTTCGTTGATAGAATCGTGAAATTCAAGGATTGAGTCCCTTAAGGGATTCCCCTATATCATAAACCACAATTAAAAATTTGGTGTGTGTTTAGGTTACAATCGTAAATCTCACATGAGGCTTGAATCATAATCTGTTTAACTTTAAGAATAATAAAACAGGGCTAGTAGGTTGAGTCCCTTGAGGATTCCCTAACTCGTAAGTAGGATCGAAAATGTAAGTCATAAATCAGGATCATAGGATGAATCTTAAATCAAAGTCATGAGATGAATCGTAAATCAAGATCATAAGATGAATCATAAATCAGAGTCATGAGATGAATCATAAATCAGTATCATGAGATGGATCGTAAATCAAAATAATGAGATGGGTCATAAATAAGAATCATGAGATGATTCGCATATCCGAATCATAATGCCGAATCACAACTTATAATCAAAAACCAGAATCATAAACCATGGACTAAATTACGGGTCAGAAGTTGAGTTAAGGGTGTGAATCATAGATTGTACCATAACCCCTAATCGCAAATCGTTAACCTTAGGGAGAGTTTGGAATCGCAAAGTTAGGTTTGAGGTTTAAGGGTTTTGGGGCCTTGGTTTTTCTTGTGTTGTGTGCATAGTTAACCCATACCCAATGTTAACAGGGTGGTACCATGTTTGTAGGTTCTTGCCGGTAAACATACCTAACTTCCAAGTTACTATTGTTTATCGTGATTACCTTGTACTACTGCCAAGTGAGTTACTACTAACTTATTATGCCGTGATTCTTGTTCTTGTGTGTATATATTGTTGAGGTTGATGTGACCACTATGTGCAACCGTGGTGCTTATTGTTATTATTATTGTAGTTTTGTCAATCTTCTGTAGCCTGTGTGGTGTTATGTAATGTGACGTATACATATGGTTGAATTGTGTGTTAACTGGTATAAGGTATAAGTGTTGTGGAACCTCACTAAGCTTTACATTTACCCGTTGATATGTTGTTTTTTTTGAGAAACTTCGGGTGTGGACAACGGAAAAGCTCCGGCATGACAACATAAAGATATATTATTACTATTTTCAAACAATTGCTTCCGTTGTTTAAAACAATGTTTAAATACTCTGAAGTATCCTTGGTTGTAAACTACTTAAAGTTGATGGGTTATTATTTTATTTTATTTTTTATTTTTATGGAGTGAAATTGTGGTTTGGTATAAAAGAAATTGGAGCGTCGCACTTAAAGGATTAGGAACTTATTTGTGAATAATTTTTAACAAAAATCTTCAATAATCTTCACCAAAAATCAATCTCCCTCTCGGTTTTCACTCTTGACGGCACAAAGCGCACACACACAAGGCTTGCTAACGAGGGATTGTAACTCCCCACTAACCCTTAATTAGTCTTTAATTAAATTAATCATTTGTCCTAAAATGTGTTCCTCTTTTATTAAACCATCACAAACTTTTCAATTTTGTAACACCCTGAATTTCAGTTAAAATTAAAAATTTTCCAAAATTCAATTTAAAACACAGTTTATATAAAACTCTTTAACCATTAGCGGAAGCATTATGATATCTTTAAAGTATTTCATCAAAATACAATATCATTTTAACAACAAATTGTATTGTCTAATACAATTCATAACTTTTGGTGTTACCATAGTCAAACTCACGACCAATAACGAACGAATAGGAAATCGAAGTTTACCGAAACCTAACTCAAGTCGAAGCTATGCCCAAGGCATATATTTGTCTCACAAAGGCCCCTAGACAACCTGTAACGCCCCTAGACAACCATGTGGCTATCTCAGGTCGTGTAGCATATAAGGGACACGGCCCGTGTAGGGATACACGGCCCGTGTAGGCCCTATTTCAGATCAGAATGCCATTATGTGATACTTTATGTATTGTTTATATAGGAGGTGATTGACTTGTTACTTGAATCATTGTCACGTGTGGATCATTGCATATTATAATAATCAGAAGGTGAGTCTTCTAGACTTCACTTCATATCAGCAGCATGTGTAGTTTCATATCAGATTACTAACATGCAATGTTATTCATGTGTATATGTAAGCGTACTGCTATGTGCAGTAAGGCTCAGATGTGGTACAGTACCGTGACCTATGTTGCTTCCCTGGGTCTAGAACCAGAGGCTAGCATTGATTGCCAGACATGCGTATATTATCTTCATATGATTGTATACGTGTGTTTATATGATGTTTTGTTTAGATTACTCACTAAGCTCTCGTAGCTTACAAGATACTGTTTTTAAAATGTTTTGCAGGACGCAGCAAGGACAAGAACAAAGCTCCTGTTTAACTACTTTTAAGTTTTAAATATAAAACACTTAACGCCCATTTATGTAAATATTCAACTCTGACAGTACACTAAGTTTGTACTTAAGGGTGTATCTTTTGACACTAGCATGGTTTTACTACGAAAACGCTTCCGCTTATAGCTTTTAAACTGTATATGTGCTTTCATGAAATATACCTTACTTTTATATCGATTTAAAGAAGTTGGGGCGTTACACAACCTGCGGACACAAAACATATAAGACACCAGGTTAGCTATAAACATAGCTAGTGAGTACAACAAAAAACTTTAGTCTTTCAAAATCAAGTCATCATCTTTGAAAACAGAAGTTTGGCAATATATACATCCTATAATGGTATTCACATAAGCACATAAGGATGTGGGTCTGTCCATTGAACCACAATATCTCCATGTGGTAGCTAGCCACGGTCAACATGTGCCTACATGGGGGATAACCACATCTCCTCATCAAGGTGGGGGAAACACGAAGCAGTCCACCATACAACGGTTATCTGGAGTGAATGACCTGTTCCCCAAGTCCACTCGCGTTGTTTAGGTTTAGTGGCTTGCAGCCCATTGAACCACACGGTCATAATGGGTACTATCATCCCCTCCACTCTTTGCACCATATCCTTAACCACCCGTGGTTAGGAACCATCATGGTACAAAGTACTATATCTCAAACATTGGTCCAAAACAAAACTCATACCACAAGGATAAAGCACATGCCATAAAGGCTAAGTAACTCAAGCAATTAAGCTTAACAATAAACACATAAGTGTCACATAAATCATAGCTCTTGAGCATAAATGCTCCACAAACAATATCACATTTGGCATCTCAATGCCCATAACACACCCTAGGTGTAAACATAACTTCATTAACTTAAAATCATATGTGTTATTACAATATCAAACCTCACTCCAATATGGAGTATCATGCTTCAAGAAACCATCAAGTAAAAACACAACAAAAATGTAGACTTCTCCTAAGTGGAGCGTTGGTCTTACTTTGAAAACCACTGTTAATAAACACATCATATAATAAATCCATAATTTCCACATCCCTTGATTCAACAAGTTTCATAAAACATTTTGCCAAACATATAAAACACATTCATGATGACTTGTAAGCTTTTACAAAAGTTGGGTATCCGCAGGATGTACTCACCTGAGGCTGTGATGAGGATCACAACCCTAACCAAACCAAAGCTTAAACACTTGATTATTAGCCTATGATCACAAAACACAAGGTCAACTTGCATAAGTTAACCAAAAACAAGATTTCTTAAGAGTATAAGCTCAATTATAGACTTAGACACTCTTTCGGGTCTTAAAAGACTCCATATAAACCTTCTATAATGAATGGAAACAAACCCCAATCATATACAAGGTCAAAAGGGGTCAAAAACATGATTTTGGCATGTTTAGGGTGCCTCGCGCCACGAGAAAATCGTTGGAAAACTAAGGTTGCTCAAACAGCCCGTCGCGCCGGGACCCACGTGAACAGTGCCAGTTTTGCTTGTTTTGTTCATAAAAACGGCCAAAACCCAAGTTTTTCCCAATTCAACTTATTTGCAGCATACACAACACTCAAAAACACTTCATAATACTATAATATCAACACTTTACATACTTTTGATCATCAAAGCCCTAACTTCACCATCTTTCCCCATTTTTGACCCATTTACTCAATCAATCACCTATTTCAACAATAATTCACCAGATACAACATGTATAACTAAAATCAAACACAAGTACATGTTAGAACTTACTTGATCAAACACCCAACTTGTGTAGTTACTTTCTTGCTCAAATCAAACCCAAAAGATGAAGGAGATGAAGTCCAAACACCCAATTTCTTGACTCCAAGCACAAACACCAACAAATTTTCCTTTGATTTCCCTTCCTTCTTCTTTCTAGAATTCTTCTAGACTCTTCTCTCTCTCCCCACGTTTCACCAGCCAAAAATAAGGGCTTTTAACCCTCAATTGGCCACTTATACACATACGCACATATTTACACTTCTAGTCCCTCCATTTCCTATCTTTTACATGTTATTACCAATTTCTATAGTAATACACACATGCACAATATGTAACATTTAAATAATATCAATAACACATAATTTTACTAATTCTTCTATTAAACTTGCATTTTTATTATTTTACAAAATTACGGATATTACAAATTCTTAACAAAAATAATATAAAAATAATGATAACTTTTAGCATAATAAAATAAATACTCCAAGCGTCTCTTACTCATTATTCCATTAATACATCTCATAAATGTAAACTCTTTTAGATATAATACCTGAATTCTCAGGTCGTTACACTTTAGCTACTATCCAAGCATTATACCTTGGTTTCTCATCCGGATTTATGGATTCCTTGAGCTTGTAGACCCACTTGCATTTAACTGACTCAATCTATTTAGGAGCAAGAACCAAATCCCAAGAGTCATTTTCTTGCAAATATTTCATCCTATTATGCATAACAACCAACCAATAATTCGAGTCTGTAGACTTGATAGCCTCGTCATAACATGTAGGCTCCAATACTGAGTCAATATCTTCATCATAACACGTAGTTGTAGTAGAAAACTCCACCTCCACTTGAGCCTTCCCCTTACATGCCTCAGATGATTCCTCCATTTTGAGAGAAGAGTCAACAAATTGTTTAATCATACTGATCTCGTCAAAAGTAACACCCCTTGAGATAATAACCTTTTGTAACTTAGAATACCATAACTTGTATTCTTTTACCCCTGAATTGTACCCAAGAAAAACACATTTTATTTCCTTCGTCTTTAGCTTCTCATTGTCAACTAGTGCAAAAGCCGAACACCCAAATGGATTTAAATCTATATAATCGACAGGTTTCCATGATCATAACTCAAACAGAGATTTCTTTTCAATTGCTCGTGATAGCGAACAGTTGATTACATAACAAGAGGTTGAAGCAGCCTCCGCCAAAAAGGACTTTAGTAATTTGGAGTTAAAAAGCATATACCGGATGTTCTGCATAATAGTGTGATTCATCATTTCGCTACACCATCATGTTGAGGTGTATGGACCATCGAGAGACACTAGAGTGACGCCTTCCAGTTAGCAATAGGCATTAAACTCTTCTAAGCAAAAATCAAGTCCTCTATACCTAAAAAGATACTTTACCTCAAATCCAGGTTGTTTTACAATCTACACTTTTCAATTTGTGAAAATAGCAACAATGTCTCCCTTATGCTTAGAAAAAATGACCAAACCATTCCAGAGAATTCGTTAACAATCGTAAGAATATAAGAAGCTCCACCTTTCGAAGCAACACTCCCGTCGGTCCCCATAAATCAAAGTGGATTTTGTTGCATGAATACCATGCCATATACACAATCTTCACAAACCTCCAAAGCAACGAGCATTTTTCCTCCAAATAAACCTCTTTTACTCAGCTTAGACATGCCATGAAAACTCATATCATGTCGAAGGTGCCAAAGATGAGACTAATCTAAATCAGATAAAGAGTATGAGACATCAGATGTATAGAATGCTAGAAGTTCTCTAGCACAATCAATGTCAGCTACATCAACTTTGTTGTTGCATTTTCCTTTTGTCATGCCTCGATTTCTTTTAGAGAAATTAATATAAAGAAACAGTTTGAGAAGAATATTGGCTCATAAAAACTAGGGTTATGAAAATCATTCATTAACATCATAGCTAAAGCATATATTTAACATATTTTGCATAATCATTGTAATTTCTCAAAACACTTCACTTGTTTAAACACAAGTTTATTTTTTAAGCCTATACATACATGGGTCCATGCAAAAGCTTCATCTATCAGCTCAGCTACACCTTTTCTTTTCCTTTTCCCAAAGAACCGGGGGTACTTGGAAAGCTTTTGATAAACAGTAAGTTATAAATCTTAGTGAATACACACACCATTTCACATATCATATATGCAAAAATTGTATACGGTATGAATCAACTAGTCTAATACTACCTACGGTAGATAAGGTGCCACCCAGGCTAAATTAAAGTTGCCACCTAGGCCACAAAATTACACACACAAACACATGATTAACACATATCTACATAGCACGTCAAATGGATAATGTAACTCACCTCAAGGTCTTTTAAAGCTCAAATTATAGATGTGATGCCACAAAACACATCAACAAATATTCATAAGTAGTGTATTAAAAATACTATTCCCCGTTGCACTCAACACACCTCTGACACAGACCTCTGAGTTGGATGACGAACACCACTCAAGTCCACCACTACACTAAGGCTCTACCAAGTTTTATGCTCAATTAAATCCATAACAAGAGTTAGAATTATTGGCTTAGTGATCATGGCCTTTGTAATGGCTAGTCAAGTGTTTAAAACACAAAAAACATGCCTATGGACCTTAAGGAATCATCCCTAGACCATAACTAGAACTTAGAGGCTTAAAACAAGAGTTTAGGTCCGTACAGGGGCTTCGCGCAACAAAGAAGGGTGATTCACACCGCGAGAAATTCTCTAGAAGAAGTGGATCGCATGCTCACTCCGTGAAGCGCCATGCCTCACTCTACGTAGACCTACAAACCGGCCAACATGACTTTTCTTATTTTTGCCATAACTTTCCCAATTCAAGGCCAAATCATCCTACACTTGTCTCTAACTCATTTATAACTTAATTGCACTATGAAAGACAGAAAAAATATGACCAAAACAAGCCATGGCCATCACCTACAAAACCAAGTTGGTATCAAACCCTAACCTTCAAAGATTTCAACACAAATCACCCAAAATGATCCGTAATCAACTTGCATCAATTATAACTTGCTTCTATGGGTTAAGAAACATCAAAAGAAACCTAAAACAACCAACAATTGCATCAAATGATTGCTCAACAAATGAACCATCAATCATACCCACTTCAAAATTTCATCATAATAATTCATAACTTCAGCCCTAAAGTTCATATATTTGTTCAAAAACAGGTTAATTATATCTTCATCTAAACATCAACTCCATTGTTAATGGTTCAAAAACACTTCATCTCTTCCAAGTCTACTAAAAATACAATCTTTACACTAAAAAGACTTAAGTTACATACCTTGATCCTAGAATTACAGTTCTTCACTTGTTTGTTCTCTTTCTCTCTTGATTGTTCTACAGAAACACCCACACACACACCTACAATTTTGAATTTTAAGAGTCCAACACCCTTATATATGCTTAGTCTATTTAGCCAATTAGCAAGACAAACCCTGCAAGTTCATTTTATTGTAGTTTAGCCACATAACCACTTAAAGGTAATTAAGCTTTAGAAGTTACAATCTTTAGTTCCTTAACATATAGTGATATATAATAGTAATGGCACGTTAATGGAGATAATAACAATAACGTCCATCTTAGTCGAATAAGGTTGCGGTTAATGAAAATAATAACACTAAATAAAATTGTTCATAAATTTACTCACTTTAGGGTGTTACAACTTCTCTTTATTTTTTAACATCGAACATTCATTAATTGTATGCCCCTTCTTATATTAATAGTCGCAAAAAATTTTGTTTTCGGAAGGCTTGAGAGTTTTTATCTCTCTCTAGGTCTTTCTTCCTCTTACGTTCAAACCTTCGCATTTAGCATCATCGGAATTACCATCTTTAATTTGTTTCATCTTTTTTTCGAATCCAAAGCAACTCAAACTTCATGAAGGACAAGATTGTCACGACAATAAATAATAGTATTACGAAACTGACCGTAAGAGTCAAACAAATATGATAACAAAAATAGGGTCAAGTCTTCATCATCATGATTAGCTAAAGAACTCTCTTTAGTTATCTTCAGATCAAACAATCATTGCTTTAGGTGCACCTTGTTGGGTAAGCACTTCATCATTAGCAATTGCTCCAACATTAACTACAAAGAAGCCGCAGACGCTTCCTTCAACACATCTTACAAAACATCATTAGATAAATGTAAACAAATTTTAGAGGAAGCTTTATAATCATTCATCTCTTTTTTTGCCCTAGTCCATGAAGCTGACATTTTCAAAGCCTAAAAATGCCTCATGTAAATCCATGTGAATCAAAATATCTCTCATCTTAACTTGCCATAGAGGAAACCTAGTTTTTCGGTTTAAAAATGAATATTGTATTTCATTGAAGACATGCTAATTTACTTGATGAAAAATAATCCCAATAAATTATATCAAGAGCAACCTGGCTTTGATAGTAATGGTGGTAAATACCGGAGATAAAAATTGACAACACTAATTTCCTCTTTAATTTATTTTATAGGACTATAGTCAAAATTAGGATAATATCAAAACCTCTAAGATCCATTACTAATGTTTAAGAGTTTGTAAACACTAGGATTCAACAAGATCTTGTCAATTGAAGTTTGTTTTTTGTTTAAAAACGGAATTTTGTAAGTAACTCGCTCACTTCAACCGGTTACCACTTGCTTCTCTACTTCGGCGTCTCCGACGCCTTGAACCTTTTCTTATATGATAGTAAACAAATCTTTGTTGAGATACATAGTTTTCTTCTTTGGTTAGAGATTCTCATCTTCGATTTTGTTTCTAAGTTTCAATCTTAAGATTTTCATCTTCTGAGTTTCAATGTTAGGGTGGGTGGTGGTCTCTTCTCCGATTTGGTTTATGGTTTTCGATTTCTAGATCTATACCAAATATAACCTTTATGTGAGCATCCTCTGAATAACCCGTCACAAACAATCGTCGGAGGTCTAATTTGGGTTTATACACTCCCTCAGTTCATGTTCATAGTTGGAATTTACCCTGTTGCCGGAGGAGGGTTTGACTTCATGGTCCTAACGTTAGTCTTTGACCTGTTGATTGCTGAAGTTTTGTGAAAGGTGATCAAACAGGAGCTTTCCTCTTTCCTTTACTACGCCCTGCAAAACATTAAAAATAGTATCTAATAAGCTATGAGAGCTTAGTGAGTATGCCAAACTGTAATTCATATGAACACGCATATAAGATCATATAACAATACCACATGTACGTCAAGCAATCAATGCTAGCCTCTAGTTCTAGACCCAGGGCAGCAACATAGGTCATAGTATTGTACCACATCTGAGCCCTATTGCGCATAGCAGTATGCTAAACAACACATATATGAATAATACATGTATAATATTTTGATATGATAACACACATGCTGTAGACATGATGAATAGTCTAGTAAACTCACCTTGTAAGCTATAATGTTATAAATTAGTCCACTGATGATTATAATTCATTGAATTCGCCCACGACTAGTCTCTACAGGTATAATATCAATAATTTATTAAACATATGCTGTAAATGCATATTAGAAAACTGAATAGGGTAGGGGCATGCCCGTACCCTACCATAGGCGTGCCCATGCCTTTAACTATAGGTACGGCTTGTGGCATTTCATACATGGGCGTACATGATCCTGTAGACACACCCTTACCTTGACTTGGTACGCCCATGCCTTTACCCCAAAAGCACGAGGGTATCTTATGAACTAGGGTTTGCCACAGAGCAAAAGGCACGCCCGTACCCTCCTTGGTCACGCCCGTGCCTCCCCCTGGTCGCACCAGTAAGTCGTCCAACTTAACTGTTTTCTGCCATTTTCAATCCAAAACTCACTTTTATCGATCTTAAAACAGCACATGTGTGTTTTTCTACACCCTTAACAACTAATAACATCAACTAGCACAAAATTAAGATGTTTTAATTCTTGATTCAATCCTTTGACCCATAAGAACACCTAAATCAATCCCACAACACTTACCTTGATAATTATAGATTGAAGAGGATCGTAAAGTGATGTAAACCTTCTTGTTTCTTGGCCAAAATCTCCAAAAGAAAAGAAGGGCGGCAGTGTTCTTGTATGCATGCGTGTTTATCTGTGTTTGTTTTAAGGAAGACTTCAATGAGAATTCAAAGAAACAAAGCCATATATATCTATAAGTTTGGGGTAATGGCACAAAAGGTCCCCCAACTATTCAAGTTTTATTTTTGACAATTTTGACCCCCTTAGTTTTATAAACACATCTGATCCCATATAGAAACTCGTAATACACATATAACACTTATTATTTATTTTATTATTTTAAGGAATTTCGAATCTTGAATGTTACAACTCTTCCCCACTTGAAATGATTTCGACCCCAAAATCAAATGCTGAAGAGTTCTGGATATTACGCATCATTTCTTGTTTAGGAAATCAACTGCTGAAGAGTTCTGGATTATTACGCATCATTTCTTGTTTAGGCTCCCATGTATAATCTGACCCATTCATGTGCTTCGATTAAACCTTGACCAACCCAACCTATTTGTTACGTAGAGTCTTGATCTTCCTTTCTAATATGGTTATAGGCTAATCCACATAGTTCGGCTTTTCGTCAATACTAACATCTTCCAACGTTACATATGCAAACTCATCTGCTAAACACTTTCTTAGATGCGACACATGAAAGGTGTTATGAATCTGAGACAATTCCTCTGGCAATTCTAGTCTGTAAGCAACTTTTCCCATATGTGCAATGATTCTGAATGGTCCAATAAATCTCGGACCAAGTTTCCCTCTCTTTCTAAATCTGATCACGCCCTTCACGGCGACACTTTCAATAATACATAGTCCCCCACTTGGAACTCAAGTGGTGACCTGCGTCTGTCTACGTAGCTTTTTTGTCTACTCTAAGCAACTAGCAATCTGTCTCGTATCAGTTGGATCTGTTCGGTTATTTGTTGTACCACTTTGGTGCTACCCAGCTCTTTTTGACCCACCTCACTCCAACACATAGGAGTTCGGTACTTTCTACCATATAACATTTCATACGGTGGTATCCTGATACTAGAATGGTAGGTGTTGTTGTATGAAAACTCTGCCAAAGGCAAGTATGAATCCCAGCTTCGACCAAAATCAATAACACACATGTAGCATGTCTTCCAGCATTTGAATAGTTCTTTCACTTTGACCATCGGTTTGGGGATGACATGCTGTACTTAGATTAAGTTTAGTTCCAAGGTTTTCATGAAATTTGCTCCAGAATCTAGAAGTAAATCGTGTATCTCTGTCTGACACAATAGAAACTGGTACACCATGACGAGACACAATTTCTTCATCATATACATTTGCCAGTCTTTCTGAAGGATAAGTCTCTTTAATGGGAATGAAATGTGCACTTTTAGTTAACTTATTTATAATCACCCATACAGTATCATAACCACGTGGGGTTCTGGGTAATTTGGTAATCAGGTCCATAGTAATGTTTTCCCATTTCCACACTGGTATTTCCAAGGGCTGTAACTTCCCATGGGGTTTCTGATTGATGTGCGTATAGCGTACCAGTTTTAAATTTATAAAATTCGAGTTATTTAGCACGACTACAACACAAATAGGCAAGAGAACCTAATCGTATCGTAGTATAGTAAATAAGTACGGGGAACGAGTATGATTTTGAATATAACTCTACTAATTAAATATTAAACTAATTCAAAGCAACTAAAAGGGGAATTTTGGAATCTTATCAATAAAGATTCAAACTTTATTATCTAAAATCACTCCTAACACTAGCAAACACTCAAAAGCAAACCAAGAACGACAAAAGCAAAGATTTTTATGGATTAAACTTATCAAATTAAAGCTTTCCCTCCCTAGATTCGATTTCTACTTTTTCAAAACATTTAATTTCCAATTAATCGTGCAATTAACATTTGTTTCATCTCATACCGATTTCTATAATGGATAGACTTTTGGTCCGAGTTATAACCCTATAATCATGCATTTATTCAATTCTATGGTCAAGAAATCGTTTAAGTGCATAATTAGACGTATTTAATTTCGTGTCAAACAAGACTCAACCTTTAACAATTGTTTGGTTATTAAATTGTTAAATTGACAAATAAAGGTCATTACATGTCAATCATACACATTAAAGTTCCATTCTTGATTATCTAAGCCTAGGATATGATCAATCACTAGTCAAGATTAATTATTGATCCTAATTAATCATGATAAAAGCTATAAAAATAGATTGGTCCTCTAATTTTTATAAACTCGGAATATAAACAATAAAAAAATAGATCTTTAACACATATGAATCATTGGTGAGCTTATAAGACAAATTATGAGATGAAAACATGTTCTAATCAATGGAAATCAAACATATTTACAAAGTATCATCTCCTCTATGGAGGAAAAGAAGAAAACTAGCCAATCACAATCATATCAAGCTTCTAGAAGTAATAAATAAACATTAGAAACAAGGGAAGAATGATAAAACCGTAAAAGCAAAGATTCCTAGCCACTTTAATCTTAAAATTATGCTCCAATCCTTCAAATTAAGCTCCACAGCTCCTAGAATGACTTTTGGACGTGTTTTGGCAGAGTTTGGGTAGTATAAATTGGGTGGTTCTCCCCAAAACCGATCTGGATGTTCGTTGATATAGAAAACTGAAAACAGGGCGTCGCGTCGCGACGGGTGAGTTTGACGCGATCCAAAACTCTTTTAAAATTTGAAATTCTGATCAGGTCGTGTCGCGCCGCGACCAACTTAACTGTAGCGCCGCGACATCGCTTTTTTAGACTTTGACCATAAAAATGATTTTGTAGCCCTCTGAGTCTAGTTTCCGTGGCCTTTTGAATCACCTCAATCCGAGTTCGTATGAGTGAGATATGATCAAAACAGTGTAGGTGTGTCGGCGCGGACAACTTTTCTTTTATCTTCATTTTTTTCCGGTTTTTATTCAAAACTTTTCATATTCCGCCTTTTTAACCTGTAATTCAATAAATGAAGATAATTAAGTGTCTTTTACTTATTTACGAACAATAACAGACTAAAATAAAACAGATATCGCTTAAAATATATATATCTAAATTTGACGATATCACTGATTTTCAGCTTTCACTTGTAAGAATGTAAGACATTTTTCCACATGTTTAGCTACATCTTGTTTCATGCCTGGCCACCAATAATCTGCCTTCATGTCTTTATACATTTTGGTAGCTCCTGGGTGCATAGAGAATCTGGATTTATGAGCTTCATTCAGAAGAGTTTGACACGCATCTTCATAACCCGGTATCCATATACGACTATAACGGGTCAAAACATCATGGTCGTCTTTAGTAAGATTGGCCACTTGCCCCTTTATTTGTTCTTCGGTATGATTTTCATTTTTAATAGCTTCTAACTGTGTCGTTCGTATCACATCAACTAAGGGTGTTGTGACGGTCATCCTTAGTGATTGATTCTTCATTAGTACTGTTCCTGATTTTCTGCTTAAAGCATCCGCTAGCACGTTAGCTTTTCCAGGATGATTAAGTATTTCACAGTTGTAGTCTTTCAGTAGTTCTAACCAACATCTCTGCCTCATGTTGAGGTTTTTCTGATCCATAAAATATTTCAAACTCTTATGATCAGTATAAATAGTGAACTTTACACCATATAAGTAATGCCTCCATATTTTAAATGCAAAGACTACTGCTGCTAATTCCAAATCATGAGTTGGATAATTACTTTCATGTGGCTTCAACTGTCGGGAAGCATAAACAATAACTTTACTTTTCTGCATTAGCACATAACCCAATCCACGATAAGAGGCATCACAAAATACCACCATGTCTTTAATCCCTTCTGGTAGTACAAGAACTGGTGCTGCACATAGTTTCTGTTTGAGGGTTGTGAAAGTGGTATGTTGCTCACTTCCCTATATAAATTCAACATTCTTTTTGGTCAATTTAATTAAAGGGACAACAATCTTTGAAAAATTCTGAATGAATCTCCGGTAATAACCCGCCAATTCCAGAAAACTTTTGATTTCTGTAGGGTTCTTTGGTGGTTCCCACTTCATCACTGCATCTACCTTTGTAGGATCCATTTTGATTGATTAGATGACCCAAAAATTGCACTTCTTGAATCCAAAATTCACATATAGAAAATTTAGCGTACAATTGCTTTCTTCTCAAAGTTTCTAAAACTTCTCTAAGATGCTTTTCATGATCCGCTGGATTCTTCGAATAAATGAGAATGTCATCAATTAACACAATTACTAATTTATCTAGCATCGGTCTACAGACTCTATTCATCAAATCCATAAATGCTGCAGGTGCATTGGTAAGACCAAATGGCATCACAACAAAATGGGATTTGCACCTTCTTTTACAAGAAGAGATATTTCAGGGCCCCTTGACGGTTAAGACTAAGTGAAATGCATGGCCGCGCTCGGATAGAATGATAGGCATCATTCGATAGATCCATTACTGTAGTTAGTCAAGATCAGAGTCAAGAAACACAATACGAATTTTAGAATCGACCATGTGCTACATGTCTAAAATTCAAATTATGGAATATCGTGATGCAAATGGAAAAGTTGGGTAATCTGTGTGAGGATTATAATCTCTGGATATAAGAGATCTTATAGTCATTGTAACCTAAGTGTCTGGCTAGGGACCTCCTTAGGCCAATGATGAACAAGAAATGTAACTATCTTGTACAAGTGGGAGTCTGTTAGATTGTGTGCATAGATAGTGTACACGTGTCATCCTATCCGAGTACTATAAGACACTAAAGGGTCACACGGCTGCACACCAAACTCGAACCAAGTTAATAGAAAATACATTATGTGTGTATTGATAATTATAGTTAATTAATTATCAAGGGAATAAATAATAAATAGTTATTTATTATTTGGAAGATTGAATATTGAGTTTAATATTTAATAAAAGGTTTGGGGATTATTAATTAATTAGTAAGTTAATTAATAATAGTTAAACCGTGAGGGTAGTTTTGTAAAGGGTTTAAAGTTTTAAACCTGGGCCGGGCTTAAAAGCCTAATCCACCTTATATATATATATATATATATATATATATATATATATATATATATAAAGGGGATTAGTTTGTTAATTAATTGAATTAAGCATAACAAACTTGAGCCACAAGTTACAAAACACACTCTCTCTATCTCCCTCCTCTCTCTCTTGTGTCGGCCGCAAAACAGCCACACACGAGGGTGGTGGTTCCCTTGCGACGGCCCCCCTTCTCCTCTCGGCGACTGCTCTTGCGGCGAGACCCGTAGTGGGGTGGCGGCGGTTGTTTAGCGACATACACATACGGGTAATTTTTAGGCGGTCTAGCAGTCAGGTTTCGGGCAATAGCTATGTATCCCCCTATAGTAGTCCGAGGGTATATTTTTCTATCCTTTGAAATCTAATATATATCTGATAATGTATGTTATATATATATATATATCTTTTTGTTCCCCTAATTGATCTAATTGAGATCTCTGGGTTTGGATTTTGGTCATTATCCCGATGTGCTTGTTGTACCCCTTAAAACCCTACAGTTCCTCCTCACTTGGGGTATGAACCCGTATCACTTTTTGCCCACATAGTATGGTAGCATGATAACAGCCTAACCAATCCATTCCAACTACTATTTGGAATTCTCTCATGGTCATGGGTATAAGTTCAATAGGAAATCTAACGGTATCTATTTCTATCACATTATGTCTATACACATCAGATACAATTACAAATTTATCATCAGCTATTTCAACTTCAAGAGCAGAATCTAGCTTTTCACACATTTGGTTGATATTTTTACGAAATAAAATAGATACAAATGATTTACTAGCACCCAAATCAAATAGCACAAGAGCAGGCAAATTGTTGATAAGATATGTACCTGTTACCACATCTGGTTTAGTTTTAGCTTCCTGAGCTGTAAGCTGGAAAGCTTTCCTCTTGGGTTTAGGTATATATTCTTTCTTTACCTCTTTCGCTCAAGGAATTCATAAAGGATGTAAAACTGGAGTACGTTTGGATCTAATGGATGGTGCATTTGGTGCAGTTGTAGTTAGTTTCGGGCATTCTGGATGACCCGACTAGTAGCAACTGAAGCATACATGAATTGGGTTTTTACAATCTTTTCCCACATGACCCGGCTTACCACATTTGTAACACGTAGGAGAACCATACCGACATTCTCCCAGATGATGTTTCTTACAAGTTAGACAAATTGAGTAGGTTTTCTGCATCACTTTCTTATGAGAAGACTCAACCCTCGGCTTCTTGAACACCGGTGCACCCCTTTCAGTCGGCTTTCTCTCCTTCTTCTGCCTCTCTAACTCCAACTCTCTCGCTCTGGCTGTGTCCATCATGGACTTTGTTGTTTGGTGTTTGCTGACATCAATAAATTCTCTTATGCTAGGCTTGAGTATATGAATGAGCAAAATAACTGTATGGACCGGACCGAACCGAATTACATATAAGTAGGACGGTTCTCGGTTCCAATTTTTCTCATTTGTGATTATATAAGGGGGTGTTTGTTTTAGCTTATTTAGGGATTATTTTTCATAAGTTTGTTTTTTTCCGGCTAATTTTTTATGAGTCTGGCTTATTGTCTTCTTATAATTCATAATAAGCTTAACAGTTAGAAAATAAACCCGAAAAAATTAACTTATAAAAAATAACTCCGGAAAAAAAAACTCTAAATAATCTAAAACAAACACCCCAAATATGTAAGATATGTATTATTAAAAGCATATATATTATTATCAACATTTATAATACAACTTACCTATTAAAAAACATAAAGTTGATATTCTTTGCTGTCTTCATATGTAAACATGAGAACTTTAGACCGTCGTTGACCAAAAACACGCAATTATAGGAAAACCCGATGAGCAAAAAGATGGATGAAAATTCGTTTAATTAGTCCAGATTTGTTCAACAAATCAAATCAACAACCCAAAACTAGTCTCCATCTTCTCTTCGCCGGCGGCCGGCCGTCCTTTCCTCCGTCTACCACAAAATCCGATTTCTAGTCAAACAAAGAAATACACACACAAGTAGGTGTAGAAATGAATCCTTAAGGTGGAGAGATCGGTTTCTAGAGTAGAATATCTGAATTCAAGATCAGTTTCTTGAGGTTTTGGAATTTTAGGGATTTTTGAAGATTTGTTCTCTATAGAATTATGGACAGGGTTTTCAGTAAGGTTCGGAATTTGGACGCCTACCCTAAAATCAATGAGGATTTCTACAGTCGTACGCTCTCCGGTGGTGTTATAACCCTCGTTTCTTCCATCGCCATGTTTCTTCTTTTCTTCTCTGAACTCGGTAAAGTTCCCAATTTATGCGTAAACCCTACTTTACGAGCGTGTGATTTGACTTGCTGTTTATTGCCACGACATGAAATGAATTGCTTTTTCTGTACTACTTTTTTCGGGATCTTGATATCTGTATCACTAATCTTGATACATCTATAGGCGATTTAATTCCCGTATTATGAAGTCTTCAGAACTACCTTTTCATTCTTTTTTGTTTAATTTACTTTAGGGAATTAAGGAAATCTTGTCAGAAAACGAATTTGAAGAGAATTAACTGTTCAATGTTTTTCTGGTTCTGAAGAGTAGTGAAAGGAGAACCTATTGATGATGGTCTAATGGATCCTTAAGCTTGTCAGTTTAAGAAGTAGGGCCAAGGTGGGCCCTTTCTCTGTGGAACTAGTAAAGTTTGTAGGAATTTTGCTTTCTAAGTGCTTTTACTTTGAAGATGTATTGGAGCTTTAGATCCATGCTTAGTTTTTGGTTATTGATTATTTCTATGTATGAGATAATGTGGAGTTCTTGATTTAAAAGAAAGTAGGGTATTAGGAAATAATTTAGACAAACAATAAGAGACAATTTAAAATGCATGTAATCCTTGCTTCTAAATGCCTTTTTTTCACTATTGACCTGAGTGTGTCAAAGGAAAACTGAAGTTTAGATCAAGTATGTGAGCAAGTATGTATGTGGTATCATAGGTGTTGAGTAGTAAGTACATCAAAAGCGGAAACCCTTTTTGCATAAATCCTTATAGCATCACTGCCTTTACAGATGCAAGTGATGTGTTCAATGAAGTAAATCATTTAGTGGCTGTTTGCTGGTGCAGCTGTTAAGCCTTATGAACTGTACAGGTGGGTTTGCTAAAGCTAGGCAGATTGATCATAGTGATGAAGTAACGAATGCTGTTGCTTGAAGCTAAAGAAGTACGTTAAATCCTGCTACGAAGAAATTGTTTTGAACATAATCTTTGGGCTTAGACATGCCTAGTGGGTACCATTAATCAGTTTTAGCATCTAGATCTTTTTATTGTTAAAACTTAGCAAACAGATACAACTAAAAAGAAAAAACTTAGGTTAGAAACTAAGTCATTGGTTCGCTACTTTCCATTTTCGTCATGACTGGTCAAAACACCATTCCTAGTTTAATGACATTATATATATATATATATATATGCTCTAGTTGTTGACTTGTTTCCTACTTGCTTTAACTTTTGGATTATATCAAATTGAATAACTCTTTTCATTTGTTTCATATATTATGTTTGCTATTAGGTTGGAATATAGCTTTGCTTGATGTTAAGTGTGTATAAATTATAAATGTATTTTTTTTCGTGCTTTTTTGTTATGATGCCCTTGCACTTGTGATGCTCGTGCCTTTGCTCCTCGTTGCACCTTGACCCTCTCTCTCACACACACACTCACCTAAAACATCATACATAAAAGTTGCATAGTTCTATACATAGTCAACCACATATTGCATACTTCATAAAAGAAACGGAAGAACGAGAGTTTGGCTTGAGAGATGAGACAAAAGAAAAAGAATATAGAGAAAATTGCGGTCCATCTTGAGAGATGACAATGATCAACCATTCAAGGATTTCATATCCCCTAGGGATTTCAAGTTCTAAAGGATTTGACACCTATCTCATCACTCGTTTGGTTGGCATAAAAGGAAAATAAGATTTGAAAAGGATCAAGATTAGGGAAAAAGCAACAATGGTTGTGGTTGAGATGGTGAGGCAGCAATGATGTGAAGGTGTCAGTGTGAGGTGATGCAACAGCAACATGGTCTCGGTCGATTAGGGCAAGCAGCAATGATGGTACTGTTGAGGTCGAATTGAGAGATGATATTGCTGGTGAGATCAAAGTGAGAGATGATGTTGCTGGTGAGATCAAAGTGAGAGATGATGGTGCTGGTGAGGTCAAAGTGAGCAGCGATGAACAGCTGCAGCAATAATGTAGGTGTCAATGGTTTAGAAATCCCAAGTTCATAGGATTTTAAAATCCTTCCCTCACCCAAAGGATTTAGAATCCCAAGACTATAGGATTTTAATTCCAAATCCCATTCTTCTAATTTTCAACCAAACATATCATTTCATGGGAATCTAATGGAATCCCATGAGGCGTAAACTAAACACCCCCTTAGTTTGTAAGGTTTTTCTTTTGAGTTGTAATCCAATGGCTAGGAATAATGAACTAAAATAGGATCCATGGGTTCAAAATAAGTAAGCCAAAGATTGGTCAATACCCTAATTGCATACCAGGCCTCGCACCAAGGCTTGGATCTTGGTGCACGTCATAAATGTTGGAGAAGCATTTTAAATGAGAAAGATATTAAACAAATGGTTTGAAAGATGATTAATATTAAAAGTATATAATTATAAAAATATAATGTTTGATATTTAAATGGTTTGACCCACTTATTGATTCACCAGTTGGGTCGAGCAGTCGAGCTATTGGATTGATCTATCATTTCGTTGAGCTTTTAACATCTCACTGTCGATGGTGCCTTTTCTGATTGCAGGGTTATATCTCCACACGGTTACTGAAACAAAGCTTGTAGTTGACACTTCTAGAGGGGAAAAACTACATATTAATGTAAACATCATTAATACTTGGTTTATTTAGATTCATTTGAACCAGCAATTGATATCTTTTGCATTTAATTGCAGTTTGATATCACATTTCCTGCTGTTTCATGTACGCTACTCAGTCTTGATGCCATGGATATCAGTGGGGAGCAGCATCTTGACATTGTATGTTTATTAAACGGTCAATTGTTGTTCTACACTTCTACGATAATAAGTAATGTTTGTGCTAAACTGCTAATAATGTCTGATCTATATGTATAAATTAAATCTGCAGAGACATGATATAATAAAGAAAAGAATCGACTCTAGTGGTAAGATCATTGAAGAGAGAAAAGAAGGAATTGGTTCCCCTAAGGTAAAATCGATACTATTTGACTGACGTAATGACGTTAGAGAATATTTTTTGTTACTTTTTTTTGTAAATAATTGATGTTTTAGAAATGATTACAAAACCTATTTCATTAATAATTTGATATGTCTATAAAGGAATTCAAAAGGTTTTATATGTTAAGAATCAATCCAGGCAACTTTTAGCATGTTTGATCCGTTCAAGCAATTTGACGTGTTTCTCTTTTAGTTCTATTTTTATTTTCACTTTGACTCGTCAGAGATAAAATTATACCCTAGAGTAACCCTTCTACGCATCTATAAGCAAATGGGTCCAGATTGCCACCTCTAGTTCGCAATAGGCTGAGTATCTTAATCAATTAACCGAACCATATCCAAATTAACCGACATAACCAAACCATTTTAACCGAAATTTAGTAAATTGACGGTTCGGTTTTTGAATTTTGGTTAACCAATAATAATGGTTTGGTTATGGTTATGGTTATGCACTAAAAACTGAACCGTGTTAACCGAACCACCCCACTTAGATTTATAATATAGGTTTTTTATTTTTCTTTTAATATTCATATGTTCACATACACGCTATGAAATCCATGTTTTATGTTATTCAAGTCCATTAGTGTTACAACCCATCTATTTTTGCTTAAAGCCTTAATATATTTTACATTTTTGCCATATTGTCGCTATAATGTTGTAATTTGATGCTTAGATGTTATTAGCTAACATGTAGTCCAAGATTTTTGTTAACTAATTGCTTTTTTCTATGGGCTCATTCATATATTAGATTATATATGTTATCACAATTGTCCTTTTCACCCCATTTATTAACATATTAGCCCAAACTAAATGGCTAACCGAAATGACCCGTTTGAATTAGCCGATAACCATAACCGATCGTTCATGGTTTTGTATTAACGAAATGGTTCGATTATGGTTAACCAATCCAAACCGACCCATGCATACCGCTACTTTGCATGTACAATGAAGAAAAGACATGATTTTGGTTCTCTATTTATCTCTTATTCACGAGATTTTATGGTTGAAATAATGCCAACTAGTAGGACAACGTTACTAAGAGCTTTTGCTCTTGAGATCATGTGACATGTCAATCTATTAGCTATTTCTTCATCTATTCAATATTCATGATTGTTGTTATTATATATGTGACCCTCTGCAGATTGAGAAGCCTTTGCAAAGACATGGTGGCAGGCTCGAGCTTAATGAAACATATTGTGGTTCATGCTTTGGTGCAGAAGCGGTACATATCGTAACTGATTGTTCATTAAATACTGAAATAGTAGATGACCCTTCTTGCTATAGGACATGTGTTTTGTTGGAAATACTTTTTTTTAGTTTCTCTTTGTTGTTTGCAGTCAGATGATGAGTGCTGTAATTCATGTGAAGAGGTTCGTGAAGCATATAGAAGAAAAGGCTGGGGTATGACGAATCCTGATTTGATTGACCAGGTAGGCAGAAGTATATTTTTCATGTCTATTTTATTTTATTTTTTTGGTTGAAGAATTTATATGATTTATTTAAAGGTTCTTTTAAAGGAGTTTTTCCTGATTATGGCTCTTTCCCGAGGCGCCGAGTCTTTGGCTCAGATGTACGCGGTCTAACAGGTTTTACACGTGGCCGCTTTCTAAGAATCCTCCTGGCCATACCTAATTGAAACGTAGTGGGACTCGAACCCTTGACCTCCCCTATGGGGGGCAAGTGCTTTACCCACTAGGCCATCCGGAGATGGTTTGATTTATCTAAAGGAGAAACATATAAAAAGAAATTCTAAACAATGTCGTCAGAAAATCTTTGAATGGCTTCTTTAAAGCATTTTTAGTTTTTACGTTTAAATTGGGAAAATTAGGAGTTTTGGGGTTCTAGTACTCTATCTTAATCGGAAGGATTGGTTCGATTTTTACAATTTCTGTGTTGTCATGGTTCAGTGCAAACGGGAAGGTTTTGCTCAGAAGATTAAAGACGAAGAAGGTGAAGGATGCAATATTTATGGGTCTCTTGAAGTTAACAAAGTGGCTGGAAATTTTCACTTTGTCAAAAGCTTTCATCATTCGTCAATGAATATCCCTGATTTGCTGGCTATTCAAGAGGATAGTTATAACGTAGGCTACCATCTTCCGCTTTCGATTTATCTAAATATTTCAAGTTTTAGCTGTGGTCTTATAACCTTAAATCCTACCTCTTCAACTCGCCACATAGGTACAGTTTTTTTTTTCTTATTATAATTTGATGATCCATCTTGCAGATAAGTCACAAGATAAATAAATTAGCTTTTGGAGACTATTATCCTGGGATCGTAAATCCTCTAGATGGGTAATTTTTTTGTTTGTTCTATATGTTTATTTTGTAGATGTAGCAGGTTGAAATGTGTTGGGTTTTGTCTCAAATGGGTCGAATGGATCAAATCAAGAAATTTAGCTAAAAAGGGAACATGTTCAAAGTCACCTAGTGACTATTTTTAATCCATACAAGATCGATTTATTCTTATTATTATACTACCATTGTTTTCGTAATCTTAATTAATGCATTAATTATTTATATGAAAATTGTTAAAAAGTGTGTGGGCCAACCTAACCGAGCTTGGTCGGGCCCTTTTCCAACTCGTACTAAAAAGCTACATATTTCGACCCAAACCCGTTACACAACCCTTTTCTTTTTTGTATGTCCCTATGGGAGTTTTGGTTTCCACCAAGTGTAGTGTAGTGTTTATAAAGATCAATTACCAAAGTCTTGATCTTCCATTTTTTTTATGCCTTCTAGTTCTACCTGAAAAATATTTACTACTTTTGTGGCTTATCTTTATTTCCTTGCAATGTTGATTCAGAGTGCATTGGTTTCAAGAAACTCCAAATGGAATGTATCAGTACTTTATTAAGGTTAGTATCCTTATCTAACAGTTGCTTATTCCTTTTATTATTAAACTTGTTAAGTTGTGTTCAATAAAGTTCATGTAAAAAACATAGTCCTAAAATTTTAATATTTAATAGATTCAGTATACAATTACATGTGATTCGTAAAAGCATCACATGTGAATTACGAAAATGTCACTCCGCCCAAATTTTTAAAATGCAATCTGGATCATTGATGTCATTGATCCAGAAGCTAAAATTAGTCTCTTAGGACTACGAGTTAAGTATGGACTATATTGAACATTCTTCTAAACTTGTTAAGGGAATATAGAAAAGTTCCTTCTTTTAAATATTGTTCATTTGTTCTAAATTGCAGGTGGTACCAACCATATACACTAATATTAGAGGTCACACTATTCAGTCAAATCAGGTATCTTTTCAACTTCAAAGAGTAAATATATCCCATAATCATCATCTTTATTTTTGTTCTGACTTTTGCAATTTGTATTTTACAGTTCTCTGTGACAGAACACTATAAGAGTCCGGAATTTGGCAGACGGTCGCTCCCTGGTGTCTTCTTCTTCTATGACCTTTCTCCGATAAAGGTTCGCTTTTATTTCAGTCTTGGAACATTTTGGTCTATAATGAATACATTTTAGAAACCAAAGATTCTACCAAGGAAATCTACTTCTTACAATATGATAATGTATTATTGGTGGCTTGTGCAGGTGACATTTACAGAAACACACATCTCCTTCTTACACTTCATGACCAATGTTTGTGCCATTGTTGGAGGTAAATTATATGTTTCTTCACGTCCTGTTTTCTGGCTATATACTTCTTTATATCCGTCTTCATTTTTATTTCGAGTTCGGTTTAATGGGTGTTTTTTATTACATTTCAGGTATCTTTACTGTCGCTGGGATTGTAGATTCGTTCATTTACCATGGTCATAAGGCTCTAAGGAAGAAGATGGAAATCGGAAAGTTGGGCTAGTTTTTTTGGGTGATTACAAGTGATTGATATGGGCATGTTTGAGGCAAAGCAGATGAGGGAGCCATTGTCTTTTTGTTAGCATTTTCAAGTTAATTTTTTTTATTCCCCGCCAACATATTTGTAATTTAGTGTCTTTTGACTAGTCATTCATCTGTAAGGCCTTGAACTGGGTGAAAAGCATTGTGCAAACTGGTGGTCTTTAGTGCTTGTTGGAAGTCAACAAGTTGAACAGTAACCTTTGACCCTGATATGTTCAAGAGAGAGAATCAAATTTTTTGTCTTGGTCTAAAGATTCTCACTTTCTTTTAAACCATAGCTATGCATTTTAGGATTGGTCCCCCCTACTCCTTTGGAGTCGGTTTCAGTGCTCTGGGTTTTTGGTCCCCTAGTGGACCCAACCTCGGTTTGGTTCACGTTGCAGTCTTGTGGGTCTAACTGGTTTAGGTAGAAATGCACAAAACTTGGGCAACAGGTGTGGTAGGAGCCAGTTCCTGACAAAAACTCGAGTACTTGACCCTCTAAACTCGATTTAAGCATGATGGTGATTGGTAGCCTCGACCTTGACTCGTTCTTGTATTAAAATTTTCTAAACGAAGTAATCATTTTGCGTAACAAAAGTGTGATTTAACGTAGCTTAATTAAGCTCGAGAGTCTAGAAGCAAGAATTTCTACCTATATGTAGAGGTTAATTGTCTACATCTTTATCATTCCGTATCCTGTTAAGACGGATTAAGTACAGTTGTTAACTAAGCTGAGGTCCGATAAGACGGATCTATTGAAATTTGAACTTGCCTCTTTATCCTATTGGAGTTGCTCGAACTACTCGCATAATTAAGCTTGTGAGTCCGATACGCATAACAAAATGACTGAAACTCAAAAATATCAAACTAATCACTATATTTCATAGTCAATCGTACTTTGAATTCACTCGACAATAGTAACTAAATTTCAAAAGTGTTCCTATATTATGAAAATGAAACTTACCTCTTTAACAGATTACAAGTCACTTTTGTAAATTAATGATTTAAATTATTAATAAAAAATCTAAATAATAAATTTATGTAAGAGGGCAATTATGTAAGAGTGCAGTAGGTTCAATAAAATTGATTTGTTACCTATTTTATATAATAAATGTGTTATAAATTTATTGTGTAGATTTTCTATAAATAATTTAAATCATTAATTAACAAAAGTGACGTGGTAAACCTGTAAAAGAATGGCATTGGTTACTATTGTTGCGTAAATTCAAAGAATGAGTGACTTTGATGAAACAAAATTTGAAATGTGATTACTATTCTACAATATCCGTTTCAAAGGGTGAAACAACATCAAATACTCCAAATAAATTAGATTGAATTTTGAATGCAAAATTTCTTGGATTGTTAATCTCATAATGAAATATCAATACCTCTGCCTTTCAAAAAAGAAAAAAACCGATACCTCCCTTCCGGTCACCGAAAACTTTGTAACGTTGTTTAGGGTTCCAGACTTGCCTGATTTTCCGCAACATGTCTAATGGCTTCAAAATCAGCACCTTCTTGTTCATCGTTAGTTAACCATTGAGAAAGACACTGATTGATGAGTTGAATGTTATGAGTTATTGACGAAACATCACCACCACCACCAGCGCCACTGCCCTTGGCTATGTGGGCATACTTCAAGATACGTTCTAGGTTTGATTCATCACTGGGGTCACTCACATAACGGTCAACTGTGTTCTTGATGGCACCACACCAGATTGGTCGAGCCACCTTAAGGAATTCATGCACCGCCACCACTGGAAGGCTCACGCTTCCCAGAGCTGACTCACTACTGCCGCCTCTTGCATGATAATCTGAACCACCAAGCTTCAGAAGATCATATGTATCTGCTAGGTCACTGAATGCTGCACATACGACAATTCAGTTGGGTTGGGTTCATGTCAAAATGGGCAGGACCAAGAGTTAGATGGTTCATGTGAAGGTCTTTGTATGGGTCAAAACAGTTTATGTAAGGTTGGGTTGGGTCGGGTTGGATTCACCTCAAACACATCTGTCCCAAATCTCTAAAGCTTTCCATACTTGATAATTAGTGTGATTTACGTACTAGGATTCCACTATTGCCGCTTTCAAGTTTCAACCAATTTTCGACCTGAGAGTAAATCTAAAAGAAGAGTTGGAGTGAGACAAAACCTGCTAATTTGCCATCACTTCTATAAACTTCCAATCCATGCAAGCCAGCTTCTTTTAATCTTCTAATTATAGCAACTGGATTTTTCAATGCCCATGGATGAGCCAACACTGCCACTCCCCCAGTTTCACCTATCAATCGCACTGCTTCCTCTGCATCAGGCTCACTTCCACTGCAATCAGTAATTCGACCCATTTACATATAAAATTAAGGGCCGCTTTGAGTTATTAAAAAAGTTAGCTTAAAAGGAATGCTTAAGTTAGAAGATAATTGACATACGTGGAATAAGCGGGTCCACCGTCATAAAGATAACGGCTAAAAGCTTGTTTTAAATTCTCAACATGGCCTGCTTCAACCATAGCACGAGCAACGTGAACTCTACCTGGAGCAACACCATCACCTGCAATCTTTTCCACAGTCTCCCACTTAACTGGCAGCTTCAGTTTGTTCAATTTTGAGATCATGTTTTTTGCACGCAGGTAACGCCCTTCCCTGATATTTCCCAAAAACTTATCCAATTTTTCAAATTTTGCTGGTCCACAGCTGCTATAATAAGCCAGCACATGAACTGGCTCTTCTGACCCAGACTCCGTTCTATTTTTAAGGAAAAAAAAAGTTCAATTACAGATTTCTTGAAATTTGTTTCTAAATTCAAGACACAAATCGTATGCACATAAACACAACCTAGGGGTGAAAATGGTACTGATTTCAACACCAGGGATAATCTTGATGCCAAATCTTCGAGCTGCTTCTATGGCTTGGGGAATGCCGGCCATTGTGTCATGATCAGTTAAAGAAAGAACTTTTACCTGTTATGAACAGGTTGCACTAATCAAATTCACAAATCAAATAATAATTGGGAATGAAAAAAAGATTATATTTGTATGTTAAATTAAAAATTAGTAGTATGCTTGTAAAATAGACATTAATTAATATCTTCAAACATATTTCCTTTCCTCAAAGATTCATAAAGTTTTATATTTACAATATACCTAAATACCACCAAATAATCACATTAATTTCTTCGGCTAGCCATCTCACAATCTTAATTTTGGTAAATACATTTTACAATAGAGACATAAAAACAGTACCAAGTCTTATATTATAACTAGTTAGCTATATTAAATACAAAACCATACTAAAACTAGAAGAATTCATGACATGGGGCAACCCAAAAGCAAATATAAATAGATGAGCCTCCTATGGTCCCCAGACACTAAATGTAGTGCCTCAGATAGCCATCATTTCACAATTCAAATCTAATTTTGTTCCTTTCAAATAATAAATTCCTGTTTGTTAGAGAGGAATTTTTAATTGCAATAATTAGCATCTATCCTAGATTGGTTCAAAAACCGGAATGACCGAAAAAGACCGGACCAGACCAAAACTCGAAATCTATAAAAAACAAGGACCGCAGACCGGTCTCAGTCCGGTTTGGTTCATTTCGTCGGTTTTTTCGGTCTATCAAACCGCATGCTCACCCGTAGAAAATAGTTCTCTTCTTCTTATTCAGATGCATGTTATATATCCTCCTACAAAATCTTCCTACTTATCCTCCTATTTACAAGATCAACACAACTGTCAAAATCAATGAAGAAGGTAAGAAAGAGAATTAGTAAATTACACATGTCATCTTGTAGTAAATAGGAGGATGAAGCACGAGAAAATAATAAGAAGAAATAGAATTTTCCTATTTCTTATTCTACTGATGTACCGTATACTTAATCGAAGACTTTGATAGCTCACTTAAACCATAAGTTAGGTTCAAGGCCAAAGCCTATATGCAGCATTCTCTAGTTTCAAATAAAAGAAAAAGAAAAGAAAGAGGGAGGGAGAAAAAGAAGGAGAATGAATTTATTTGTATTTATGAGAAATGAAAGAAAAAGCAATAAGTTCAAGCGGAAACGATTTGTGTTGCTAATAGCATCTAAGTTAGGTGCTTTTACACTCGATGACCACTTAAATAAGGAGTGTTTAGGTCATTTAAATGTTTTGATAGATTTAAGTAAAGCATTTCCCAATAGTTTTTAATGTTCTTGAATTGAAGAATCAAAAGCAGAGAAGAAAGCTAGTAGTTCTACAATTATGTCCTTGTGTATACTAGAGTTCAAAAGGTGATAGGGTATTTTGTTATTTAAAATGTCCTTCCTTCACTTTTCTCCAAAAAGTGGGAGGGAAGATTTTAAAGCAAACCACATACTAAAAAGTCCCCTCCTTTTCCTTCCTTCCCCTCTTTTTCTTTCTATGCAAACATAACTTTTCTTTTTTTCTGTAATTTCTCTCACTGAAAACAGAACTCTGGAACCCAATGTAAGCCAAAAAAACAAAAAGAAAAAGTATAACCACAACAGACTCATCAACAAGAAAGAAGATGATAACACTTGATTATTAACTCTGAAGCCCAGATGACCTGGGCTTCCCAGTTCATACCATATACCATTCCAAAAATGTTGCACTTCAGAATTTGATATGAACCCAAAAAAATTCAAACTTGAATAATTAACACTAGTATTATTTAGTTCTATATGGGCAGTTGGAGTTTGAAATTTATCAATATGTATTAAACATACACACACACACACATGTAAAGAAGTATCAAGGTAATGCACACCATGTGTTTGATGAATTGACCGGAAAAAAGAATAATGGAAATAAGCAGAATTAAAACTCAGAAGCTCATACATACCCCATACTGATGAGCTCTTTCGACAAGCTTGAAAGGGGACAAAAACCCATCACTACAAATCGAATGAGAATGCAATTCGAACACCAATTTCTCAGCAGAAACCTTGGTGTGAACCAACTTCACCTTAAAATCATCATCAATTGCGATGGCGGAATTCGGGGAAGAGGGTATTGTATCCAAGTAAACCCATTCACTGACGGATTTGTAAGCAAGAGATTGCTCCACTGTCATCTTTCTCTTGGTACCACCACGTTTGTTCTTCTTCTTCTTCTTGGAATGATTATGGTTGCAACTGTTGCTACCCATCATTGACTGCAGAAATTAAAGAAAGATTGAGAGGAAAAAACAAGAAAATCTATTTAGGGGTTCTCAATCGGTGAGAGGGTGGGTAACTATTAACCTGTCGGTCGGCTCTCATCTAAATTCAAGGAGGATTTCTACTTTTGTATGCCGAACGCTTTACCAGCAGAATTACAGAAATAGTCCCTCACTTTTCTTAATATACGTAATCAGTCCCTTTATTTATCGTTGGGTAATTAAAAAATGTCTATAGATATATAAGTCTAGTTTCAATGATAAATCAAGTCTAGATTCTATAGAATACGAATTGTAAGAAAAGAAAATTGTAGTTAAGATTTGTGGCAGCCCTAAACATATGATAAAGTAAGCTATAACTTTGTATTTTACACTTTTCTAGAATAAAATACATTAAAAAAAGAAAATTAAAACGATACAACTGTTTTGGTTTTGAATCTAAAAAGTTATGAATTTGGTCTCTCTTGATCCGATTTCATTGTATTTTTTGTCCCTCTTAATTTTTGTAAGTTTTACTTGTTTTAAATATTAAATTATATTTAATCTTTTTTTAATACACTCAAAAACTAATAACCTATGTCTCTCTACTCCCCCCACCAACCCATCTCTACTCTTTATCTTCCACTCATCCCTCTAGGCACTGCCACAACCCAACTCTGTCGACAACCACCATTGACTACATCATCTAATGGCTTCATAGACTCTCTCAATTTAGATGAAGACTCGAAGTTCTCTACACTGTGGCTTCCATCTCCGTTGCACCAACTCCATCACCTACCACAGCCACCTATCCTAATCGTCAACTCTACCACTACTACCAACCTTTGAGGAAGAGAGATATTTAGAGGGGGGAGATATGAGAGAGAGTGTGTATTTATTGTATTGTTTTGTTTTTAAAAAAATTAGAAAAAGTGAATTAAAATGAAATGTTTAATAAAAACTAGGATAAGGGTAATTTGACCCATTAAAAATTATCAGAAACAAAAAGGGTAACAAAGTCGGACGGGAAGGGTTGAACCCTTTTCGAATTGAGAAACAAAAACCGTTATTTTTAACAAAAACACAAGTGTGCCAAAATGTAAAGAAAATTAAATAAAATAAAAAATAAAAATTTTAATAAAATAAAAATGGATTGAACTAAAGAATTTTCACTTTCCACCACTAGATACATAGCACCTTGTTCCCAAGTTTAAATCAGGCTAGAAAGAAGGTCATTCAATGAATTTTGAGTATTGAGACATTTCATATATCTTTATATAAAATCCTTCTACTTATAAAATCAAAATATTAAAACTAATAGAGTAGATAAAACAAGATTAATAAATTATACATATTATCTTTTAATAAATAGAATGATGAAGAGAAAAAAAAAATATAATTAAATAGAGTTTTTGTTTTTAAATATTTTTATTGTTTTTGAAATAAAAAATCCCTAGTCATTATCATTATTGAAAGAAGGAATTATATTAAGAAATGTAAATTTTTTTTGAACAGTTTCGCCTCAGCGGTAGTGGTACGGGATTGAAACCGGTTGATCTAATTCGGGCCCCGGTTTCGAACCACTCCAACTACACCCCTCTAATTAATTCAGTAGGACTGCTTTCACCAACGAGGGAGTGACCCTCAGCTACTCCAAAAAAAAAACTTTACAGAGAGACTTGAACCAAAAACCTCTTATCCATCAGGAAAACTCCGAAATGTAAATGTAAATTGGAATGAGAAATAAATAGATGGATGGATAATGATGGGGCAGGCAGAAGGGGCTGCTTTTCTGTTGGAAAGACAAAAGCGGGTGATATATGTATGTCCAGGGGCAGGGGAGGGGCCTGCCTCAGAGAACGCCACGTGTAAATATCCGCATCCTTCACTTGTACTGTACAAATTATTAAAGTAGTTAGTTTACTATTCCAGCCTTTTTCATATGGTACAAACTTCATCAAAATAACCCAAACATATCTTTTTACTACTACCCTACCCTACCCTGTAGTTATACCCCCTTCTCATCACATTTCACATGTATCACTTTTATGGGTAGTAGAGTAACGAGTGTGGTATCGTATCATAGAGGTGTGATGGGAAAAGGGAATGTGGTGACTATCACTTAAATGGTATTAATGTAGTGGATATGTGAGACTATTTATTTTAATTTTGATTGGTATGGGTTTTAAAATTTGGTATTGTAGAGAGTAACCACTACTAGACTGAGAGGTGGGTTAAATGGTAAAAGAAAAGACTGACGTATTGATGTAATAGGTGTAGAATGGTGTTACTACTCCTTGTTCTTTAATAACTCGGTATTTGAAAAAGAGATGATTTATATATAATAAGCTTATGTCATATGTAATAATTATGACTTTATGTAATTATGTTCATACTATTATGCTTATTATGTGTAATAAAAACTTGTTTTCAAATCATATAAACAGATTAATGGCATAGAAAGTTAGCTTATTTTACTATTGTATTTATTACAATTATTATATGTAGACATAGTGAAAAGTTTATTTGAGAATCGTTTTTATTGCGAGAACCGCGAGAACCAATCTTAGCCGTCCAATTCCTCCTCCTTCTATTGGATTGCTCACCCATGAATTTCTTACATACACCCTGTCACACCCAATCCCCCCACACTCTTCATCCATCAATTCCACTATTCAAAATGAACGGCTAAGATTGGTTCTCGCGGTTCTCGTAATAAAACGGTTCTCAAATGAACCTTCCTCTGTAGACATATATATATATACATATGTATATATATATACACACAAATTTATCATGATGTTAACTTTTTAGATATTTGTTGTTATAGAATTTTTATTTTTAGGGTGTACGGAATTGTTTCACATTTGGAAAATAGCGTTTTTAAAACATCTTTTGCAAAGCAGATGTAGACATGTTTTTTTTCACCAAAATCATGTTTGTAAACAAAAAAAACCATATAATTACGTTTTTAAAACACAAACAAATATTGAGTATCATTAACCTCAATTATAAGCATTATTCTAAAAGGAGATTAATTTGTAAAAATATTGATTTGTATGTTATACGGTATGTTTTTTAAATATTATGCTTTTATTCCTTTATTCATGTAAATAATCCGTCTGGTTGAAAAAATGTTGAGTTTATATAAATTAAAATTACAGAAAAAATTGATAGCTTTCTATTTAAGGCTATAATTGAGCCAAGCTGAGCACTATTATGCTCGAGTTTGACTCACTTTTTGAAAATCGAGTCCAAAACTTGATTCAAACTCAACCGAGCTTCAATTATTAGGCTCAGGCTCGGGTTGAATTGATTCGAAGTTTTATTGGATTTTTTAAAATAATTTGTAAGTTTGAATTTACACAACATAATACAACAAATCTGGAAGATAAGACAAGATAATTGGTATTTGATGGTTGAAGATTTAAAAAACCGATAAGTGGTGTTTGACGATTAAATAGGTGACTGGTGGTTGAGATTATTACAAGTGGATGATTGAAGTGGCAAACTATGTTCGACAATCGTATTGAAGAGCAAAAGCCGATCATTCAATGGACACATTGTTGTGGAGAGGGTAAAGTTGTAGTCGGAAAACTTAGTGTTTGATACCTTTATGGTTCTTTTGTTTACATACTAGGGATATCTATGTAAGATGTTTGTGTATAAAGGGTAGTACCGTAATTACTTAATACTCGATTAGGTTAGCGAGCCGAGTATTCTAAACTTCGAACTCTGCATACCTACTTGAATAGCTCGAGTTCTACTAAATTAACATCAAATCAATTTCGATTATTTTTTTTTTGAAGGAATTAATGAATGAGAGGCTTAGAGGCGAAAACACTAGCTTTTGGTAAGACCCGTGGGAGCCTCTGGGCCCTTTTTAAAATACAGTTTCCCCCATCTTTATGCTCTAGAATTGGATCAAATCTGTTATGTGAAAGCCTGTTTTCATATTACACATGGAACTAAGACCCTCCGCATCGGTAGACATACCCGATGTTGGGTTGTCTCGAGTAGGCCAGGAACACCATCGCCCCCAGTGGGGTTCGGCACCCGTCTAGCTGTGGAACCCGTTGCGGGTTGTTTTTTTTCTCTTTTTCTTTCTCTCTCATTTAATATGTAATACCCGTAATTTTGTAAAATTAAAAGAAAATATTTATATGCGAGTTTTCTGCACGATTTAGTAATTATGTATTATTGACACTACTTAAGTGTTGTATGTAGTGCATGTATTGTCAGAATCGTAAATAAACAAAATAACAAGAATTATCTTTTACTATCTCAAATCAGATTTATATGAAAAGACAACATTTGAATTTAATCACAATCAACTAAGAAGTTGCGGAATCAAACTTAATTGATTAATAAAGGTTTTAATCACATGAACAATTCAATCAATTCAAAGAATAACTTTAAACACAAGATGTTTATTAATAATCAAAGATGATTACAATATTCACCAACACCTCCGATCTAACTCTTTTGTTAGACGAAGAACACAAACTGTTCTTAGGTTTCAGAGAAACTTGGAGGCTAATACACTTTCTGAAAATATTAAACAATACGAGTAAGTGTAAATCAAAAGCAATACTAACAAACTAATCTACACAGAATATTTATAACCCTTTAGGTTTTTGAAGTTTGTTAATCTTCTATCTTTGTGAGATAATCTTGATAATCTTCAAAACTTGATAAGATATCTTTTAAATCCACGAAGATAGCAATTTCCATAAATATCTCAACAGAAACTGTTTGTTGAATAAACAGTTCTGAGTTTCTTCTAACAGTCTTCTCTTCCTTATCTTCCAACAGTTGTTGTGATATAACTAACAGTTCTGAATCTTTTTGTACTAACAGTTTCAAAACTGTTTTCTCAAACCTTATTCCAACAGTTTTGCTTTTGCATGTTCAACAGTTTTAACTTACTTAACCTATTTCCCAACATGTATATGTAAATAATACATCTAAAATTGGTAGATAAGTGTAAAGGGAAAGGAAGTGCAAGGGTTATAGTGCAAACCATAGATAATGGGAGGACTAGAAGTGTTATTGGGGGTGTATAGGTGTTATTTGACCCATTTGAGGGTCAAATATCTTCATTCATCTGGAACCATCGAGAGGATGGGGTAGAGAGAGCTAGAGTTGGGTTTTAAAGAATAAAGAAGAATCAAGGGAAAATCTTGAAGTTTATAGTGTTTTTAGTTGAAAGTTGTGTGCTTTAATACTTAAATCATCATTAAGGCTTGGGTTTTGGAGCAAGTAAATAGCAATCAAGTTTGGCTTTGGGAATCAAGTAAGTTCTAAACTCATAATGTGTTTGATTTCAAGTATTGATTGTGATTTGTAGTGATTTTTGGTTGATTGTATTGAAATATGGCAAATGGGTTAAAAAAATTGGGAAATTGATGAAGTTTGGGTTTTGATGATGGATTTTGTTTAAAAGTGATGATATTTGTTGTATGAAATTGTTTTAGTCGAATTTTAAGTCTTTGTGGGTTGGTATGTGGTTTAATGTTAAGAAAATTGAAGAAATTGGAACTTGCAGCCAAGAAAGAAGAAGAAACAGACCTGTGCAGACCCGGTCGCGACGCGACGGGTTGGGCGTCGCGACGCGACGCGTCGCGTGCAAAGATGTGTTCTTTTCCAGAGATTTTCTCAAACATACTTTAATGCTTTACTATTTTACACTATGAAAGTTAAATGGATGTATGAAATAAAAAAGACGGATTATTATGATAAATAAAATAGAAGATGTTATAGTGAGTATCATTAACCTCAATTATAAGCATAATTCTAAAAGGAGATTAATTTGTATAATATTGATTTGTATGTTATACGGTATGTTTTTTAAATATTATGCTTTTATTCCTTTATTCATGTAAATAACCCGTCTGGTTGAAATAATGTTGAGTTTATATAAATTAAAATTACAGAAAAAATTGATAGATTTCTATTTAAGGCTATATTGAGCCAAGCCGAGCACTATCATGCTCGAGTTAGACTCACTTTTTGAAAATCGAGTCCATCTTGGAGAACCCTTTTGAATCCATACCAATTATAATCAATATTAGCTCTTTTGCCTTCTAAAATAAATTTCTAAGTATTTTTTTTCCTTGATCTTGAGTATCTAACAAGTTATCTCAGCTCAGTTCTTTAGTCTTATTAAATCCTCCTACTTTATCATCACCATACCTTCTAAATTATGATATACATAACCCACTAATTTGTTTTACTAACCAATTTCTTGATTTTAACACTTATTTTGATTCTGTAAGTAGAGGAATAAATAAAATAATTTAATAAAAGAATACAGAAACTCTCAAGATCATAATGTCTAAAAGGTAATTACATTTCTAAGCAAAAGTTCAAACGAGAACTGTTTTTCGTACGAGAACCGCGAGAACCAATCTTAGCCGTCTAATTCCCCCTCCTTCAATTGGATTGTCCACCCATGAATTCCTTACATGCACCCTGCCACACTCAATCCACCCACGCTATTCATCCATGAATTCCATTATCCAAAATGAACGGCCAAGATTAGTTCTCGCAGTTCTCGTACGAAAAACAGTTCTCGTTTGAACCCTCTCCTACATTTCTATTATGTATTTGAAGTTTCATAAAATCTCTTGTTAAAATCTTTATTACAAAAATAGAAAATTCTTTTAATAATAACTAGTAAAGTATATTCACTATGCACCGGAGATATATCAATGGTGATTGTCGAAGCAAGTAATTAGTAAACAGTTTACACCTAACTCTACAAAATTATAAAGCTTAATTGAATGGATCATACATTTTTTTTAATGATAAACACATCCACTCATTAAATATGTTCTTAACTTAAGGCTGGTAATTTTTTGTCGACACGAAACGCGACTCGAATTCGGTACGAAAAAAATGATACCAACCAGAAACCGATCAAAAGCGGGCTGACACGAAAATAGATATGGTGGGTTATGGTCAACCCGGCAAGCCGGAAGTAACCCGTATGACCCGTTTAAGGGTAAAACTGTAACGTTATAACATTTTCTTTAAATACACAAAATTTAAATTTAGAAAAAAAAACTGTGAATTCAAATAAGGGAGTAGGCATCTTAAGATAATAAAACTCGTCAAACAAAACTATGAAAGCCTTAAAGAGAAAATTGCACGGATGGTCTCTGTGGTTTATCACTTATTCCAACCATAGTCCTTAAACTTCATTTATTACGATGAGAGGTCCTACTCTTTAGATTTTATTGTACTGATAGTTGATGCAATTAAAAAGACTAAAGTACCATTGATTTTTTACTTGAAATACCATAATACCCCTCGTCCTATTTTTTGTTCATTTATTTAATTTAAAAGACTTTTAATAATTAATTAGTATATATTCCCAACCCAACTCCCCCTCTACCTACACTTCCATATAATTCGAAACCACCACCATCCCTCCATCGGAGAAGGCCACCACTGTCACCCTCCACCATAGAAGACCATCACCGCTACCGGCCATCTCCCATCGCGGTATTACCACTGTTTGCGACGCCCTCATCATATCATTCTTTTTCTCATTCTCTATCTCTCTCAGCCTTAACCACCGCCACCCACTACCGCATCACCACTGCCTGCGACGCCCTCACCCCATCACACACGCACACACTCTCTATCTCTCTCTTGCCTTCTCTTAGCCCTAACCACCACCGCCGCCGCCGCCAACGCCACGCCAGCCGCATCGTCTCTGTAAAAAGGTTTTTTGAGTGAGAACACCATCGTTGCCACATGATCGCCACCATTGTCGATTTCTCATATTTGGGTTTGTTCACGCGATTTGATCACCATCCATCGATGTTCTCTATCTCTATCTCTCTTTCTCACACGCCCATGCCCATGTCCATCCACCCCCCTTTCGATTAGCGTTTGTTCATGTGATTTTTCATATCTTTGTAGCATTTCAGATCTTGTTCTTGATCTGTGTAGCATTTCAAATATTGTTCTTGATTTGCAATTTAGATCTTGTTTTTGTTCTTGATTAGCGATTTTCATATTTTGTTCTTCATCCTCCTTTGAGTTGGGGGTGGCAGAATGTAGTACACAGTGGTGAGTGGTGGTAGACGGTGGTCATGTGTTGGTGTTAGTCTGCATTCCAAAAATAATTATATCATGACGTTTCTGCTGTCAAGTTTGCATTCCCCCGCCCGTTGAAGTTTCCACCATTGTTCTGAGTTTTAACGTCATCTGTCGTTATTTTTTTAATTTCTCATTTCATTCGCGTTTTATAATTATTTAATATCTTATTATTAATGTTTAATATTAATTATTTTTTGAACCAACCAATATATCACACCGTCTAGTATGATTGTATTTCATTTTATATAAATATATATATATATATATATATATATATAAATCGAAAACCGCAACAAAAAACAAGCAAAAAAACAGAAAATAATATGAATAAAAAAAAAGAAAAGCGTAAAAAGACGATTGTTATGAGTTATGACATGATTAGTTTGTATTGGTTGATAATTTATGACTCACATGAAGTAATTGGTGTTATAATCCTTTGTGTAGTTGTTTGGTTGTTTTTCTTCCTTTGTATATGTTTTGGATATTAGCCTCTTCTTTTAAATGAAAATCGAAATTAATTTTACTTGTTTATATAAATACTCTTTAAGATGTTCGTTTTTATAATTTTCGGTTCAAATAAATGTAGCTATCTTCAAGAGTCTGAGGACATGACTACGTACCTCAAGCCTCTACTCACAATAGCAACAACATTATCCAATTCCGTTTAAATGAGGTATGAGAAATGTAAGATGTAGACAGTTATACATGTATCCGTAGATAGAAAGATAATTTCCTGATAGACTCCGGAAGAAAGAGATAAAAGACAAAGGTAAATAAAATAGAACAAAAAAAGAAAAATAATAATAACAGTAAAGAAAACAACACAAGAGCTACTCAAAATGTTATATTCTCTTCAAAAAAAAAATAAACTCGGTGACATCATTTTTTTTAAAGAAAATTCATTTAAATTTCTTTTCTTTCTTTCTCTTAAAAAAACCTAGAACATCACAAAAGGCCTTGCGTATAGCAAAACCCGAAGGCCTCAGGTTGCCTTCGGGAACACCACTACCCACCATTTCGGGTTTGATGTTTCGGTTCCACCAACCTGACGAAACCCGAATCTTTCTTTTTTTTTGGTTTTGTAGAGAGAGTAAGGAGAAATAAAATATTTGGGTTGATTTGTGATTAGTTCTACTTAGGTTTTGGGTTAATTTGGGTTGGAAAAAAAAAAAGCTGATATAATAGGTGATATGATATTTGTGTTAGTTTGGATTCACAAATGCTATACTTATAGCCTAAAGATGTCACAATATGAGTTTCAATAATATAGCAATATAATTGAGCATTTATTTCAAGAGCTACCACCAAATTATTACTAGTATTCACAATCAATGTTTTTTAATTTTGGAATTTTTGGTTGGTTGTATTGACTATGTCATTAACTAATTGCATCTTATGTATAAATCACTCCAAATGAAAACTTAATTTGCTAATAATTTATGAGAGATGATATTTCTACTTCCAAAGTTGATTTATTTGAAGGTTCTCTCTTCCTCACCAAATAATGACAAGAAATCTATTTATTCTTTTGTCTAATCTTTTTTTATTTTGACATTTGTCTTGATTTAATAAGTAGACCGATTTTATAAAAGGATATAAAATTTCTCAATATTGGATTATTGTTTCATCGAGTCTGAGTTGATTATAGCTAAAGTCAAACTTATTATACTTTATAGGATTTAAAACGTGTACATCAACTTACTGTTGAGTATTATTCCACATTGAATGTGTGTGACTTTATAAGGGTCATGAGTTATTTCACTAATTGTCAATTGGTTTTGAGTTAAAATCCAACAAACTTACATAGTATTAGAGGTCAAGTCCATCCGTAGTTAGCCAAACAGCCACACACAATCTATGTAACCCGTAAATATCTACATGTTCGATAGAAAATGAATAAGTCCCACAAGCTTATAAATATAATATATATTAAAAGAAAACACAAATATATTAGAATCTTGGGTATATAGCTCCTGACTCTGGATAGGGAGGGGTGGAGAAGGGGTTATAGTTCTCTTTTCACACTTGCACCCCACTATCCAGGACAACATATAACATAGTAATACTCAACATTGTAACCAATAGGCTACTAATCTTTTATTTTATAAGAAAATTAAGAAAAATATGAAAAAACTTTAAAAATAGAATTTTTATTTAATTAACTTATTAAATTACAAGATAAAAAATTAAAATAAACAAGATAAAAATAATACAAAGTCAACTAAAAAGCTACATTAAAAACATCAAAATAATATAAAAAATACTAACTGGTTGTCTATGTTGAGTGATCGTAGCAATTGGTTAGTAGGCACAAGTGTGAGAAGAGACTAGGATTGAGTTGTGTTGTTTGTCTCCCCTTGAGTGGTGGTTAACCCCAGGACCAAGATCGAGAATCTGTGGCTAGGTTGACAAGTTTGACCGGGTTTGTTGGTGAGGAGGAGAGAATCTCCAAATAAGAGAATGAGAATGAGGAGATGGAGTGAGAGAGAGTGTGGAGATCTTGTCCCAGATGAGATGGTGTTGCACTTATTTATAGCGAAAAGTCAAGCTAGGGCAAAGCCTAAACCTTTGGGCTGGGTTGCATAAATGGACCCCGTCTAAAATCCTGAAAAGTGTGCATATCATCAAGTCCCCCAAGTTTAGTGTGATTGATTTATAGAACATGTGTCGAACTTACAATCTCAAGAATGTTTTCAAGGACTAAAGGTGTGTTTGGCGAAAGAGGCTGGGGCTGGAGCTGAGGCTGGGGTTGAAGCTGGGACTGAGGCTAATTAATTAATAAGCCCAAACCATAAACTACTTGAAAAGGCTTTTATTTTTTGGGCTTATGAGAGATTATGTTTTTAATAATCCCCTCAAGATTTTAATATCCGAACAGAGCTAGAGGGTTGAGGATTATGAAAACTAGTATCCCAAATAGAGGCTTAGATGCCAAATAGTGTCATAACAATATTACCCAAATAGAGGCTTAGATGTGGAATGTATGAAGTTTAACCAGACTAAACTACATAAAGAATTAGGAGCCAACCAGGTCTATGGGCCTAAGGTACTTTATCCCTTGAAAATAGTCACACTATGTAATAATTGTAACACTCTAGACACGGTAGGACACGTGTTGTGGTATGTGTATTATTTATTTATTATTATCTGCTATTAATTTAGATAATTAATTAATTTAATTTAGAGCCACGAGGTTAAAATGGGAAAATATATATTTTATATTTTTATGTGTTTACTTGTTTATATGGACTCGTTTTTAGATAAGGGTCACGAATAATACTTCGTTGGTTAATAATTATTTGAGTAGGACCGCTTAATTAATTAAATGTATGTTAGGTAGCAGATAGGTGCATTGTCTGTGTGTTTAATCGTGACTAAGAGGCAGCCTCTTGCCACCTCCTTGTTTCATTCTTGAACTTATCTTCTTCAAGTGTGTGTGTGTGTGTGTGCTTAACTTTGAAGAAACTTTGAAGGCAACCCTTATCCTTTGATTATTCCTTACAATTTGTGTTAGACTAATTCCTAATTTGAGGTAAGTAGTGTTTTTGATATTGTTCTTGCTTCATGCCATGTTTTTATTGTTCCATGTTAGGGTTCTTGAATTGGGTTTATGAATTAATAAATGGAATTGATGTTGGATATGTAATTGGTAGTAAGTTTATGTTGTTTGAACACTGAATTCATGATCAAGTTCTGTGTTTTTGTTAATAGAAGCTTAGAACTCCATTTTTGAAGTTGAGGTTGAAGATGATATTGGGTTTTGGTGATTTGTTGATGATATTGTGTTCTTGTAGTTGTATTTCATGTTATGTATGTTTATTAGTGTTAGACAACTACTATAAGTCATTTTCCAGGAATTATTGTTGAGTTTTGGTGAAGTTGGAAATGGCTGGAACAGGGCAGTGAAGAAACTACAGGCCTGCTGTTCAGAGCAGATTGCGCCACGACAGATAAGGGGGTCACATTCAGTAGTGCAATTCCAATTTTGCTTACTTTCTGCTTAGTTTCAATTGTGTTATGTTCTTATGGTTTAAACTTAGTTCTAACATGATTCAAATATTATACTTGGGTTAGTTTGATGATGGATAGCATATAGATCATTATTTGGGATATATACTTACTTGAAATCATGAAATGGAATTTAGTGTACTTAGTACATGTTTTGTTGCTTGCTACATGTTTAGTATCATATAAGTAGACTATATGCAACTTGAACATGTCCTAAATGTTGGCTTTCACATGTGAAATGCAACGGGTTGGTTTTGACCCATTTGGTGTTTAAACTTGATATATTGGAGATGATTAAGAATTGATTACTAATTCTTGTTATCCTATGTTCTAAGGAGGGGAGAAGACTCAGTGAAATAGGACTACTGAGTTGGTGATTGGAAATCCAAGGTGAGTGGACGTTTAACTCACGGATGGTTTTAGTTGTAACGGTTTTGGTTGCAACTGTTTATTGTTGATGCATGGATAGACTTATTGTTTGGTGATTGATTAACCGGCTATGTGTTAATTAATCGTTGCATCAGTGATATGTGCACATGGATAGATGGGAAGTCAGCTTGGCTAGGCTATGGGTTGGGTTTGTTTGCTATCGGCTAACCAGTATTTGGATCTTTTGATGCATTCGTTGCAACTTAAGTGTAATACTGTGTGAGTATACCAAATGAACTATCGGTAAACCTTTGCTTTGGCCGGCATTGGTTGAAGGTTCCTGCAGAACCACCGGTCTTCTCGGTTGCTTGTTTATTGTTGTATCTTTCCTTTGCATTGCTGTTTGTTTGTTTGTTTAACTTTCATTCACTTAGCTTTGTGCTAATCCCCCACCTTCCACTCCATTTTAGAGGTTTCGGTAAGTCAGTGGTTTAGCTAAGGAGTTGGTGTGCTTAGGGAATAATGACCGCTACTCTGATATTGTTTTTGATGAGCCTTGGTTTATGTAAAATTACTTTGTAACGTTGTTTTGAAAATAGTTTAACCCTGGTTTACTTATTGATTTTGTAAACATATATGTATATTATTTATCTATCGCTTCCGCAGCATTTTAAAAAAAATATGGGTTGAAATTGTGGTGTTACAATAATTTAAGTACAACGGTTATGTCTTTGAAGTGCTTTTTGGCCACACACAAACTTATGCATCACAAAATGTATATGATAAATTCTTATTAAAGATGAAACGATAACCATCAGAGTTCAAGACATGATCAACTACCACACTAGCAAGATACGAATAGTTGTCACGCAGGACAAGATCTACCGCCTTGTAAGACAGGAAATGGTTCATCTCCTGCCACGTAAGGGCAATAAATGAGCTACTACCACGTGGATATGATCTGCTGCGACTCAGGGCAATACAATTTCAAGGTTGTTAGATACCAAACAAACCCTCATGTATATTATTATAAGTGACTTTCTCACAACCCTTGTGTATTAGAGTCCACGGTCTTAGGATGCCTATTAGTTTAGGTGTTAGTCACAAGAGCAATTTTGAAGTTAAATAAAGGGCCGTCGTTTGCAAGATCCTTTTGAGTTATGGGGGTTTTCTCAATGAAGTTTATTATGCTTTTATTGATAATCATTAGAAATCGAAGACTTAGTAAGTTTAAAGTGTGGTTGTAACGATTTTCATAGAGGTGAAAAGTTTAAAAAGAGTATTAGCAAACACAAATATTTGCATAACCAGTTTTAAATCTAAGCTTTGTATGATAATAATTTCATTTAAACCTTACATAGAGACAAGTGTTTTTGAGAACTTTCATATGATTTGGCTTTGCTTGTTCTTCACGGAAGTAGCCAAAATCATACAATTCTTCAAGTGTGCAAGTATAGTGTAGTTAAGGCTGACAATTTTTGGCCCGACACGAAAAGTGACACGAACCTAAAATGGGTTAAAAGCGTGTAAACATGAAGTTGACACGAAAATAAACGAGTGTTGGGTTAGGGTCAACCTTGACAAGCCGAAAGTGACCCTATAACTCTATAAGGGTAAAACTATAAAAGTATACATTTTTCTTTAATAATCTAAATTTAAATTTCAAAAAGAGATTATGAATTTAAACAAGGGAATGAATCTTAGCCAATAAAACCCGATAAACAAAAGTACGAAACATTTAAAAGTTGAAAACTTAAAATAAACAATAAAAGATTTAAAGTTAAAACAATATTACATCATTTTGGTATTTGTTATTTTGACTATATGGTTTTTTTACTTTGACATTTGTCTACTTGATATGAAGTACTTTAATATTTTGGGTTGGCTTCGTAGTTGTAGTTAATGATGTATTATTTTAATTTTATTTTCAATTGTTTAATAAAATTATTTATTGGTACTTGGTAAAAGCGTAGTAGATTATATTTTTTAGTATATTCATTTATATAAGTTGAATTATAAAATAAAATCAACATTTGAATTAAACTAAATCAAACACCGTATCCAAAGTTCAAATACAATCAAAACAAATATTGAATATTGAAGTTAAAATGTAAATGAAAAACAAATTTGAAATGCATATCGAAGCAAACAAGGAATTAAAAGATTTGAAAATGAAAATAGTATATGAAAATCAAATATAAAATCCCCAAATACATTTTGGCGAAATGAGTTGACACGAAACACAAACCGAACACGACACGGAAAAAGTGATACGATCTAAACCTGACACGAAGATAAATGGTTTGACGCAAAACTGATAAGCCAAACCTGACCCAAATTGATAGCATTTTGTGCATCTATATTTCAACTTTCTTCGTGTTAAATTGCTCTAATTCTACATTCCATCCTTCATTTATCTTCTTTCATTGCAACTCGGTGGCATAATCTAACACATAAAAGTGGCAAATTAAGTGATCTTATGATCGAATTTTACTTGAGAACAAGCAAAACTAAGCCAATTTATTAAGCAAAAGTTGTTAATTTTTTATACTTTATTGTTGAATGATTTTAGCTAGGTGATCGAATTTATTAGTCTGTTATTGTTCGTAAATAAATAATAGATACTTAATTATCTTCATTTATTAAATTTTAGGCTAAAAAGGCGAAATATTTAAATAATCGAGAAAAATAAATAAAGCCCGAGGAGTCGAGAAAGTAAAAAGAAGTCGAGAAAAATAATCGGGCCGAAGAAAGAAATCAAGGAAGAAATAAATGGGCCCAAATGAAAGAAGAAAGAAATAAAAAGAAAGAAAGAAGAATAAGCCCAAAAGAAAGCCCAAGAAAAAGAGTCCACCGGCCGCCAAAAGAGGCGTCGCGGCGCGACGCACTTGTTCGTAGCGGCGCGACGAAGCTAACCGGATAGAGCCTATCTCCTTGCCACGTGCCGTCGCGGCGCGACCAAAATACCTGTAGCGGCGTGACGCGAGAGGGTGACGTCGGTTTCGAAATTTGAAAGAGTTGGGATCGGGTTAAAATGCCTCGTCGCGGCGCGACACTTGCTAGTCGCGGCGCGACACCCCTGTTTTCAGAAATCTATTTAAACGAACTTCCAGATCTGAAACAGGGAGAACCACCCGATTTCTTCCACCATTCCTCTGCTAAATACATCCCTTAACACATCCCAGAAAGCTTGAGCTCGGATTTGAATATTTGGAGCATAACTTTGAAGATTAAAGGCTTGGAATTCTTGCTTTTTACGGTTTTTCTACTTCTCTTCTGTTTTTAATGTTTAATCTTGATTTCCAGAAGTTGATTATGCTTGTAATAGGCTAGGTTTTCTGTTTTTCTCCTTAGAGGAGATGAAACTCTATCAAGTTGGTTAATTTTGTATCTTTTTTACTTTAATGGCATTATATTATCTTTCAAGTCTAATCAATGATCCTAGCATGTTTTAATTCTGTTTTTGATTTGTTTAGAATCTAAGTTGATGTAAATTTGAGGACCAATCCATTTATAAGACTTTAATCAATGCTAATTAGGACCAATAATTAGTGTTGACTAGTGTTTGATCAAAACCTAGGGTTAAACAATCAAGATAGGAACTTTAATGTGTTAGAATTGATATATGATGACTTTCATGTGTTAATTAAATGATTTGGTAACTTAATCAATCATTAAAGATTAGATCTTGATAGATACGAACTTAAATATGCTTAATTGTATAGTTAATTGATTTAATGACCAATATTTTAGTTAATTGCATGATTAGATAAGTTGGATACTCGGATCAAGAGTCTAACAATATAGGAATCGGTATAGTGTTCATTAATTGTCCATTGCATTGATTTTGATTTATAAAACCAACTTGAAAAGGGTGGAATTGAATCTAGGGAGGGAAGCTTTAATTTGATAAGTTTAATCCATAAAAATCTTTGCTTTTGTCGTTCTTGGTTTGCTTTGGAGCGTTTGCTAGTGTTAGGAGTGATTTTAGATAATAAAGTTTGAATCTTTATTGATAAGATTCTAAATTACCCCTTTTAGCTGCTTTTATTAGTTTAATATTTAATTAGTAGAGTTATATTCAAAATCATACTCGTTCCCCTTGTATTCGACACCCGTACTTATTTACTATACTACGATACGATTAGGTTCTCTTGCCTATTTGTGTTGTAGTCGTGCTAAATAACTCGGATTTTATAAATTTAAAACTGGTACGCTACACGCACATCACTAGGATTTCTAATCAAAACTTCATGTTTGAGATTGTTTATGCATAAATATTTTCTTAATCACTTATGACAATCATTATTTGAACTAAGGAGGTTGAAGTTAGGGGTGTTCACTAATCGGATATAACCGAATTACCGAACCGAAACTTTTGGATTAGACTATTTGGTTCGGATATTTCGGATTTTTGGATTGGATCGGATGAGAACCGAATAATTATTATGGATTTTGGTTTGGTTTTGGTTGCGATTATGCAAACCGAATAAACTGAATAAACCGAATAAGAATATATATATATATATATACTACTAGAACAAAGTAATCTATACGTATCATGTATATGTTTATTTATAACTTATTATTTTTAATTATATATTTATGCCAAAACAGTCCCACTAGTAATTGTAACTTGGAAAACTATATTTTAATCTTTAATAGTATACATATCAAATCTAGTTTTTAAATATCTCAACTCTTTAAACATGTATTTATGTAAGAATGAAAACCGAATTGTATAAACCGATCCAACCGAATTGTAATTTGGATGGTTTGGTTCGGATCTTAAGATTGTTTGGATGGATTGGATCTCACTTTTCAAAACCGAAATCCAATTGGATTTACTCAATCGGATCGGATTAGACCGATCCATCCGAACGTACACCCCTAGTTGAAGTCAAGTTTTAAATTGGGGTTTTTAATCTAATAACACTTGTTACAAGAAAATCAATGTTGAGCTATAAATTTGAGAATATGATTCTAACACATACATTAACCGATAATATGTGCCAATGTTTACAATCAAAAATAATTACTAGTACTCATATTTCAATTGTTTAGTTGAATATCAATTGGGTTGCTTATATTGACTAAATTGGGAATATTTCTTAATGCAAATATTGACCTATACTTAATATTGAGAGTTAGTACCATTGCTATAGCTGTGGTTTTCTTATTGTTTCATCAAAACCATTGCACATCTAGATCAACGCTACAAGTTAAGAAGATTCTTTATAAACAAACACTCTTTACACATCATTTCTCTTACTTCATCAACCTTGTTCCTTCTTGCTTTTAGTCATTGTGTAGTTTTAAGTTCTATTTTTTAGCTAATTATAAAGAAAATAGCTTTTCAAAAACAATGTTACAAGATATTTACAAATAGCTGTCTCTACAAATACCTACACATAGCTTTTCTACAAAGCAACAACGCTATCTATTTTTCCCCAAAGCAACAACCTTATCTCTACAAATATCTACAAAGAGATTTTTTAAAACAATGTTACAAGATATTTTTCTAAGATTTTATAAGTATTAGCATCAAAGAAGAAAACAATTGTTTATAAAAAACTAAAGATGAGTCTGTTTAGCGAAAGTAGCTAGAAGTTGGTATCTAATAGATAGAAGCGATATATTTTATTTTTTATATATGTGTTTAATAAAGTAGCTCGTAGTTAGAGCTAGATAGTGTAAAATGACAAATCATAAAAATTAAGAGAAATTGTAAAACAATTAAAAATAATATTCAAATAATTTTGTAATTAAAAAACCTCCAGCTATTTTTAAAAACTACATCAAGAAACTTTTTATTAAAAAAAAACTTTCAGCTTCTCCATTCGAACAAGAATGATGTTTACAAAATCACCTCTTAAATTCTTGATCACGCATGAGGTTAACTACTCATAAAAGTATTCTCTCAACACATAAGTGTATAAGGGATAATGTATATTAACATGTTAAACTCATGATAAAATTCATATATTATAATACTAGTTTAAATTCTTATGTAAATATACGGGTAGCTATAATTATTTATATGAAAGTATTATTTTATATTCATTTAGCAAATTTATGATTATTTTTATATGAACGAAAGAATAGTTCAATTTAAGACTTTTATAAAAACTTCAAATAATTTATACATTTCAGTTACATGAAAAAGTAATGATCCAACTTTAGGAGGAAGTAAAATTTAATTGCAATAAGAATTGTGTTATATAATAAACGTAGATAAGGACAACAAAATTTGAGTGTGTATCATATTTTATTATTGATATAGCTTAAGATTTAATAGATTTATTTTTAAATTAATATAGTGGATAAGAAATTTGAACTAGAGAAATAGTTTAACGTAAATTAAACTGAGTTTCATTTTTTACTACTTAGAGTCAAAACTAAGCTTCAATTTTGACCATTTAAAGTTAAAATTAAGTTTTAAGGGGGTGTTTGTGTAAGCTTTTTTTTTGGGCTTAAGCTTATGAGCTTAAGAGCTTTTGAGCTTGTGAGCTTATAAGCTTTTGAGAGAGAAAAGTGTTTAGATTAGCTTATAACTTGTAACGTCCAATTTTTTTTTTTTTTTTTTTGCAATTAAACAATCACCAACGTATAATTCACAATCTATCATAGCCAAAATATTGTATTACTTTAAATACACCCCGGGTGATAACCCGCAAAAGCTTGAATTCGAATGTAATTGTCCAGAATACATCATTAAAACAAAATAGTTTAAACACTGCGGAAGCTTGTGGAAGTATGAGCTATCAACCGCGTACTGGAGCCCCGCCGTGGCCATCACCTGAAAAGAAGGTTAAACAACAACCGTAAGCACAAAGCTTAGTGAGTACACTTGCTTACAATCGACCATATGACATCACATCATTTGCTTTACGATCATGTTACATCTTTCATTCCCGCTACCGTAGTAGACGGTCCCAACATTCCCGTCACCGAAGTGAACGGTCTTATCATTCCCGTCACCGTAGTGAACGGTCTCGTCATTCCCGTCACCGTAGTGAACGGTCTCGTCATTCCCGTCACCGAAGTAAACGGTCTCGTCGTTCCCGTCACCGAAGTGAACGGTCTCGCCGTTCCCGTCACCGATGTGAACGGTCTCGTCGTTCCCGTCACCGAAGTGAACGGTCTAAGCAATAGCATAGCATAACACGTTATCAGTGCATCAATTCATTAATCATCATTCATCATTTCATCAAATCAGCAATTAATCATTCATAAATCATATAGCATGTAGCACATTAAACACATACACCATAAGGTTTAGATGGTAAGTAAGAATACTCACCTGTCTGCAGTCTTAGTTCTCAAACTTAGCTCACTAACACACTTGTGGTTACTTGCTAATCGACCGTCACCTACAATAGGTATAACAAATCAATACCGTGTACGAATCCCTCGTTCATTTATCCCCGTAATACATTCGGGTTTCACAAGGCAAGTAACAATAAGAAATTCATTAAGGTCCAAAAGTCGGGGACGCGTCGCGTCCATCAAACCGACGCGTCGCGTCGAGTGTAAAAGTGTCGGATTCTACAATCCGGATATAACTGTCGGATTCTCAACTCTCGGATTTCCCATCATCCGGATTTCAAGTATCGGATTTCAACCCATATTGCACTATCGGATTTCACTTGGATTTCAATCTAAATGCATAAGTCGCATGAAACACCATCAAGTATAAGTCGCATGAAATTGAAAGTGAAAGTCGCATGAATGGTATCAAGTGTCGCATGGAGGTTTTCAAGTACAAAGGTCGCATGGTTACAAGTTACAAATGAAAGGTCGCATGGTGCGACAGTCGCATGGATCGGTTTCAATATGAAAGTCGGATGGGGGTTTACAAAAGTCGTATGAGGGGTTAAATATCAAATGTCGCATGGAATCAAACATGAAAGTCGCATGGCATTCATCAAGAGTCACACGACTCAAAACAACAAGTCGCGCGACATTCATTCAAAAGTCGCATGGGGCATATTCACCCCTGTCAGTTCATCTTTTTCAACTTTCAGACTCCATGGCCAAAATCATGTTCTTTCAAAACTCAACCAAATCATATCATTTTTGTTTCAAAACATTTCTCCATTCATTTAAACTCTTCTTTTAAGATTTAAACACATTTCATCAAGTTTTTTAAGTTCATATCTCCATTTCTTTTTTTCTTTGGTTCATCTTAAACCCAGAACCCAAAAAAACCCAGAAGCCAAATCATGCTATCATCATCTAAACAAGATAAAATTGATACCTACAGTATCTTAGCAAGGTAAGAAACATTACCTGATGATTCTTGTAGCAATTCTTTGAGTTTCCCAGATGATTCTTGCACCTTCCTCCTTACTTTCTCGTGGGTTTAAGCACACACAAACACATACTAAAACTTTCTCTCTCAATGCAACAGTAACAAGCTTCTTTGAAGGGTATTGGGGGTTGTGCCCTAATTTTATATATATATATATATATATATATATATATATATACCTCCAAGAAGGCCTAAGCCCACTTTCACTACTGATTGGGCCCAAATCATAAATCCAATAACTCACATAAGTCTAGTTCATTACCCAATTAACCATTCAAGCCCATAAAGCCTTTAATGCATTCACAATTAAATTCACAACCCAACATAATTTTTATCTTTTCTCAATAAATATTCTTTTATTTATTTTTTGAAGTTCGGGTATTACATAACTTATGAGTTAATAAGCTTCTTTTAAAAAGATGGAAAATGACCAAAAAGGGTTTTCTTACATTAGCTTATTAATGTAAAATAACCAAAAAGAGGGTATAAAGGTAAAAGTGTAAAAATAAGCTCACAAAGAAGAAAATAAGCTAGTTCAAGATGGCTTATAAAAAATGGCTTATTTTTATAAAAATAAGCTAATAAGCTTAAGCTCATAAGCTTAACCAAACACCTAAAATATAATAAGCTCATAAGTTAATAAGCCAAAAAAATAAGCTTAAATATACACCCCCTAAGTTTAATTAAATGAATTATTAGGATTTAATTTTGATAAATGTTAGTATTTTATTTATTATCTTCACTATTAAATCAAGAGAACATCAAAGTGTATGGTGGTTAAGGTAAAAAAAATAGACCAAGGGTCAAATGGGATTCCACTTTACTTAAATTTGAAAGGGGAGAGGGACTAAATATTGGGGATTTGAACTCTTATAATTTGACTTTGTTGGATAAATGGTGGTGGGAATTTAAAACGGATCACGGTGCTCTTTGGGTCCGTGTTATTCAAAGCATCTATGGGTGGTCAGGTGGGTTAGATGATACGGAATATAGGCGATTTCAGGTTTATGGAGTGACATAATCAAAGCGGGAAATGAAATGGGTACAATAGGTATTTCTTTAATGTCCTTTTCCAAAATAAACTTGGATAATGGGTTGTCAACAAGTTTTTTGTTGGATAAATAGTTGGGAAATTACAAATTAAAAGATGTATACACAAGAATTTATAATAGATTCTTAAACAAACATACTTTTGTAGGGGAATTCGGTTATTAGGAAGGGTCTCAATGGGTTTGGGACACTAGTTGGTTTGATTTTCACAGGGGTCGTGTGGGTCAAGATGTCCAATCCTTGTTGAATGAGGTAGCTGGATAGCTAGTCTTGGCAACTTGGAAAAAACAACTATTCGGTGAAAGAGGTTCGTAAGTTCTTGGAAGATTTGAAGACCGTAAAGATGGAGGAACAAAGAGACTTTTTGGTCAAGACGGGTGCCACTCGAAGTAAACATTTTCTCGTGGAGGACTGATAGAGGTCAATTACCGGTACAAACCAAACTACATGAAAAAGGTATCTATGTACCATCACTTTTATGTCCGAGATGTATGGAAGTTTCTAAAAATGTTAGCCACAAATCGCATTGGTCAATTGTTATGACTTATGACATACTTAAAAACTGGAAAAACAAATGCATGTCAATATGTCATGCCTTATTTCTCTTCTCCTTTTGTTTTCTTTTCTTTTTTTCTCGAGCAAGAGTGTTTTAAGGATAAAGCTGCTAAAGAAAAGACTTAAAACCTATATTTTTTATGGCCCAGTACGTACTTATAGAAGACACTACATGTATAGAATTTCAAGAAGTAAATGATGTATTTTTAAAACAATTCTCCATTATAGTAAGGATGAAATAAAAATATCATACCAAGTTTAAATTGAAATAAAAGAACAATCACACTTTGCTTTGTTATACTAATTTAAGAAAAGCTAGAAATATAAATTTGATATAAGGGACGAGGATTGTTTTTTGTGTAAGAATGGCGAGAGTTGTTTGTAACATAGCGGTATTTTGATTATTTAAATATTTATCTAATCGTGAATTACGTCTATGTAGACTGTTATTAACGAGCGAGACTTAATTTTTCAAAAAAACCTCTCATTAATGAGTTGTTAACGACTTATTAATGAGCACATTAATAAGTCATCAATAAGCCTCTTATCGTTCTTAATAATTGATTTATTGTAATCAATGCCTAAAATTAAAATTGCTTGTGAAATTATTGGTCTTCACCCAAGCAAAGGAAACTCATAATAGCTTGGTCTTAACAAAAACCAAGATCAAATTCCTTCTTAGTTGGCTTTGGTGTATCTATTTACTCCACTTTATTAAGAAACAAAGCAAGTGTTAAAGTTGTAGCTTTCCAACTCATCAAAGCAGAATCCAAATCTATAAAATCTTTAATTTTTAATTTTTAATATATATTAAAAAAATAGGCTTATGATATCATCAAATTATTTTTGAAAATCTGCTATAAATACCAAAGCAAGCATTTTCACAATATCTCAATACTGGTTTGTTGGATGGACGATATATATAGACAAAAAAAAGAACTCAATTCATGAGCAACATTCAGTCTTGTACAAACCATGGCATACATCACACTCGATATTGCCTTAGCGCGGTTTAGAGTGCAAAGGTTGTGGGATAATGGAAATTTCGCCAATAGAGAAACTAGAATTATAATATGATGTAATTGAAATTTGTTGTGCGTGTTTGGTGTGTCTACTTGGGGATTTGATTCCACAACCCACCACTACCTGCACCACCACCACCGGCCACCATAATCGCACCACCCGATTGCATCACCACCAAATTAAAGTAGATGAAAACAATCACAGTTGCAAACTTGCAACCAAATCGAAGCACATGAAAACGATGAGAAAGAAAAAAGACGCAATGGAAGAAGCTCGTAAGAAAGCCACGACTAATTGCAATGCTAACTTGCAACACAAGAAAGAAGAAACCCTTAACCATAACCAAATTGCAACCTTAAACCTATGATGTGATGGAAAGAAGACGGAGATGGTTTGTGTTAGACCACCACCAATCACTCAAACAAAGACGATGGAGTTGACATCAACGGAGACAATGACACAGTGGCGGCAATTGTCCACATACAAAGATGAAGACATAATTTGGGATTTTGGTGCCTTGGCACTCCCACACACCCCACCCCCAAAGAAATGTGAGTTCCTTTCATTCCTTACCTACAAACTATGTCGACAATAGACCGATATCATGTTGATTCTTAATCAAAATGTGATGCACTTGTGATAGAACTTCGTGCAAGTCAACCAATAGTTACGAATATTATCTTTATCAACAGATGATGTAAATGTGTAACAAGGTACTCCAACTCCTAGGATCACCCTCGTGACTCAAATACAAACGAAACTTGCTTCTAGTGAAGCATACAATCCTCATCAAATATCACTATCGTGACTAAATCCTATAGCGTCTTACCTTCAACACTATATGCCTTTTTGCCATGAAATACCTTTCTTGTTACTCGGTTCCAGTTTTTCTACACTACAATGATAGTACGAGTACACCGAGATCCTTGAAAAAACGAATAATGTTCTACCTTTTTGGCGGTTAAAATCGAAAAATTAGTTTCTAGAATAGCAAACTATACTAATAGCCTTAGTCCAATACGTCTTAAATCAAATATTAAAGAGAAAACATCAATCTGTCTAAAAAATGAATAATTTTTTTAGTTTACCAAAAACAAAATGTCCTCAAAACTCAAATCGGGCACCATGTGGCATGTGTCCACCAAGAATCCAATGTTTGCTAAAAGTTATAATACCTTTCTCACTAACAAGATTTGCTTGGTTAGGGGTTTTAAGGGGTAGAGAATGGGAATAGTAATGATTAACAATGGTTGGTTAGGTATGGATAATGAACCATTCCCTAGTAAATTGGAGATAATGAATTCATGGTAATGAATTCAGGTATGTGTTTGTCCCCACCAATCACCACCGACATCAACAACCACCACCATGCTCCGGCACCATCACCGACCGCCGCTGCCACCATCGACCGAAACCACCACACCATCATAACTCGTCACACAAGCACCACCTCTATTCACCACGACCACCCATCCTTCAACCACCACCCGTTACAATCATCGTCACATCAACCATCACTTGCCATCATCAACCATCACTTGCCACAATTGCCATTGATCGTCGCCTTCAACTGCCACCACCACCATCACCTTGGATTCAAGTGTGTATTGGTCCACTGACCACCACCGCCGCCACTACACTCTACCACCATCATAGACCACTGCCGCCACCACCAACAACAAACTACACATTGTCGGTCATTGCCACTACCACCACCTCTACTGCTCGCCGCCACCTCTACAAACTATCACAACCACCACTCGCCGCCACTAATTGCCATTAATTATCGCCTCAACCAACATCGATGTAGCTGCCACTAATCATCACCCTTAACGGTTACTACCACCATCATCAACCACCACCACAACTTACTATTGCCACCAACTACCATCAACTGCTACCATTAACCACCACCATGAATACCGACTAGTGCCACAATCATCGGCCTACTATGTGTGTGTAATGATTATCTATATTAATCAAGCAATATCAATAGTAATGATAATACTAGAGAATGCTCATTGTATTCCTTTGTATACCCTTACCCTTTGCCATTCTCATTCCCCTCTATCTAACCAAACGCCCGCTTAGTATTTGAGTCCCAGATACCAAAATCTCACTGCATAAGAATTAGCCTTCTCAGGGTAAATTAGTTAGGGTTGGAGTTAAACCACCCACGGTCCAAGCAACATGGTAAAGAAAGGGCTTTCTTCGCTAGTGACAACAAAGCTGTTGAATACGTGTTCTCATCTTGTGACGACTCCAAATCTTTCATAGAAGTAGTTGCTTTGGGGTACTTTTCGGTATTGACCATTTCCAAAGACTACTAGTCATAATACTGAAACCAATACTAGAATATAATGTCTTGAACTTTAATTGGACAAGCAAATAAACTTATTGGCCCCAGTAACCACGGGGTTGTGTCTTAAAAGAAAACTAGATCACGATGGACCGGAAAAGAAACAAAAATACCAGAAAATCGTCAAATTGAAGAGTGACTGAATTGATATGCTCTTGAAGACATTATCACAATTGATTGCTTGAAACTGATTAAACGCAGAGCAGACGCAACCAGGAACCCAAGAACCCACTTTGAATCGGGGCTCTCGCATCATTTTTTCTTAATGAAAACTCGCTAATTTCATAATCAGAATTGAAAATTAGAGAACATAAAAAGTTTCTTGTTCAATAAAAGCAGTAGTACTATCCAAGAACTCTACTCAAGTACTCAACAAGAAACCTAAGTACTAAACAGCCCCTCTAATGATTCAAGTCACTTTATCTAACCTATTATGTTAACAATATAATATATAAATCATAAAATGGACACACACTGTGTTGCCAGGTTGAACCAAAGCAACCCGACCCATTCAGACATGTTTCAAAAGTTACCACTTCAGCCCGTTACCCAACTTACCTAGTCCATTTGTCACCTCTAACCATAGACTAAATGATACCCGACACCAACTACAGGCATCAATCTAACTAAAAACTAAAGAATTGATGACGAGATAAATGATTATACCACAGGATGTCATTCAAACAAAGAACTTTGTGATCTTCCCTTCGGTCTGCTTTTGGGAGTTCACTTGTCCCCACTAAGATAAAGCTCAACACAGATATATCTGTATGCTGCATCAACCCCACATAAATCCAGCCAAATCGGTTTGAAGCTTTGATATTAGCATCAATGGGCACAAAGTAAAGCATAAGCCTTTAATGTTTAATGAACATCAATATGGCTATAAATCCTATAATAGCAAAAGGTTGTACGAATTAAGGTGAATTGTAACGAGTGATTAACTATTTATAATATTATAAATTTATAACCAATGCTTAAATATGCACCAACATATAAACTAGAAAGTGATAAAAAAATCTCTCTAGATCATAAAACCATAGTGATAAGACGCAACATCGCATAAGAAAACATGTTTAAGCCGTCTGCTTGTATAAGTAAAATATACAACTTAAAACAATACAAGAACTGATACAAGGCATAATGTAGCCTAAGATAAGTAGATATAGATAATCTTTATCTATAGTTATACTTCAATATATTTCGATTCCTACATCCATTCTGATACTAAAGTCCACTTTTGAACTTCTTTGTGTCAAATTACTTGCTTTTCAACGGTTATAATAACAGATTCTTTTATTAGCTAGCAGAATTAATAATTGCACTGAATAATGAAGAAAAACCTACAATACAAAAAGCTCAGAGCTAAATTGCTGTAACATCAATGTTTCTCAACGTATACTATTAAATTACGTAAAAGGATGTTACTGTTTGAACCCCTTAGTAGTCTAACTTGACCCCTATGTTGTGATGTATACGAGTGTATGACCTACATTAGAAACTATAAGTGATTGATGTGACACATCTAGTATGTAAGACAGGAGGTCCAAATAGTAGCACCCTGAGTAAAATGTAACATTGGCAAGGAGGAATCATAAGGTTTAATGATTTGTAAGTGACTAAGATAGAACATAATTCTGTAACAAACAGGCTAACATGTGAGAGTTACTTCAGTAAACAAGGAGAAATCATATAACCTTAAAAAAGTACATAGCACAGCATGATAGTTACCATTAGCAAAAATCATTGCAGTTCAAATAGTTAAAATTGTCAGCTTCTAAAGCAAACACGACAAAAATTATGTAAGGTTAAATATCTACACTATTTCAAACCGTGCAACATACCTTCATTCCCATAGTTTACAAGCTTCTTCCTTCTCTCATTCCCATATTCCAAATATAAAGTCAAATATCCACACTTTTCCATTTAATTCCAGAATCTTGTGTGAAGCCACTCAAATAGCAACCAGAACTACCTCACATTCACAGCATTGGTATATGGTTTATGTATGCAATTGATAAATTGCAGTACATAGTAAAAGCAACAACTATACAAGCTCAATATAGTAACTAAGCAACCATCTGTGAAAGTCATTGTATCTTTCTGACTAATAATCATTCCCAAGCAAAATATCAAGGGTTAGACACCAAACAACCTGTTTGTGTATTTAAATGCTGTGATATATGAATTTATGTAACAAAATGATGCCTCTTCAAGAAAAAGATCTACTGAAATTTTAAAGGCAACATAAATACGTATGAGTAATAACATGAGTCTAAGTGGGTAGACCTACAAATGCACCTATTTCTTTTAGAACAAACCGCGCTTCATATAAGCCTACAAGTATGTCAAAATCAACATGATTTGCTTTAAGATAGAGCAACACCGTCCAAGAATCAGATAAAACTGAATGCAATCTCATAACAAACAAAAGAAAATTCACACAAATGATTTCTTGCATCTACACGTTTAAGTTGACAAATTATGAATATAATACCAATTACACAGCTTATAGCACTACCCCTACAGCAAGAACAAACACTATATTATCAAGATAACAAAAAGTCAAAAAGGAAATTTTCAATATTGAGATGAAATACATACTCTGCCATCACTTTGATACTAAAAGGATTTCCGGTTTCTTAGCTTTACTGGGTGTGTTAGTATTAGAACCCGTTGTATTAGCAGCTGATACTGCAGCAATTGCAGCAGCATCACGAGCTCTCTTATCCAGCTGAATCAAACTTCGAGTGGCCAAAATCGCCTGAGGCACTAAATCATGTGAGGCTCTAGCATACAAACACCGCACGGCCAAAGATGCTGCGTCCTTTACATCATTTGAATTCAAGGGACCCAATAAACAGTGCCCCAAGATCCTTAACACCGGTTGAAGTAACTCCCATGGAAGCAGAATTCTAGTCCCTCTAGCAAAACCATTGTCAGAATTACCATCCTCAATTTCCAAATTCTTCATATCTTCCACAACATTCCCCTCAATTTCAATTCCGTCTTCAACAATACCATCAGAAAAGTTTGTAACCTCAGGGTTTTGGTCGAATTCGGACTTGCAAGAACAATCCTGTCCAGCCCAATCAGCAGCGAACTTGCAGAAGTCAAGCTTTGACCAGCTAGGCATTTGAGAGATCTGCTTGTAATAACAATCAAGCGCAACTCCTACGATAGTAGCACGCTTCGTTGACTTTATCGCTGTTTGTGGCTCCAACGGAGGAGATAAAATTCCAACCGTAGGCCGAGAAGGCTGCGATGCAGAATTAGGGTTAACTTTGGCCGAGGTAGGTTTCTTCTTGCTATTGCTAACCCTAGGAGAGTGATAAAGCGACGGCTGAGATAGATCCGGTATGGAAATGAGGACAGGTTTCCCGGCACGAGATTTGGTTTCCGACGAGTATAAAGCGAGAAGTACCGCTTCGAATCCGGCAAGCGACGGAGATAGAGAAGAAAGAGAGTGAATGCGAGAGAGATAGAGGCCGGCAACGAGAGGGATAAAGGCGAGGACGACGAGGCGGAGGTCTGGATCAGATGAGAGGAAAGTATCGTACAACCAGTTACAAAGAGAATCCTCACCGGAGCCGGAGTTCGGTGAGGATGTAAGAGAAGAGGATACGGCGGCATAAGCTGTAAAAGAGGATAGGAGGGAACGTGCGGGGGAATCGGAATCGGCAAGGGATGAGATCGGGTTTGGGTCGTCAGAGTCAGGATCGGGTCCGGGCAAGAGTGTGGACAAGAGGTGGATGCGAGATCGAGCTTTGGAGATGGATTCCCACCACGAGTGCATTGGATCGTTGCTGCTGCTGTTTGTGGCGGTGGTGGCGGTGGTTATGGCGGTGATGCCGTTATGGTTGTGGTGGTGCTGGTTACCGTTACGGTGGGTGGGGTTTTGGGAGGAAGAAGAGGTGGTGGAGGAGGAGGAAGGAGATCCGCCGGGGACGTGGTGACGGAAATCCATCTGTAAAATCGGCGGCGGTGGTTGTTCCCCGGCGTGGGCAAGAAGTGGAGGTCACGAAGAAAGCCGTTTGTCTCCTGTGGAGTAGGGAGCGATTTTTCTGATGTTAGATGGTTAACTTATCTTAAAACCTTTTCTAACAAATGATATTTGAAAAAAAAAAGTGTGTTTGTTTGTTAAAAAAACATATAATATTAGAAATTATGTTTCAATTGTATACATATTTGATTGTTTGTTTTTATAAAAGGTTTGGATATTTGTGGATATTGATTTTGTCATAATTGATATTCTTTGAAATTCGGATAATGTGAGTACGGGAAAGTGTCGAGAAATGTAGGTAAGACAAAGATAATGTGAAAGTGTGAGAACAACGGAAACGATAGAAAGTGTGACTAGGGAAGTGATGTTTGCGGAATTTGAGACGACGATGATCAATGAGTTTGGAGTCACTAGCGACGGTGGCATTAAAAATTTTAAAGGTCATTGATAATTTAAGGCTCGAAAATTGAGCCTTTTTACCGTAGGTTTCTTAAAGTTTCGCGTTATATAATCTTAAGAGGTTTTCAGACGGAAATTTACCTCTTATTCATTTAGGCTCTGTTTGGTTGGACGGATTTCCTGGGAATCTGTGGGAATTGGAATCCAATTCCCATGAAATCCAGTGTTTGGTTTGCTTTGGAAATGGAATTTTAAGGAATTTAAATCTCTCATGAGAGGGAAAGTGAATTCCTTCAAAAGAAGGAGGGAATTTAGAAACCATAGATTAGTGAATTTGACAGATTACAATTATACCCTCCTAAACAACCCTAGCTTTTCTTTAAACAACCCGCCTCCTTTCCTGCTCATAACTAGGGATGGCAAAACAACTAGAACCCGACTAGTTTCGGGGTCGGGTCGGGGATTATATTTTCGGGTTACGGTTGGGTTCGGGGATTTTTCGGGTTCGGGGCCGGGGCACACTAACATAATTTTTAGTCGGGTCGGGTTTTATCATCATGTTCGGGTTCGGGCCAATGTCGAGTTTGACAGACGTACCGATGGGGTGCCCCGAAACAATCCCCAACGGGGAATAGGGCGGGGACGGATTTTCATTTCGGGTTCGGGGACGGGGCGACCAAAACTCGATCCAAACCCGCCCCGTTGACATTCCTACTCATAACGACAGCTCCCCTTCAAACGACACAACCCTAGTCGACTGCTCCTTCCGTCGTCGTCGTCGTTGTTCGGTCGTCGACACCTTCCTTCGTTGACAGCTCCTTCCGTCGACTGCTTCCTTCCCTCGTCGTTCGCTGCCGCCTTCCTCGGTCCTCCTCCGCCGCCGGTAAGTTCCCTTTATCTTCTCTCTCTCGTATATATTTCTCCTTCTCTCTCTCTCTAAACACAACCTTGAAAATCAGTAGACTAATATGCTATCTCAACCGATGATTTTGGGATGTTTTTTAGTATGATTGATATTTTGGATATGTAAGTTTTTAATAACTCTATTTTTGTAAAATCATCTCAAGTATATCTTAGATTGGATGTATCAAGAGATTACTAGATTATTTTGGTAACTTTATAACAATTAGTATTGTAATGATTCTAACTTATTATGTTTATTAACATGTTTATGAGCGCGATTTTATAATTTATATAATATATTTTTACATAAAAGTTATAAAACAAACTAAAATTAGGTAAAAAACAGAAAGGGTAATTCTGTCATTTTACAAAAATGAAATCAAATTCATCTACATTGTCTGCAAACCAAACAGGATATGGAATTGGATTCCAATTCCATTTTCTGCCAACCAAACACATTACAGATTCAAATTCCAATTCCTAGTAGATTCCAATTCCATCAGAGATTCCAATTCCTTCAGAAACATTCTGCGAACCAAACGCCACCTTAGAGTTTTAAAGATGTTTTCATATCTTAATAGGAAAAAACCAGCTCTCTTTTTATCTTTTAACGAATCAGATTAACATATATCAAGAGTTTTTAAAAAACAAATGAAATTAAATTTTGTGTCATCATAAAATCAGTATTATTAGGAAAATAGTCCATGATGTTAAGTGATCTTGCTCACACAAATTATTTAACTGAGAATAGTTTAGTCATTTCATTACATACTCATTTAAATGGTTTGTGTAAACAACACTATCTGTAATTTCAATGTAGAGTCAACGGTTGACCCATAGTAGTTCCATTTCTTAAAAAGAATATTGGTGTACTTGGAGGGAGTGGCCCATGATTATCAGATGTAACATCGTAGTTTTTAAAATTTGTTATATATAAAAACTTTTAAACACTTAATAGATATTTCGCAACAAAAGACTTATTGTAATACAACGTGAGTATAAAAACTATAAGATTCACATCCACCATCACAGCATTACTTCCAAATTCGTAAACCATATCATTATATATCTAGTGTACCAAGCTAGCAAAACATAGTAAGACACAACTAAAGGACTACCCAAAGAGTAACCCAACCTCACAAGGCCAACTACAAAACTACCTGCAGAAATGCAAGACACATTCAAATAAACAAGTATCAGTTTACGTCTCGTAAGTCAATAGCAGTAATCATAAGTCAAACTCACCAAAGATAAAAAAAATAGTTAACGGTAGACGAATATACGTGTACACTTTCGCAACCCGCCCACGTACTTGACCCGACATCACCTTTAACCGGATATCATAAACATGGGTTAAGAATTATCCACTTTAAATCATACATCAAACCAGATAGTCGTTAATGACACCAGAATACCGCATAACCATATAATCATTATACGAGTTATTTACCATTCCGTTTACCAAGCCATACTATTATCATGACTGTCACATAAACCGAACACGAATAATTCCATATACCGTAATACAAAACCAATCATATTAATTTCACACATACCCTATCAATAGACATCCCGTTAACCGTACTATTAACCATATTAACAACCGTATCGTTAACCAAATTATTCACCAAACCGTGAACCATATCCTATCCATTCCATATCAATTTCCATAATTGTTCGTGTGTACTGACAAGGTGTCCCTAAAGTAAGGTATAAACGAACAAGGGAAAGCCAGTTCAAACTAACTGAATACATAAATAAATTAAATGTAACTACCATCTAAATCCCCAAAGAAGATTCCAAACACATCAAATAGATCCATCTAAAAGAAAAATGAAAGTTCCTAATGTGCATAACTCTATGATCTCTCAAACTTGTACTAACTCAATGATAAAAAGTATACCAGAGGTCACAAAAATTCTCAACAAAATCCGTGTGCCCTATGAAGTTCACAAAGGCTTCACACCTGCAAAAGATCCTTCAATTTATTTTGCTTTAGATTGGAGAGGTCCGCCCATTTCACAAGGTGCTTAACCACCATGAATCGAATTAACCATGTTACGATTGTTTTTAAAATGTTTTGTAATGTTTGCCTTAAGTTATAGTTTGATTTAACCATAGAGACAAATGAAAGATAGAGAGAGATGGATACACAATTGCAATAGTAAATTTTGCAGATCTCTGAATCAGGTCAAAAAAAATTCTAAATTCAAAACGTAACAAACACTTCATAAGGGTACTATGACTTTTAAATTCAAAGATAATGACTTTCTAAATTCAAAACAAAAGATAGCTTAGGAAGTTTGACAAAACTAATAACCAATACTTATTAACCCAACTTTGTAGCTCTTAAGATTCAATTTTAATAATACCCAATTCAAAAAACTCAAGACTACTCTCATCTACTCTTAAGAGTACCGGACCGAAAGCTCTAACTCGGTACCGGTACGGTTCGGTATTTTCGGTACTCATGCTCACCCCTAATCTAAACCAATCATCCATGATCACCATAAAGCATACATACTAATTATCATTAAAGTTTCCACTTAATTGGCAAAATACACCGTAAAGACATGTATTTCTTTTGCATTTATCTATATGTCAACATGAAGCAATCAAATTTAGGCAAATGAACAAAATAATCTATTCATGAATAGAGATAAATAGCAACTTGGAATTCACATTGCAAATATTAAATTCATGTGCATTTCATAGTACCTAATGTCAAATTAATGCATGACTATCTAAGAAGTTTCACGAATTGTGGTAAAAGAGTTCCGCAAGGACATAATTCATAACTTCATTCACAAATAAACCCTAAACACTTTGCATCGAAGCAACAATGAGGAAGAAAATAACTTAAGTCAAAAATAGATCTGAAATCGAGTAACATAGAACGGAAATCGAGCACCCAAGAGAAGCAAAGAAGAAAAATCGAAAGCAAAACATTCGTCAAAGTTCAAAATTCGATACCTATTAGAAGAAATCCATGAGAAAGTTTGTTTACCCTGTGAACAACAACTAAAAATCAAAACGTGTCGATGAGAAGGATCGAGTTCTCTTGCTTATTCCATCACCAATCAAGTGTTCGTATACTAATTAGGTGAAAAGAACGATGATGGATGTAATGAAATAGGGTTTCGTATATTGCTTATCTGCAGCGATTCGAGAGTTTAAACGGATTAGAATTAAAACAGAAATCAAAGAGATTACACTTGAGAAGCCCAATCGAAAATAGTAAATCTTACCATTAACAAAATATCACTTAACCGAAAGCAAACTTGGATAAATATGCTATCAAAGGCTTACTCATAGGCAAAACGGCGATAAAGATGACTAATCCATTTGTGAGGTAAAGGGAATATCATCGATAACAGAGTTGAGAGAAAGCGTGATGTGATAAAAAAATGATGACGTGTAATTATGGCATGGACAAATAGTATCATCTAATTGTTTGATAATGTAAGAAAATATAATATTATATTTAAATTCAATTTAATTGAGAGTTTAGATGTAAATTGTGAGGTGTTGTATAAAATATGTGAGGGGTATTAGGAAAAATATATATTAATGTAATTAATTATAGGTTGCTTGAAAATTATGTTTAGTAACTTGTGATATATTTTTTTAGAGAAAAAATAATTATATATTTGTGACCGTCTCATTTTTATCTACGTTTTGATATAAACTTTATGGTAATATGGCGTTTTAAAAAATTAGTATATTTAAATTGTTTTATCCATCGAGAGCAACGGGTAGGTAATTATTGGACATTATATTTATTTTTTATATTTATTCTATGTACATAATATAATCGATATAATCACTGATTTCTTGGTCTTTTGATAAATAAATTAAAAATATACTATTTTTTAAAATGTTGTCGTATTACGATAAAATTTATATGTTGATAACCATTTAGTGAGTTTTATAAAACGGTTGGTTAGTGCCATAAAGTTGTTTACAAAACTACCACTACCACTTTAGGGCTCTTTAAAATTGATTGTTATTGTGTGAGTAAATAACCGTGCAGAAACTATAACTTTACATAATTACTAGGTAGTGAAACAACTGTCACGTTAGTAGGTTTTGTAACTACACATACAACTTGAAATTTTATACAAAGATTTTAACTGTCAATGTTTTCTTATTTTTTAACTAATAACTTGGCACATAAAATTAAAGTTATTACTATATCGATATTTGAATTCAATTTTATCTTATATTTTCAGTTATATTTAATTAAATAATGAATTATACTTAAGCAGTTTACGTGTGTATAGACATAATCTATTCTATGGTAGGATCTTATTTTTATGTGATCTAATTGGTGTATACTTAGATTGATGTCATCATTATTTAATTTTTAATAAATTTAGTTTATAATTCAAAAGATTCAAGTATATAATTGGTTGATAAAAATATCTTCTAAACACTTGATATTATAACATCAACAATAATATTATGGTTATACCTTTACAATGTCGGGATAAAACTTCATCACGAGAAACACATTAATATTATACTAAAAAAATTTAGACAGCTAATATAATTTTATATTTTTTTTAAAAAGAGTATGCATAAAAATATTAAATATAAAAATTTATTTATTATCCGAACACTGCACGGGTATAACACTAGTTACCACTGGATTCAGTAAACTTTGTTTTGATTACCATTGTATACAATGAATTATCTCATTGTATGCAAGTGGTTGTATACAATGGTAACTAGAATCAAGACACATAAAAAGTGGTCTGAATTATGAAAATTGATTGTATTATTTTTAAGAGAAAAAAAATTATTTGTATGCAATAGTAAGTAAAACAAAGTTTATTATATTCTCATGCAATTACGCTCACATATACCCTTTTTAAACCTTCAATATTTATCCACCTTAATTTACAAATATCATATTTACTTTTTTAATATTTTAAAATATCATATTTAAATAAATTCTTAGTTTAATCATTTATTTTATAATCATTTTAATTTTATTAATTATAACCAATAAATACTTGACCTTATTGCCTTAATTATAACAGTAATAATCGATTGCTTGTACAAAAAAATACACATGTTTCTTTTGTATCATGATAACACGTTTTTGTCGTCACGTCTGCTCTTAACCTCGTGTCGACGCTTCAATCGCTGGTTTAAATATTGACACTGTATGCGTTACTTTACTAGATTCTTATTTCTTTTGTATTTTATAATTATTTAATATTTTTTTATTAAATTTAAATTTTATTATTTTTATAAATCTAACCCGTCTATTAACTCGTACATCTAATCAAATATAATCTCTTGTAATCTAATTGCACTTCGTAATAGAATTCTCATCTTGTTCTAACCAAATCTCCCAAAGCCCAAATAGCAACGAGGCCCATTCTTATTTTCTACAATTTCATGAAGCCCAAGTAAAAATCATTTCAGTAGTCGTTACTTCTTATAAGTCTTAACTCTTAAACATCAACCTTATTATCGCCAAGACTCTTTACCTCTTTTTCTAAGTTTAACAGTCATCTTAGTTGTCCACTGGATAGGCCACTTGCCTTTATAAGGGAGATCAGAGATCGGTTAGCCAGAGGGTTATTTTCGAAAACGATCACAGGTAACACCGGTTAGATTGTGTACATTAGCCAAAGGCTCGCACCCCGGAGAAACCTAACAGAAAAAATCCTTACAAATAACGCTTTTATATGTTTAAAACTCACGTACAAAATAGACATACTAGTAATCAAGCCTTAATATTATCTCATATAAATAAAATAAAAAACTTATTAAAAAAATCCAAGTAAACATAGGTTCGCTTACCAGTAGTACAAATGAACACATTACTTATGTGATGTTGACATTACAAGTTATTAATAAAATACGCCCGCTAGGGCTTTCCCAATATGTGGTACTCGTGTTTATGCACAAGGTACCCGCTAAGAACATGAAAAACGCAAAATAATCAAATTATTTTCGTTGTACTTATTTGATCCGTTATCAACAAAGTAAAAACCATATTTAAATATAGATATAAGTTTAATCCGACTAATAGTCTTCTCTCTATACTTTGTGTACCTTAGAGCGGATACCTCACCCACTGTTCCCACAATACTGAAGTAATATGTCAGAATTTGTTCTCTAAATCTTTACAATAGATTTCATATACTCTACAATGTTTACTACCATCAATATATAAATAGTACTCATAAATATGCATAAATTACTACCATGTAAGGAAAAAGCTAGGGTGTTACTTAAAGTTTAACTAATTTTGGTATTTTTATAAAATAAAAAATAAATATAAAAAATCCTCCGAAAAAATTGGGATTTGTTTCTACTTTTGTACTAACCATGCTCAAGCAAAACATATGGAATTATGCAACCCACAACAGTCCATTCGACCTCATCATGAAGGAGTCTTCATTTTGGGCTCACTTTTGGTCACACAAAGCTCATTAGCCATTACTACATAATATGGTACTTACTCTAATGCATCTTGTACAACTACCACTACATTTGGCCCTTATGCAATGGTCTAAAACTTACTCTGATAGTTCTTAGATCTTTTCTTGTTCTTAAACATTAACACGATATCGTATTCTTATCGGTGCATACTTTCATGATCGTGTTAATGGTATAACGTAACTTAGTTTCAATCGAGTTAGTTAACAAAAATCGAACTCGGAGGAGAAAACGAGAGGAAAAACAACTTGAGCGAAGTGGTCGACCTTGATTGTTATATGTTATTTGTCTTACGAAACATCTTATTAACATTTAAAAAAAGAAATTGTATACATAAAGATATAAAATCTCTTATAAATTAGTAGTTTTGTTGTCAATTTATCCAAAAATATATGATAGTACCATTTTTATAAAAATGAGAGTTGTTTAATTACGCATTCTTTATAAAAAAGAACCTCAAGCTACAAAAAAAAATCATTAAATATATTTAATAAAGATATCGACATCATGATAGTAGAATAAGGTTTTAGTATATTGATAAAATGACGATAATACCCTTTGAAAATAGAAGCTCCACTCATGCTAATGATATGTACACAAAGTGGTTGGTGGAATATATGTATATATTTCTTAGAGGAATGACAAGTGGAACATAGAATTAGAATCTTCTTGAAGTGTGTGGATGCAATTTTGACACATGCTCCATCGAAGATTATTTGAGAGATGATATATTTTTTTATTTATTCTTTTACTTATAAGATAAATACAAGTATAGATCAATAGAGGATATATATGAGAAAAGAGAATTAGTAAATTACTCATATAAATATCAGTTAAACCAAGTATAGGAATTAACGAAATGATATTATCTCAAACTCGTCTTACTTCAATCGAAGGAGATATTCAATATAGACTCGACATCTCGTTATATCAATTGATAAAAAGGGATATAGTATACGTTTTTAGCAGCACCTATCTTTCACACTCATAAACACTTTAAATAAGGGGTATGCTAGTAATTTAATCTTTTACTCATTCAAATGTTTGTAATTATAGAAGCACCTATCATAGATGCTTCTAGCTACACACACTTTTTTTCCCTTATAACATATGAATTTTATTGTTCAAAAAATGATATATAATATAGGATTTATATAAAATACTAAAACAATGTAAATACACAAACTACCTGTAACACCGTAAAATCTAAGCCATTTTTTTTAAATTGCGCTGCGAAAGCTTTGATTAACTTTAAACATTCATTCCATTTATAAATAATTACAAACATACATAAACAAAATATCCGTTCTTAAAATCTCAAATGCATAAGTCTGTGTTACAAAATAAACTGGCTTGTTTCATTCCAAATCTAGACATCAGAGTCAAGTCAACTTTTCCTTCCACGAGCACTCACAAACACAAACCTGCAATAATCAACAACTGTGGGGAATTAGCACAAAGCTAAGTGAGTAGAGGCTAAATCCAAAAGCAAACATCAAGTCAATACTAATCATGTAATCACAACCACTAAGAAGACCGGCGGTTCGGCGCAGAACCTACAACCAATGCCGGCCAAAGCAAAGGTTTACCGATAGCCTCTACTGAATTGGCACAGTGAAATCCCACTCTGAAGCAACATATGCAACAGTAAGGCTTCCACTGTTCAACCAACCAGTAAACGTGCCCAGCCCAATTCCACGTATAGCTGACTTCTCAAACGCAACTCAAAATCATACTAAGAGTGCGTATCGAACAAATAATCATGCAGCAGTCATCAATAATATATATCACAATCAGCAGTTCTAATTTCAAACCATCACATACAATCATGCCTCACATCAGTAATATTAAACACAATCTTTACCATTCGCATCCAACATCCACTCACCTTTCAAGTTCAGACGAAGTACTCAGAAGTCTAATGTTACTGAACCTTTGGATTGCCTGAAATAAAATAATAACCAATCAGTCTCAAATCTTATAAATATATCTGACATATATTTATAATTCATTCATAATATCAAAAATCAATAAACAATTACAAATCCAAACACAAAATATCGGATTCCAAAAACTATCGGATTTACATTCGGATTCATGAAAATCCGCAACTCAAAGTATCGGATTTCACCAGTGTCGGATTTGGGAATCCGATGGATTTCATAACTTGTCGGATTCTCCTTAATCGGATTTCACTATTCCCGGATTTCAAGTTCCGGATTTGGGTATCGGATTTCATGTGTCGGATTCTGATTTAAATCACTTTCCAAGTTTAGGATTTCATAAATATAGTATTCGGATTTGGGGTTCCCATAATTCAAGTATCGGTTTATGAACTTCCGGTTTTAAAGATTCGGATTTCCAAAGTAATCGGATTTCTTCCTTCGGATTTCATATGACCCGGATTTAAGCAAGACTCGGATTTCTTCTCAACAATCCGAAAGGTTCATAAATATCAATTCCGACAACTTCAACATATAGTAATCCAAACCCATATTTCATGAACTCATAACATCATTCCAGAATATAATTTAAACACCTTTAAACACTTTCTCATGTAGTGAACATCATATTTGCATATATCATATGAACACATGAATCATCAAAATCATATTCTATCAAAAACCGATTATGGTGTTCTAATATGCAATCCTCAATCTAAACATAAATCATGTTTTTAATTCATATAACACATCAAGAAAGATAATAACATGTCAATTTATGAACACCAACCTTAAATCTTTGATTAATCACACACAAATGGGAATTCCGATTCTTTTCTTCTTCTTTACTTTCTTTCGGTGTTCTTCTTGGCAGAGAAACAAAACACACACACACACTTCTTTTGTTTGAGGTAATGAAACAATAACACACACACTTACTAGTGTACATGCAAAGTTAGGTGGCACCTAAACCCACATGCACCCCCACGTGTAAACCCCACTATGCATGTAAACATACAAACGGTCACAAATACATACATACATACACTATAATTTCCAATTAATTCACTTAGATAATCACATAATTAATTTAAAACAATTAAATCACAAACAAACACATACCGTAAACCCGCTAATCTACTAGCCCAGGTTTGCAGATGTTACACTACCATAGTTTCTCTGTTCTTTCAGAGGATGGCAATCTTGATGAACATGTGGGATACAACGGATATTCATTGGACCTCCTAATATCAAGATACAAATCTTGTTAAAGTTTGGCTTGAAATTTAGCGGATGCGAATGGTTATGAGTTGACTCAGAACGAAGTGAACAGAATCGGATATACGAAATCAACAGGATAAGTGTTTGAATTAGGTTGAGGGACCGTTAGGCCCTAAGCCGTAAACAACCCATTAGTTGCTAGGGTTTACGGATATATATTCCTACCTAAGGTTTCCATTTTATCACTTTAAAAACATTCGATTAATAAGAAACTCTCTAGTTCCTATCCATAAACATAGGTCGAAACATCTTCGATCAAACCACGTAAATTGTTGTACCTTTTTTCTTGCTTTCTTGATTGCAAGTGCTAGTGCAACAAAACTAAATTATGAAATTTTAGGAACACGTGTTAAACTATGATTGGCCAAAGGTAAGGACAGCAAAAACGTCATAATAAGTTGACATATTGAAAAACTTATGATAACATCAACTTTAACATATAGAACAAGAGTCAATATACAGAACTTTTAAAATCAATCTCACGCTTTAAATTTAGATGAATAATAGTTTAGTTTAAATTTCATATTCGATTTATATAAACTACATATTCAATTTACCTAAACTACATATTCAGTAAGGATAAATACTGATTTTGTAGGTTCTGTAAATAATAATGGTTATATACCAAACATTACCCTTAATATATATAATATGTTCACAACTAGTCAATGATATTTATTTATAATACTAGTCATGTGATATGTTTTCACCAAAATTAATAAAAAAATAAACCAGATACATTTTATTTATTTAACTTAAAAAATTATTTCAATGCATAAATAACCAAAAAAATTGTAATTAAATACCCGTCAACAAAAATTGACTACAAGCTTTTAATACCCAAGCATGAGGACTGTTTAGTTAAATGAGCTCATACATGTGTTTATATTCTATAGCTTTTAAGATGTTACCAAATAATTAATTTCAAACAGTAACCAAATGTATAGAACGAGTATTATTATGCCGCGATTCGCTACGGTTTGTGTTCATCATACATTTATATATATTTTTATTGTTTATTTTAAAATTATATGATAAACTATTTTTTTGTATATAATTAGGAATGACAACGGGACGTATTCGGGGTGGGAATTGGTCCCCCCATCCTCATTCCCATTTAAGAAAACCGTCATCATCCCCTCTTAAAACACTGCGGAGATTTAAACGAGGAAAACCATTGAGAAACAGGTATCCCCGTTTAATATAAAACATATAACTAAATAAGTAATTTTCACCGTGGAGATACCTGTTAAAGTAAAACCATATCAATATGTATAATTTCAATTTTGAAAGATAAATCCATTGCAAATGAAAGATATAAATCAAATTTTAATGCAAATGAAATAAATAAATTCATCCTTGAAGAAATAAATCAAAGTTTTATAAATGAAAGAAACCATCTATACAACTCTATAGATAATACTAACAATTGTATTGACAAAAGTCCACCATGCACCACTGTCCAAAAAAAAGTTTCACCATCTATTTCGCATGCACCATGCAATTAAAATGTGTTCGTATTGTTCGTATGAAAATTGTGTTCGTAATCGATCTCCTCCCTATATATATAGTAGGAGGATAAAATAAAAACGGTAAAACAATGCGAACGACTTTTGACGATGGGATGCAATGTTTTTAGACAAGATGTAATAAGTTTAGAATAGATGCAATAACCTTTTTTAATGAGAAACCATCGAATCATTCAACCAAGATGCATATTTTTTAGGCCACAATGATTTTATAGACAGAATGTACTGATTTTGTAACGTTTTATTTTAAGACTGTTTGTAGCGAATTCACTTAAAGTTATTGCATCTTGTGTATAAAATCACTACACCCACGTTAAAATTGACGCATCTTGTCTAAATAACTACTGCATCTATTTTAAAATATGATATAATGATTCTAGAAGAAATAGATCAGTGTTTTGTAAATGGAAGAAAATATCTATATAAAACACTATATAGATAATTACTAAGAAATTGTATCATTGAGGCATTGAATTACAAAAACCCATAACAGCCGTCAAAACAAAACTTCGCATGCCACCGTCCATTAAAATTGAGTTCGCAGCGTTCGCACCGAAACCGAAGTTCGCAATGGATCTCTTCCCTATATATATATATATATATATATAGGGGAAGGTTCATGTGAGAACCGTTTTTATTGCGAGAACCGCAAGAATCAATCTTAGCCGTTCATTTTGAATAATGGAATTCATGGATGAAGAGCGTGGGGGGATTGGGTGTGGCAGGGTGTATTTAAGGAATTCATGGGTAGACAATCCAATTGAACGAGGAAGAATTGGACGGCTAGGATTGGTTTTCGTAGTTCTCGCAATAAAAACGGTTCTTAAATGAACTATTCACTATATATATATATATATATCAAAAATTAAAGTAAATTAGGAGAGAGAATGAAATGGTTAAAAAGGGGTATTTTAAAAGTTAAAGTAAATTAGAAAAGAGAATGAAATAGTTAAGAAGGGGTATTTTAGTACTTTCAAGATACTTAAAATTAAGAGTTTTTAAGGTTGTAAATGTATTATAAAGAAGTAAGATATATATATATATATGTATATATATATATAGTGGGGTACTCGCGCAATGCGGCGGCGGCGAATAAAGAGTAGGTTGTGATGAGTTTTGTGCAGAATAATCACAAAGAGCTAATATGAGTTTGTGAAGATTCTTTGCGAGATGAAGATAATATGAGTTTGTGAAGATTCTTTGCGAGAGCCACTTTGAAATTAAGATTTAAATTGCTAACTCTGAGTTAATTGTGTTTCAGTTTGTTGAAAGAGTTTTGTCGCATGGCTGAATCATGAAGTTGCTGATTATATATATATGTATGTATATGTGTGTGTAATGTTTCATAGTTCCAATTATAATTAAGTTAGAATGCAATGTTTATAAATATATGATTTATTGAAAACAGGAATTTAGGTGATCTCATGAATCAAAAGTTAATATTAAAAATATGATTAGACTTAATTCAGTTATAAGTATGGTGATCTCATGAATCAAAAGTTAATATTAAAAATATATGGTTAGAAATAATTCAATTATAAGTACTGGTTTAAATTCATTAATTATCGGTTATGTTTTCAATATTTATTTGTTTAAATTTATTAATTGTGGACTTAAAGGAGGGGTATTTTAGTAAATTTACTCTTCTTAAAATTAAAAGTTTTTTAGGTGGTAGATGCATTATATAGGAGTAAGATATATATATATATATATATATATATATATATATATATATATAGGCAAAAGTTCAAACGAGAACTGTTTTTCGTACGATAACCGCGAGAACCAATCTTAGCCGTCTAATTCCCCCTTCTTCAATTGGATTGTCCACCCATGAATTCCTTACATGCACCCTGCCACAATCAATCCCCCCACACTCTTTATCCATGAATTTCATTATCCAAAATGAACGGCCAAGATTGGTTCTCGTACGAAAAACAATCTCGTTTGAACCCTCCCCTATATATATATATATATATATATATATTAAAATTATATAATAAACTATTTTTTGTATACAATTAGGAATGACAACGGGGTGTCCCCGTCCTCGTTCCCGTTTAAGAAAACCGTCCCCGCCCACTCTAAAAACACCGCGGGGATTTCACGGGAAAAACCGTTGGGAAACAGGTATCCCCGGTTTAATATAAAACATGTAACTGAATGGGTAATTTTCACCGTATAGATACCTGTTAAAGTAAAATTGTGATATTTCGCTATGGGGATCGTCACCATTAAGATTTTACCACGAGTTTTAAAAAACGAATATACTAAATTATACAACATTATCGAATACAAACATATACGAACCAAAATTAAAGTGTTAAAAATCTAAATACATCTAAAATATCATAACTAAACAATTTAAATAAAAATAACGATTAAAATTAGGTTATATGAAAGTGTATATAGATTTCTATATATTTTATTTAAAATTAACTTTATGCATATATATATATATATATTAAATTATAATCGGGTAGCGGGTATCGTGTAATTGGGGCGGGGATCATCAAACCCGTCTCCGTCCCCATTTATCGTCCATATCCTCGCCCTGTTTATGTTGGTTTTCGGTTTTTTCCGTCGGTTATGTTTTTTTTGCCAACCCTATATATAAATAATCATTTATCATATATGAAAACGTATATAAATTATTAAATTAAATATAGATATGTTGAATTATAATACATTAAAGTTCTTTAAAAGTTGTTATATACGTGTTTGTAGTTTGTAAACAACTCCTATCAGATTGAAAAGATAGAAATTAATATAGTCATAGTATTGCTAACGGTGATCATATTAGAATCGGTCTTGTTTGTTTATGTTTTATGTTTAGGACGAATTATCAGATAAAATATTTAAATAAATGGTGATAAAATATTATATAATGTCTACTTCTATGGTTATATACTAGTATAAGAATAGAACATCAAATGAAAATAGATTGAAGAAGTTACATTTTACTAATTTCATGATTAAGATTTAGGTTTATTTCCCAGAATAGTAACCAAGTTTAAAAAATGTTTCATCAAGTGTTATTTCACAATATGTTTTAACTCTTAGGTCCCGTTCGTTTCACGAAATTTGAACGAATGGAATTGAATTCCTTAAAGAATTCAATTCCTATAGGAATTAAATTCTTAAGGAATTATATTCATGTTCATGTTTGTTTCGCAGAAAAGTGAATGGAATTGAATTTCATTACAATCCTATTTTGCGTTTGTTTGTAAATTTATAAAAATAATTGCAATGGAATCATATCAAAAGACCAAAATACCCTTTTATTCATTTTTTATATTAAAAATTTATCATTACACACACGCACACCCAACCCACCCACCACAACCCCCCCTCGGTCCACCCACACCTCTCGCCGCCGCCGCCACCACCACCGGCCGTCACCGCCACCTCTACCCCCGCTGTCATCGCCGCCGCCACCACCCTTGTCACTGCCGCCACCAGCATCACCACCGGCTGCCGCCAGCACCCGTGTCGCCGCCACCGTGACCACAACCGCCGCCACCACCGCCCGTCACTCCCGCCGCCACCACCATCACCACCCGTCGCCGCCGCCACCCGTAACCGTCACCGCCACAGTCACAATCACCACTACAGCCGCCTCATCACCATCACCATCACCGTCACCTCCACCACTGTCGCCGCCGAAACCACCACCGTCGTCACCCCCACCACTACCGCTGCTGTCACCACCATCACCACCCGCTGCCGCCACCACCACTACCGCGATGGCGGGTGGTGATGGTGGTGGCGGCGGTGGTGGTGGCTGCCGCGGCGGGTGGTGGCGGTTGTGGTGGCGGCGGCGGGTGGTGATGACGGCGGTGGTGGTAACGGCGGTGGTGGTGGCGGCAGGTGGTGACGGCGGTGGCGGGTGGTGGTGGCGGCGGTGACAGCGGCGGGTGGTGGTGGTGGCGGCGGTGGTGGTGTCTGCCGCGGCGGGTGGTGACGGTGGTGGCGGTGGTGGTGGCGGCGGCGGCGGGTGGTGATGACGGCGGTGGTGGTGGCGGAGGTGGTGGTGACGGCGGTGGCTGGTGGTGGTGGCGGCGGTGTTGGGTGGTGATGACGGCGGCGGTGGTGGTGATGGTGGTGGTGGTGGTGGTGGCGGCGGTGGTGACGGTGGTGGTGTAACACCAGAAAAACCAAGCCATTTTTTTTTATTTATTACGCCGCGGAAGCTTTTAAACAAACAAACCGTTTACATAGAATTCAACATAAACAACTGTACAAACATTGTTCACAAAATCAGTATCATTGTTGTGTTACAAAAGCTACTGGCTCGTTTCATTCAAAAAATAATATCAGAGTCAGGTCATCTCTTTCCTTCTGCCAACCTCACAACACGAACCTGCAAAAGCAACAACTGGGGGGAATTAGCACAAAGCTAAGTGAGTAGAGGCTAAACACCAAAAGCAAACATCCACAGTCAATATCAAAGCATGTAATCACGTATCCCGAGAAGACCGGCAGTTCGGCGCAGAACCTACAACCAGTGCCGGTCAAAGCAAAGGTTTACCGATAAACGTCCACTGAATTGGCACAATGCACTCCCCCTCTGGTGCAACATATGCACCAGTAAGGCTAACACTGTTCAACCAATCAGTGAACGAGCCCAGCCCAGTTCTACGTATAGCTGACTTCCCAACACAACTCGAATTCATACTAAGAGTGCGTATCGACCAAATATTCATGCAGTAGATATCAACAATCAATATCACAATCAACAGTTCAATCAATCCAATCCAATCACAATCATGCATCACACCAATAACATTAACCGAAATCTTTACCATCCGCGATTAACGCCCACTCACCTCAAAATCCACACGGGCTCAGAAATCTAATTTTACTGACTCTTTTGATTGCCTGAAAACACAACAACAATCAAATCAGTCAAGAATATATAAATATATCTTCTCATATATATTTATATCTCAAATTTATCAAAACATCTCAATTAAATCACATAACAAATAAATTAACTCAAACCAAGCAAAATATAAGAAAAAGAAGTCAACATTCGGATTTGGGGCTTGTGACGCCGCGACATACCCCTCGTCGTGCCGCGACGAGCATCGGATTTCAAAACCGAGAACAAAAATCGGATTTCATCAAGAATCGGTTTTTAGTGTCGGTTTTTCCATTCTTCGGATTCTAGGGTCGGATTCCGCAACATTAATCGGATTTCAAAGTCGGTTTGTCATAACACTCGGATTTCTACAATCCGAAACCCAAGAACCTGGTTTTCTTGAACGTCGCGCCGCGACGCTATAGCGTAGCGCCCCTACACCCAAACTTCCAGATTATCAACTTCTTCAATGTGTCGGATTTTCAGTCAAATTTCTCCAAATCTCATTCCAACTTCATAATACTTCCACCAAAACACATATTTAGCATTTACAAGAATATAGATCATTAAAAACATGTTTTTACTCCTTCATAACAACAAATCTTTCAAAACCCATTAACAATGGTGTATCAACATAAATTCATGCTTTTCAATATCTAAACACACCAACATGAATCATATCAAGTTATAAACACTATTTTACCTTTCTTTTGAATTATAGATCACAAAATCTTGATTCTAGGATTTCAAGTTGGCAACTTTTCTTCACATGCGGTTTTCTTTCAAAACACACACAAACACCTTGCACACTTTTGAAACATGGGCAGATTATTCACATGCCACGTACACATATATTTGTGTAAAAACAAGCAGGAGGTGGCATAAGGATTTTGAAATCCTATTCTCTTATTTTAACTCATGCATGCATACATATATACCAACATACATACATACACACTTGTACTTTCTTTTCCTTTTAATTCCACCAGTAACATTTATATGTTTATAAACTCACATTTAAATTAATTTCACTTAACATTTAATAAACACACAATCAACTAAAGCAACCCAATCACATACCGCCAACCCGCTAATCTCCTACCTCAGGGTTGCGGGTGTTACAAATCTCCCCTCCTTAAGAGGATTCCGTCCTTGGAATTCTTTCCGGCTCAAACAATTGAGGGTATCTATCCTTCATTTCCGCCTCAGTCTCCCACGTCAAATCAGAACCTAAACGGTGTTTTCACTTGACCAATACCATTGGTATCTGCTTCTTTCGGAGCTTGGTCACTTTGCGATCTAATAGTTCAACGGGTTCCTCAATCAATCTCTTCTTTGAATCTACTTTCAGTTCGTGCTTTGGGAGAATCTGATTCTCGTCTTCGACTTTGCATTTTCTCAAATAGCAGACATTGAACGTATCATGAATACCTGCAAGCTCTGCTGGGAGATCTAATGTAACTGTCTGGTCATTTACAATCTGACGAATTCTGAAAGGACCAATGTAACGGGGAGCTAACTTCCCGCGTTTGCCAAATCGAATCACGCCCTTCCACGGAGAGACCTTCAAATAACCTAACTCCCCCACATCAAACGATACTAGACGACGCCGTGGATCCGCATACATTTTCTGTCTATCTCTGGCCGCTTTCAACTTCTCTCTGGCTATATGTAACGCCCCAACTTACAAAATTTGAAATATTAAGATCAAACACCTATAAGTGTTCGCATCTTAAAGTTTAACATAAAAGGGGAAGCAATACTGATTTGAAATCCTGATGTATCAATAGATACGCACAAAAATACTGACATAAGTTTGGTACCAAAAGCTTGATATTTACAAGCCAGGCGTTAATTTCAAAGAGTTTATCAAATGCTAGTCAAACCGAAGCTTTGCCCTTGGTAAAAACCTGCAAAACATTTTAAAAATAGTATCTGATAAGCTAAGAGAGCTTAGTGAGTAAACCGGACTAAACATCATATAAACACACGTATAAGATCATATGAAGATAATACACGTATGTCTGGCAAACAATGCTAGCCTCTGGTTCTAGACCCAGGGCAGCAACATAGGTCACAGTACTGTACCATAATTGAGCCTTACTGGGACTTAGCAGTAAGAACCCCACCTCTGAGACTTACTGCACAAAGCAGCAAGCTTATACACACATATGAATAACATAACATGTCAGTAATCTGATATAATAGCATACATGCTGCATATATGAAGTGAAGTCTAGAAGACTCACCTTCTGATATTTATAATCTGAATATATCCACAATGATAATGATCAATGTATAGGTCCACAACTCGTTTCTACAACATAATATCAATAATATATGTATTAACATCTGCTGACTAATCAAACTGAACTGAACAAGACTAGGGCACGGCCGTACGTGTTAAAGGCACGCCCGTGCCTGCATCTAAGGCACGGCTGGGCTTGTCCCAGGCATGGGCGTACCTATCCTGCAGTCACGCCCGTGCCTATCTAAGGTACGCCCGTGACTATGCTTAAAAGCACGGAGGTACCTGAAGAACTAGGGTTTGCCACGGGGCGAAAGGCACGCCCGTACCCTCCTTGGGTACGCTCGTGCCCTCCCCTGGTCTGCACAGTTCTGACCGACAGAAGCTATAAATCCGGCCAAAACTCACATAATTCAATACCAATCGATCTAAAAACGTGTATAGGGTGTTTTCCTACACCCATAACACCTAAACAACATAACAAACAACAAATTAACATACTTTGATCCTTATGATCAATCTATGACTCATAGAACATGAAGAACATAAAAACTAATTAAACTACACGTACCTCTACTAAGTTGGGTTGTTATGATGCTAAACAACTGAAGATCTTGCTGTCTATCTAGAACAAAAATCACCAGAAATGAGAGGATTTGCTGCTGTGTTTGTTTGCTAAGTGAAGTGTATACATGTTAATGACCAACATGTCTTACATGTCTATCTATATCTTTTGCTTAATTACACAAATGGTCCCTGGACTTAAGTTAACATATAATCTGACATTTTAAGTCCCTCTAGTTTTAAAAACACATCTAATCTCATATATCCATTTGTAACTCATTTACCACTTGTACATTTCTCGCATTGACTTAATAATAAAATTATGGGTGTTACACTATAGCAACCTTGTCAGCCGTTATCTGAACAATCTCAGGCCCTGTAAATTGTTTCTCACCAGCCTCTAACCAACACGTCGGAGTACGGCATCGACGACCGTACAACATTTCATACGGAGGGATTCTAATACTGGAGTGGTAAAAATTATTATACGCAACTCCATCAACAGCAGGTGTGAATCCCAAGATCCACCATACTCAATTACACAAGCACGCAACATCTCCTCGAGTGTCTGTATGGTTCGCTCAGTCTGACCATCACTCTGGGGATGATAAGCAGTACTCAGACTAATTCTCGTTCTCAACTTTTCTCTGTAGACTCTTGCAGAAATTCGAAACAAACCTGAAGTCTCTGTCAAAAACTATCAATAACGGTCTTCCATACCTCGCAACAATCTCATTAACATTCAGTTGAGCTACTTATTCAAAGAAGTCGTCTCGCATGTAGCCAGAAAACGAGCACTCTTCATATTGATCTCTGATTGTTGAGTCTTTTCTAACTCATAAACCAATTTACCACTGCTATTTTAATATTCATCCAATATAAATCACATCACGTTTGTCTAATCGACTTAATCATGTATTCCTCGAATCATCAAAATTCAACTCCAACACAAGTTCATTCCCATATATCTACACAACTCCTACTACTTCATTATTTAATAAGGATTCAGTCGCACTGTTCATCTCACCTCTTTATGCTGGTTATAAATTGTTTCAAAATTTAATTAAATCTTTCAAGTATATATTCAATTTATTACATCAAGATACAATTTCACTCACCATTTTCATCTCATAGTGGTAGAATACAACTACTTTTATTGATCAAACATAATCCCTCGTAATATACCTGGACTTCATTGTATATCATATCTATCATAACTTGTCTTCACTACTGTCCTGATATCTCTGGTCACCACAACCGTTCATAATTCTCTAATACTCCGCTTTGACTCAAACCTGAACACGTCATGTTTCCACGAATTATTTCATGTTCACTTCTTTTAGTAAGATATCCGTTAAATACTTTGTATGACATTATACTATTTAGCCCTTCCAAGTGCACTGACAATTTAGTTTCATAAGTTTTGTCAAAATTAAATCCCCAATCCCAAGCATAGGTACTTCCTAGCAAAGGCAAATTCATGTATAAAGTTCACAAGTCTTCATTCCACATGTTCAAGCCATTACATTATCCTTCAAATCACATATATCTTCAGTCCATAATAACCACTGTTATTTAGTCAATTCTTTCATATATTCATCACTTCTTATAATTAGATGTCGATTACATATTCTACTCAAACAATCTTGTACATTTCAGATTTATCCAACCTGTAACAATCAACCTCTTTCTCATATTTCAATCATTAAGTCATCCATTTCCAGTAAAGGCAATTCCAATTTCATTCATCAGGTCGCGTATACTTCAATCCACATAACTCCAGTGTTATTATCATAAACTCCCTCATATTTTCACATGTTCACTAGCAATTATCCTACCCAAATAATATTCCAATCCCTTCTTCACATACTTCTATTCATTATGAACTCTGTCTCTATATATATTCAATTCATTTGTATATAAGTATTCGCTTCTTCTTTTAATACTCATGTCAATCACACATATCATTCTTTACAATCCACACTTCTCACATAATCAGTATAAACATATCATGTACAGTTTTTAAGTCATAGGTTAAATAATTCTTCTCAAAATCTTTACTATAAGGCATAAATCACTCTTTAATCTCATAGCGTAACATCATTTATTGATTCAACAGTTTCTATATCTCAACATACCCTAGTCTCTTCAGATTCATCATTCATCATCATCAATTATCTTTACCCAGTAGATTTAATATCAATAGTTCATAATCTCAATCATATCTTTATCAAAACATCTCTTGGTTAACACCAATTTCTTCCAAACCTCAACAATTAATTCTCTTCCCCTCATTTTCACATAACACATAAACACATATATATACATATACAAACACAGCATTTTTATGCACATAAACAAATATTATTTGTTAAACAACCTTACAACACATTGCATAGCATGCAATTTTAACTAATCTGGAATATTCTTTCCTTAGCATATCATGTTCAGTTCACATTTCACCTATCACATATGCACCTCATATCATTTCCTGACATTAATACCAGATACTTTCACGATAACATATTATCAATTATCTTTACTTCTAAAGAATCATGCTCTTTCAGAAGTAAACACATACACTTAACACACATAGACATCAAGCATCAACAATTAACTCTAAAGTTAATAAACATACGCATAAATATATGAGTTCTCAAAACGTACCCGTCATATCATCATTGATATCAACATCGTCCTCATTCATCATATCAAAATTTCTACCCTCTGGCACAGAAGGGTTCTTTCGTCCAACTGCTGACGAGGATCCCCCACCTGCATCCACTCCTGACCCGACCCCATTTTCCTTGCCTATGTACATTCATTCGTATGATGACCCTCTTTCTGACAATTCCAACACACACCTCGAGAGAAACCACATTCCTTGATCTCATGTCCGAACAATCCATATCGGATGCAACGCAAAGTCTGGGTGTGCAAGGCCTCGTATGAACAAATCTACACCAGCGGCACCACAACGAACTTTGTTTAGATCCACCTGTCATAGGTCTTTTGCGTTGCTTTTCTTGTTTCTGACCAACTGCCGATGAGGGTTCCCCAATACTTGGTCTAGATTCGAGTTCTCTTTTAATTCTACAGTCCCTCTCTCTATGATCTTTCCCAAAACAAGTCCAACATACCTTCTAGGAGAAATAACAATCTTTCATCTCATGACCATACTGTCCGCAGGTAAGACATCGCATAGTTTGGTAAGTACAAGGTCCTGTGTGGTGTGACTTACACTTTCCGCACCGTGGTGCTCGTTGATTGATTCCACTAAACCTAGATTCACAATTCAAGTTCTCTTGTCTCTGACCACCTTGCTCGTTTTGCTTTTGTATATTGTATTGTTCAATCCTGGGTTTATGTTGAGAAAATTGCTCTCGAGTCATCTTGTTTCTGGATTCCACATTTCTCCTTTCGAATTCAGCTAAGCCAAAAGCTTGAGAAGAAGTACTATCCCTCCTAGTAACGATTGAGTGATCCGGGAGCATAGTTCCCTGAAATGGGACTGAATATAAGTAGGGTTGTTGTGTTACCTGTGCCGTAGAGTAAAATTGAACCGGAACTAGAAACGTTGTAGCCTGTGTAATGGCAGCTGGATAAGTCTGAGTTGGAACATTTTGAGTTATCCTCTCTCGTTCCATTCAATGCACAGTATCTCGAAGTTCTTGTATTTCATCTTTCAGTTTATCAATACACTTACTCTGCTCATCCCTCGGTTCACATCTCAATGTATCAGTTTGATATGTTATATCCGTCTCATTCACTGTTGAAATTCCAGCTACTTCTTGGGTCACAGGAGTGTCAGTAGGGGTATCTTTGTCTGCCATATCTGTATAATCACATCACCTCACAGTCTTATTAGCATAAACCGTTAGTATCCAAAATACTAACTACTACAGACAACTCTAACTCACCTTAATTCCCCCGAAAGAAAGCTTGACCCATCACGAGCAAAGATTTGGGAATGCAACACTCTAGCCGTGCATGCATCGCCAAACCTAGGCTCTGATACCAAACTGTAACACTAGAAAAGCCAAGCCATTTTTTTTATTTATTACGCTGCGGAAGCTTTTAAACAAACAAACCATTTACATACAATTCAACATAAACAACTGTACAAACATTGTTCACAAAGTCAGTATCATTATTGTGTTACAAAAGCTACTGGCTCGTTTCATTCAAAAAATAATATCAGAGTCAGGTCATCTCTTTCCTTCTGCCAACCTCATAACACGAACCTGCAAAAGCAACAACTGCGGGAAATTAGCACAAAGCTAAGTGAGTAGAGGCTAAACACCAAAAGCAAACATCCACAGTCAATATCAAAGCATGTAATCACGTATCCCGAGAAGACCGGCGGTTCGGCGCAGAACCTACAACCAATGCCGGCCAAAGCAAAGGTTTACCGATAGCCGTCCACTGAATTGGCACAGTGCACTCCCCCTCTGGTGCAACATATGCACCATTAAGGCTAACACTGTTCAACCAATCAGTGAACGAGCCCAGCCCAGTTCTACGTATAGCTGACTTCCCAACACAACTCGAATTCATACTAAGAGTGCGTATCGACCAAATATTCATGCAGCAGATATCAACAATCAATATCACAATCAACAGTTCAATCAATCCAATCCAATCACAATCATGCATCACACCAATAACATTAACCGAAATCTTTACCATCCGCGATTAACGCCCACTCACCTCAAAATCCACACGGGCTCAGAAATTTAATTTTATTGAGTCTTTTGATTGCATGAAAACACAACAACAATCAAATCAGTCACGAATATATAAATATATCTTCTCATATATATTTATATCTCAAATTTATCAAAACATCTAAATTAAATCACATAACAAATAAACTAGCTCAAACCAAGCAAAATATAAGAAAAAGAAGTCAACATTCGGATTTGGGGCTTGTCGCGCCGCGACATACCCCTCGTCGCGCCGCGACGAGCATCGGATTTCAAAACCGAGAACAACAATCGGATTTCATCAAGAATCGGTTTTTAGTGTCGGTTTTTCCATTCTTCGGATTCTAGGGTCGGATTCCGCAACATTAATCGGATTTCAAAGTCGGTTTGTCATAACACTCGGATTTCTACAATCCGAAACCCAAGAACCCGGTTTTCTTGAACGTCGCGCGGCGACGCTATAGCGTAGCGCCCCTACACCCAAACTTCCAGATTATCAACTTCTTCAATGTGTCGGATTTTCAGTCAAATTTCTCCAAATCTCATTCCAACTTCATAATACTTCCACCAAAACACATATTTAGCATTTACAAGCATATAGATCATTAAAAAGCATGTTTTTACTCCTTCATAACAATAAATCTTTCAAAACCCATTTACCAAGCTTCTTCCACCATTAACAATGGTGTATCAACATAAATTCATGCTTTTCAATATCTAAACACCAACATGAATCATATCAAGTTATAAACACTATTTTACCTTTCTTTTGAATTATAGATCACAAAATCTTGATTCTAGGATTTCAAGTAGGCAACTTTTCTTCACATGCGGTTTTCTTTCAAAACACACACAAACACCTTGCACACTTTTGAAACATGGGCAGATTATTCACATTCCACGTACACATATATTTGTGTAAAAACAAGCAGGAGGTGGCATAAGGATTTTGAAATCCTATTCTCTTATTTTAACTCATGCATGCATACATATATACCAACATACATACATACACACTTGTACTTTCTTTTCCTTTTAATTCCACCAGTAACATTTATATGTTTATAAACTCGCATTTAAATTAATTTCACTTAACATTTAATAAACACACAATCAACTAAAGCAACCCAATCACGTACCGCCAACCCGCTAATCTCCTACCTCAGGGTTGCGGGTGTTACAGGTGGTGGCGGCAGCGGTGGTGACGGTGGCGGTGGTGGTGGCGGCGGCGGCGGTGGTGGCGACGACGGTGGTGTGGCGCTATACTATAGCGGTGGTGATGCGTTATAGGGTTAAAGTAAGGGCAAAATAGTCTTTTATCAGGTTTCCTTAAGAAATGGATTTTAAATCCATCCACATACCTAATGGAATGACTTTCCCATACATAAAGGAATATATATTTTTCAAAGAATTTGATTCCAATCAGAAAAATGCTACCGAACGCAATTTACAATGAAATTGGATTTAAATTACATTCCATTCCTTTAAATTCCTGCGAAACGAACGGGGCCTTATACTCTTACTCTGAATATATTTCATATTAATAAACCGTATAAGAAATTTGAGTAAATAATAATAAAACTTCCCTTAGCCCCAATTCCCTAAACTTTCATCTTTTATCTTAGAAAAAAAGTTCTTTGTAAAAACTGTTTTATCAATGTTACTCATTTTTATTTCGTATTGTGAAATTTTTCATAAGTGACCTTAATTAAACAATTTTCAAACTTGATTACTATTTTATAAAATAAACACTTCTTAGCTTTTGGAATTTGGATGATTGTCATCACAGAGAATTACTAGATAAACGGCGAATACGACACTCAAATTCACTTTTTTTCCTAAAAGCTCTTCGAAGCTTTTAAATACCTTGCATATTGGAAGTTGATCTGTACACAACAATTTTTAGTCATACATAACAAGATACAAGCATTTGTTGCATATTGTACAAGTTGATGATGAATAAAGTTGTTGTGTATGTTCAATTTTATTGTGTACGAATCACCTCTCTTGCATATATATGGTCTTTCTATAACCACTTTTTTTTAATGATTTAGAAAATTCTATATGCTTAAAGTAATTTGATTAAAGTATTACCAAGTCGATAGAAATTTTCCTAAGATGTTGAAAATATCTATACCCGAATAACCATACCAACCCGAACAATCGACCGACCCATTTAATTCGATACCCAAATAACCCGACCAAATAAATTCCTAATGCTAACGTAGCCGTTGGAGTAATAAAAGCTATGGGAACGATTAAATTATTAAAAAGTTATGAGATTAGTGAAATAAAGCAAAATAATAAATTAGTGAAACGTTGACAGATCATTAACTTTTTTTTATTATTATTTTTTAAAGAAGCTTCTTCATTTTTATTATTAAATTAAAAAACATGCTACTATTTAGATCGCCTATTTCTTAGGGCGGACCCAAGCTTGTTTCAGTGGCGGCGTATGACACCAGACAATTTTATTCGCGTAGTGTAAATTTCGATCTCCAGTAATATAAATTCCGATTTTTCAAGGCGCTGCTACCAGTCATTTCAAATTCTAGGTCCACCCCTGTCAAACATGTCACATTAATCGATTACAGTTTTCAATACATGTTATACACTCACATATGTCACGTTAGCGAGATAACGAGGTCAAATTAGACTATCAAGAGGATCCACGTAATTTCGTCCGGTTAAAAAACCGGGTGAATTAATAGAAATGATAAAGATGGACAAATATTCAAAATTTAAACTTCCAGGGAATCTCATGATGATTGGCTGTGGGTTGTGGCCACGATTTGACTAAATTAAAGGAAGCAAATTTTTAGGGACCCAATAGGAGCATGCGCCGCGTAACTAGATGGAATGCAATGGGGGTCAAAGTATCCGAGGAATGGAATAGAGGGTGCTGCTATATAGTCCCCTCTTCTCACAAACTCACATGTTAAATCAAGTATGTTATATTTTTAATGTTACTTTTCATTCACATATGTCAAATCAATGGGCCTATATAGATAATGGAGGGGGATATATAGAATTACCCATAGATTAAACACCCAATTCATTCGAATTCGTTTCGGAGAGGTTTTATATTCTTCTATTTTGAATCTATACTCGTCTTTTTACTTATAAGATCAAGACGGATGTTAAAATCAATAGAGAAGTGAGAAAAGAGAATTTGTGGAATCTACATGCCATTTTTTAGTGAGTATGAAAAAATAGCAGAAAGAAATAGAATTTTCATTTGCTCCGTAACGAGCGGTATTAATAAATGATTAAGCTGTATTTTTCTTATTAAGGTTTAAAAAACAAAGAGATAAATTTTGAACGCTTTTATTTTATGGTTAAGACCATGAATTAGGAGGATGTATAGTATTTCAACTTGATATTTTATGATGTAGAAATGTTATACCATCACATACTTATTCTACTATCGCAACATATTATTCACAACATATGTTATACACTTTTAATTTGATAAATTATATTTTCTTATAAACTTTAAAGATATATCCTCACACTACATCAAGGTCGTCAAACCGGTTGCTCTACTGGTTTATTAGTTCAACCGGTTGGACCCGTCGGACCATTTAAATAACCGGATAACGTTAAAAATATTTAAAAAATACCAAAAAATTGTATCAAAATTTAGAAACACTTCCAACATCAAAAATACTTAAAAACAATATTTAAAACCTAATCAATTATTACTTTTAATTAAAATCTTCAAACATTACACATCAAAGCAAGAGGTTGAACATTATCCTTCCAAATAAAAGTCCAAACTTCAACACTTGATTCAAATATTTGAACTTTAACTTTAGCACCATCATAAATATGCAAAATCAACGTCAAATACACATACACAAAAATATCCTAATATGCCATGAAAACAAAAAGAAAAAAAATTGTTCAAAGCGGTTCAAATGGTCCGGTTTAACGGTTCAACCTTCCGGTTCAAACAGTTCGCACTAGTCCAATACCAAAAAATGAGTAGATTATTATAATTTTTTTTGCTCAAAATTAAAATAGGTATAGTCATTTAAAGATTTAAGGGGTAAAAAATAAAAAAAGAAGGTTGGGGGGAGGCCCGTGGGTTTGTTTAATAATTAGCAATTTCTATTTTGCCCTTTTAAATGCGTAACTGAGATTTTGTCTTTGAGATCTATGTTTAAGGGTGGCGTTATGTGAAACCTCACCATATATATATATATATATATGTATATATATATATATATATATGTATATATATATATAGAGAGAGAGAGAAAAGTTCAAACGAGAACTGTTTTTCGTACGAGAACTGCGAGAACCAATCTTAGTCGTCCAATTCCTCCTCCTTCAATTGGACTGCCCACCCATGAATTCCTTACATATGCACCTTGCCACACTCAATCCCCACGCTCTTCATCCATGAACTCCATTATTCAAAATGAACGATCAAGATTGGTTCTCGCAGTTCTCGTACGAAAAATAGTTCTCGTTTGAACCCTCTCCTATATATATATATATATATATATATATATATATATATAATATTCTAGAAACATATTTCGTCATTCGAATTTGTTTAAATATTTTACATGCCATGCTTACAATGACCACGAATAAACTATCTTCATCACTTTTTGGTGGCAAAGAAAGGTTAAGCATTCATAGTCTATGTTATGTAGCGCGTTTGGTGTCCCTAGCCAAAAAGTCATGAAAAAGCCCTTTAAAAAAATTCCTAAACTAATATACATGAATCACATTGGGTAGAATTTATGTATAACATATAAGAAATTCAAAAAGCTGAAACAAAAGTGATCACTTGTAACATTATGTGTGTACTATCACTTTAGTATCATACTCCTACTAGTTAATCTACGATTATATCACTCTATCACATCATGTTCTAAAAAACACTTTATTAGTTTCATCTTTAAAATATGTGTGACGGTAACCGAACAACATCATATATTTTTATTATCTAATTTAGGTAATATAATTTATGGTGAATTGTTAAAGTAAAAACTTGAATTTTCTAATTAAAGTTTGGCCTACAATTGGAGTACTGTCAAATCATCACGAAACTGTGGTGATCTAAATGGAATTTCTTTGTGGTGGTGATGGTGGAGTCTGATCGGCCTCCTGTTAGCCATCATTGCCGGATTTAAGGAAAACAACACAGCTACCATCGCGATGACAATGGCTAATATGGGGCGATCTGTAACACCCAAGGTTCGAAATCCCTAAATTATTATTTAATAGAAAGTGTTAGATATTATTGTAATTTGCCTTTATGAGATTAGATGTGTTTATAAAACTAGAGGGGCTAAAATTATCAAAATATAAGTTAAAATAGTGCAGGGACCTAATATGTAATTATTCCAAACTTGTAGATATACATGGCTTTTATGAACATGGACTTCATTAGTCAAACACACAAAAACACAGCTGATTACTCTCTTGTTCCTGGCGATTTTGAGGCACAAAACACAGCAACATCATCAACTATTTAGCACCAAGCAATCTAGCATAGTAGAGGTAAGAGTTCTTGAATTGGTTGTTGTGTTCTTAGCCTTTTTATGGGTCAAAGATTGATCACAAGGATCAATTCTTGTTAATTTATAGTTTGATATGTTATATAGGTGTTAAGGGTGTAGGAAAACACCCTATATCTATTTATAGAATGTTTAGAATTGAGTTTTGTTGTTTTTGGCCGGAAATACAGTTTCTGTCGGTCAGAACTGTGCAGACCATGGGAGGGCACGGGCGTACCCAAGGAGGGTACGGGCGTGCCTTTCGCCCCGTGGCAAACCCTAGTTCTTCAGGTACCCCCGTGCTTTCAGGCATAGGCACGGGCGTACCTTAGCAAGGCACAGGCGTGACTGCAGGATAGGTACGCCCATGCCAGAGGAGAGTTTAAACCGTGCCTAGGTTGCAGGCACGGGAGTACCTTTGAAAGGTACGGCCGTGCCTTAGCCCTGTTCAGTTCAGTTTGGTCCTCTAGCATATAAATTAATGTTTATATTATCAATATTATATTGTAGAGGCTAATTGTGGACCTAATCTCTGAATCATACTCAATTGTGGGAAGTAAACATAAGGTGAGTCTTCTAGACTTCACTTCATATCTGCAGCATGTATGCTATTATATCAGATTACAAACATGTAATGTTATTCATATGTGTATATAAACCGAACTGCTATGTGCAGTAAGGTTCAAAGGTGATACGGTACTGTTACAAAGGTGGCTGCCCTGGGTCTAGAACCAGTGGCTAGCATTTATTATCTGACATACGTGTACTATCTTTATATGATTCTATACGTGTGTTTATATGATGTTTAGTTTGGAATACTCACTAAGCTCTCGTAGCTTATCAGATACTGTTTTTAAAACCTTTTGCAGGACGCGGCAAGGATAAGGGCAAAGCTCCTGTTTGACTGCTTTTGATTACTCTTTTGAAAACAATTTAACGCCCAGTTTGTAAATATTTGACTATTTAAGTACACTAAGCATGTACTTGTGTATATATCTTTTGATAGCAACTTGGTTTAGTAGTAAAATGCTTCCGCGTGTGTTTTTAAAATAAATGCATATTTTATAAATGAATTTTATTTAGTATTATATTACTTTTTGAAATTTGGGACGTTACACGATCAAACTCCACCATTACCAACAGGGAGGAATACAAGTCAGGCTATCAAGGTTTGGTGATGATCCAACAGTGGAAACTTCGGATAGAGTCAAAACTGTAACATCCTCAAATCGGGCCTATTCGTGCGCTCCATTTGGTATGTGAAATTTAATTTAATGAATTAAATATGAATATATTTGTAAGAATTAATAGAAATTAGCTATTGGGCAGATAAATGTGAATTTAAAAATAATAATAAAAATAGAAAAGAATTATATAATATTAACTGGTTTCAAACGAGGTTTCCAAAAATATCCTCGTTAGTTGAAACGGTTATTCGGGTGTCGTGTTGTATGTTGAAAAGGGGAACAAAATACCCCTTGTGGATAACTCAAAAACCATAAGCGGTCCTTGAGTCTCCACATCAGATTACCAACACACACACATACGGGAAAACACACACACACTCACTTCTTGTTGTTCTTGAAGATTGAAGGAGAGGAACCAACCAAATCAAGATCAAGGACTGGAATTAATCACTTCTCAATATCCTAATCTGTTCATAAGCTTCTCATCATCATCATCTTGTTAATTGTAAGCTTCTTCTTCACTTGTTCTTCATTTCCAAGCTCTAGGTCAAAATGGGTCAACTAGAAATTGACCACAAAGCTTGAATCTTTTGATGATAATCTGTTCTAAAGTCATTTATAGGAAGGTTAGAACTCATGTTATGAATTATAGAAGCTAATTAGATTGAATTTCAAGAATTTGACCAAATGGGTCTTTAATGGTGAATTGGTGATTCAAACATGAATCTTATGTTAAAACATGTTAGGTTAATGTTTATAGACTCCAAATGATGCCCCAAACTTAGTGTATAACCTGGAAATAATTAAGAAAGGCTTGGAATTGAGCCTGGATGGAAAAACAACAGAACAGACCTGCTGTTCGAACTGCTGGAAGCAGTTCACGGCGTGAACTTTTGGGCAGCATGCTATTTTGCTGTTGTTCGATGGTTTGGGTACATGGGTTATGGTTTGATCGTTTTTGGCACTTTAATGTGTATTTGGGGGTTAAAACTAGAACAATAGAACATATACTATATATATGTTTGATCGTTTTTGGCACTTTAATGTGTATTTGTTGTGTAGTAATCTAAATGAACTTCTATATATATATATATATATATATATATATATATATATATATATATGCAATAGGTAATTAAACCATCAAGGAGAGCCAAGTTCGTATTAGTGTTGTTTGTAAACACCAAGGTGAGAACCGGCTTATATGAATGCTATAAAGTAAGGTTTGAATGCTAAATGAGTTATATGAACCTTGTATGCTATTTATTGCACCTAGACTTGTATGTTTATGCATATAAGATTAGAAAACAAGTATTAACATGATAAATGACATGGTAGACATGTATTTAAGTACATGTACATATATTGTGATAATTTGATGAATATGAATTCATATGTGAATGCATGCATGCTATGATCTCTGCAAAGGGTTAATGATGAACTATATGTGTGTCCGGACAATTTGTTATTGAAGTTCAGCTTCGGCTGGGTCCTATGAGGCCTTCGGGCGACAGTTCGAGATCAATGGTACTCGAGTGACATTCCTTTCAGCATATGAGTTGATCGCCTTAATTGGCTAAGCCTAATGAGCCTTTGGCTCCGTAACGAGCAGGTGGAATCACTTGGGTGATGAAACCAGCACGGTTGGCAGTGTTTGATTCCCCCGGTGGTTGTTATTGAGTTGGACCAGCTATCTGGCAAGATATAACACTACTGGACATGTCAACATTACCGCTATATGTTAGGATAGCACTGAATGCTTATTCTTGAATCATGACTTGCTATTATTGTACTCATATCTGTCTGTATTCACTAGCTATTTTAAATAGCTAATCGGGTTGTTGTTTCCCTTTTTCAGATAAAGTATAGGCGGGCCTGGTGAGACGGTAACCCATATGTTTTTGTACAGGCTTTTGTGGAACACTGCTTTTGGTATATAATATATATATACAATGGTCGGTTTAGTTTAAAAGTAACACCGGTTGACATGTTTGGCTATTTTTGTATTGTATATTTGTATATACGCCAAACATGTGTTTTTAAACTGTAATAGTTAATAGGCGTGGGTTTGTTTATTGATTCTAAATTCCGCTGCATAGTTTTGAAATTCGGTTAAGTTAACAAACAGGTAAACACTCAATTTACAAACGGACCCATACAGTTTGAAAACTCAAATTTTAACTGATTTTAAGGTTTCAAAGGCGGTGTTACAAAAACCATAACCGAAAATTTTAAGTACTTACTTACTTTAACAGTTCATCAAAAAGTATGTTACCTATTTGAGTAATAAAAAGGTAAATTACATACATCAGCTATTTTGAAAAAGTAGCATACTATTTGGTGTTCTTAACCCTTAAAATATTAAAACGAAAAGAAAAGCACCATACGACAAATACAACATGCTCCTCACCACGCCAACATCATCACCAATTGTACGTAGTGTGACAACCACATAGTGCTCAAGAGTGATGAGGCCACCTCACTCTCCACCACGCTATGTTCCATCTTCTCTAAGTCATGTAAGTATATATAAGGACGTGTTCTGAGGAAAATTGTAAGCTTAGGTCGTACTTACGTGCAAAGTAACGATACTAATGTATTGTTCTGGGGTGTGTTATATTTGAAAGAGCATCATAGCCACTATTGTGTCATTTGCGATGACGGGTTATTATGCAAATGTCATCGAAGTATTGCAAATATATGTCGACATGTTTTAACCATGGGCTTGGATTATGATTTTACGGCAACATATAATATCACTATATTGTCAAAGTGATAGAAATTAATACGAATATATGTAATGTCTATAGTTATTATAACATCTAGCACATGTTTTCGTGTTTACCAAAAACTTGTATCATTTTATGCATCTATATATAAACTTCAAACAAAAAACTTTGAGCAACAACCATAATTATAATGTGTAAAACATATTATTCATTACGATGTAACTTTGTGGTATGAGGTGTATTAGGTGCTCCTCAAGATATATATTAAGAGAGAGAAAGGAAGAGAGAGGAGAGAAGAAGAGAAAAGAGAGACGGGTTGTAGGAGCAGATGGGGGTAAGCTGCTTGGGTTAAGGGGGTTGTGTACCGGTGTTTCCACTCTACCTGATGGAAAGCCAAAGGCATGACTGGGAGGACATACGGATGGCCTATGAGCGGTAAGATGGTTGAATGAGAGCATTGGATATATATATGTGTGTGTGTATATATATATATATATATGTATCCATCACCTTCCATTTGTCTCTCATAGTGGAGATCAAAGAATCAAATCATGTGGGCTTCAATAAAGGATTGACCAGAGCGTTATTTTCGAAAGTGGCCATGGATAACATTGGCTAGACTGCATACATCAGAGTCAAAGGCTCGCATCTCCGGGCAAACCCTAACAAGAAAAATCATATATATATATATGTATGTATACTAGCAAGGTACCCGCGTAATGCTGCGACGACAAATAATTTCTATTTTACATCATCTTGCTTATTAAAATGTAATAATATGTTGCTTTTAAATAAATAATAAGTTAAAGTAATTAGAGAGAATGAAATGGTTAAGAAGTGTATTTTAAAAGTTAAAGTAAATTAGAAGATAGAATGAAATGGTTAAGAAGGGGTATTTTAGTACATTCAAGTTACTTAAAATTAAGAGTTTTTAAGGTTGTAAATGTTTATAAAGGAGTAACATGTTCATTTGAAAATCATTTTAATGCGAGTACCATTTGTAATCACCGTTAATAATAATTAATAACTCATTAATAGGGATATTTTGGTCTTTCATATATTTTCCCAACCATGAATTGCATCTGGGTGGACTATCATTAATGAGCGAGGCTTATTTTTTTTCAAAATACTACTCATTAATGCGTCATTAATTAGACATTAATAAGCCGTCATTTTTATTAACCATTAATTTATTTTAATCAAGAGCTAAAATTTGTTATCGCGAGGTACTCGCATTAAGAGCGGTTCTCAAATGAATTCTCCTATATATATATATTGATGATTTGGAGGTCCATTAAACTTTGTAGAGTTTATTGAAGTTGAAGGTTAAAAGGTGAAATTGTATTGATAGTGGAATGCTGACGTGTCATTCCATTAAACTCTTGTAGAGTTGTATAGATTGAAGATTCTTTAACGTTTAGATTTAAAAATAATAAAATATGATTAGAAAACATGTGTGTTTCAACATTAAAAAATGGGCAAACTACATCAAAATACAACGAACTTTTGGTAAGTTGTCATTGTATACAACGCACTGTAAAATTTAAAAAAAAATACAACAAACTCTCTTATATCTCCCATTGTATACAAGTCACCTTCAAATGCCAGTAAACAACCGGTTATTTTAATTTTCTTTTGATTTTCTGACTTTTTACAAGAATTCTTTGAAGATCTGTACAAGATCCATCTCAAGCCTTCAAATGCCTTCAAACACACCTTGTCAAACATACCTTCAAACACATCGCCCATCTCAAACACACCGACCATCTCAAACCACCGCCGTCTCAAGCCTTCAAACGCCACCACCGCTGTCTCTTCAAACCACCACCACCTTCGTCGCCTTCCGTCCACCACCACCGTTGTCTCCTCTTCGAACCACTACCACCGGTCGTCGCCTTCGAACCACCACCACAGTCGTCGCCTTCGAACAACCATCACAGTCGTCGCCTTCAAACAACCATCACAAACGTCACCTTCAAACAACCGCGAGAATCATCGCCTTCAAAATCCACAATCGCCATCGTGATTTTGGTTTCTTGCGTCGAACCACCACAATTGTCGCCTTCATTTCCAGATTTTGTTCAAGTATTGGTTCAGATGATTGGGGCTTTTATGGTTTCTTGGTTCAATTGGGGCTTTTATAGCTTTTACAATCTTCAAGATCTGGTTTATTTACAAGCTTCAATATCTGGTTTATTTACAAATCTAGGTTTCATTTATGTTCCTCTCCTTCTGATTTCTTCATATGTGTATGATTCCTTATTTCTTCATTTGATATGTTTTTAAGTTTCATGTTTAAAGTTTGAAACCTTCATTTATGTTCTTGACATTTCTTCATTTGCGTGTGATTGTTTAATTTAGTTTGTATTTATTTGTTTGATGTTCTTTGTTTTTTGTTTTTGATGTTCTTATGGGGTTATTTTTTTCAATATAGATTGTGTTCTTGACAGTTTAGTTGAAGATGTTCTTTATCTTCAAGAACAAATAAATTTTGGTTGAAGATATTCTTCATCTTCAAGAACAAATAATTACAAAAATTGAAAAATAATTAGGAAAAATATTAGAAAATCAACAGATGACTTGTTACCTGCTCAACAAGTTTCTCATTGTATACAATGTATGAGTTTTAAGAGTTGATTGTATTAATTTTAAAAAATAAAAGTTTGTTATATACAATGATAGCTAAACTAAAGTTTTTATTATATTTTGAAGCAGTTTGCCCTTAAAAAATATTACATAAACATTTATCATTACTTAAAACGACGCGTCGTATGTAAAAGTAATTGGTAATTGTAGCATGAGTAGAAAGTTAAAAGCTAGTGCTTTTAATCGTATAAAGATTTTTGATAAAGTAATCGAAGCAAAAAAGGAACATAAATAAAGAAAAATTGATTAACAAAAAGCATTTATAAATAATTTCATTAGAGGACATTGTTTAATTGCATTAAGAATACAAACATCATATATATATATACGAAAAATAATATATGATGTTAACATCAACAAATTTAAGTAATGTTACTGTCATAAACCACTTAAATAAGAGGTAGTTTTATTATTTTGTTATTTTTTTTAATGTAAATGATTTGTGAATCAAAGTTAGATGATGTTAATATAATGAATCATTATAAAAATTAATTTTGAGATATAATAATGTTAAAGTATTAAATGATAAGTTGAGTCACCAAAGGTCTTGTAGTATAATGGTTCTAGGTGTATTACTAGTCAATTAAGTGTGTAAGTTTATGAGTTCTAGCGAGTGTTGAGCAATTATAAAAGGAAAAAAAAAATCACTTGATTAGTTCTCAACTTTAATATATTTTTAAAGTTGGTATTCTACTTTTTACAATGTATTATACTATTGTGAAAATGACTAATAGTTTTTAGCTTCTTTTTTTTCAAAATATATATGCTATTTTTTACTTTATACATTTGGTACCATACTTCTTATAACATATTAATATATCCTATATAGTTCATTATTTCTTATTAAAAATATGATTACTTGAAACTCGAAAAATAATTTCGTGATTCAACTTTTTGATATATAGTCTTCCGGTATAATTTTTTGTCACCTTAACACTTCCAGGTCTAATTTTTTTCACCCGTTGAACAAAGTTTTTTTATATTTTGAAAACTGTGTTGACACGACAATTGAACCGCAAACTGATTCGAAGAACGGGTTGATATAGGCTAGAATTAGTCCAATCTTATTTAACCGGTGACCCGGAATCGTTAATGAACCTAGTTTAATTGTTTTTAGTTTAATAAACAAAACAAAAACCCTAAATTATTGTGACAATTGTTAGTTAATGTTTGACCTTTTTTTATAGCATTGCATTATGTAGAAATTAGAATGTTTGGACTATAATCCAAATCAAATAATTTATAGTTCAAACATCTTAATTTTCACAAATGAAAAACAAATAATAGTTCAAACGTCAAACAACGATTTTTACAACAATTTAAAGTTTTCGTTTAGTTTATTGAATAAAATTAGTTTCATTACGATTTAGACTGATGTAGGCCTTTATTGTCTCGTTCTCCGAATTAGTTCCATGTTCAACCATTTAGGTCAATTAAGTGTTAAGACATTAAAAGAGACTTCATCCTATGAAAAAACGAAGACCTGTAAGTGTTAAGGTAGCAAAGAAATTGGATTCCAGGAGACTATGTCAACCAATTTGGGACACGTAATTATTTATTTAAGTTTCTATTAATTATTTTTTTTTATTTTATAAATAATATTAAAGTTTAGGAAATGTAATAAAAAGCTATAAAAAGTATGGTATCTAACATATAATATATAAAAATAAAGTATTTACTTAGTGAAAAGTATAAAAGTTAGGAATTAGTTGAGTAATTTTCTTAATAATATAACACTATATATATAAAAAGTAGTATAATTATTTCTATAAAACTAATCAAATTTAAGAAATAAAGAGTGAATAATTTTTTTAAAACGACGAGTTGACTCAAGAGAGCTAATTCTTATCTAAAAGTTTGCAATTATATACAACAGTATACAATCCGTTAATGTATATGGTATAAATTATTTTTTAATCAGCAAAACAAAAAAACTCTAGAGAAAGAGCATAAAGTTGCAAATTCTAAAAAAAAAAATCCTGTTTGCATAAAGTTGTATCTATTAGAAAAATAATATAACATTCTACTATTTTCTACTATTTTATCCAGCTATTTATTTAAGATGACATGTTGAATTTAATAATTCTTTTTTTCATCTCTTCTATTGATTTTAATAATCGTGTTGATCTTATCAATAAAAGGAATAGTAAGAAGATATATCATCTCTCTTTCTGTTATAAGAGGTGATATATCATCCTATATTTTTTTTACTTATTGTCATACTTTTATAAGAACGACAAAGTGTCAAAATTAATAAATAAAATAAGAAAAGAGAATTAGTAAACTATATATCTTATCTTATAATAAATAAGAGGATGAAGTAAAAAAACGATAATTTCATTTTTTTAAGAGAAATGATATATACTCATACTTTTTGTTCCTACTTATTTTCCTACTCACTTGATCAAGACAAATGTCAAAATCAAGGGAGAAAGTAAGGAAAGATAATTAGTGGAGTACACATGTCAACTTGTGTGAGTAGGAGGATGAAGTAGGAAGAAATAAAAGGAGGATATATCATTTTTTTTTAATTATATTTTTATTACGTGAGAAATAAAAAATAACCTCCTGTTTGCAGATCCTCGAAACCGAGTTGAGTGCATAGAAGTCGGTGACAGACAGCCCCATTAAACCTGGGTTACCTCACAGACTAACACGTAACCTGCCTTTCTTCCTTTGCATTTACACAAATCGCTATTATGCGCACATGAAGCACTCTTCCCTAAATACACTCACTCTCCTCCCACAGTTTCCCACTTCACCTTTAAAATTACTACTCTCCACCCCTATACTATCCCAATATGACCAGTTTGGTCCCTCAAATAACACTTTATAGTTTATACTACTACTACTACTTTGTTTTTATAGCAAAGGAGCAGTGAGATATTTATTTAATCCACTACAATTGTATGAAATTGGTAAAACCTTAATTACATGGTTTCAGCCAAGGCCGGTAATTTTTGTGTTAATACGAAACCCAACTCGAATCGAAACGGTTTAAAAATGAGTCGATATGAAAATAAATAGGTCGGGTTAGAGTAAATCCGAAAATGACACGTATGACCTGTTTAAAGGTAAAACTATAATATTAAAAAATATTCTTTAGTATTTAAAATTTGAAAAGAGAATTGTGAATTCAAATAAAGGACTGACCTCTTAAGTTAAATAAACTTACCAAATAAAAGCACAAAACCCTTAAACGTTAAAAATTTAAAATAAACAATAAAAGATTTACAGTTAAACCAGTAGTATGTCATTTTGGTATTTGTTATTTTGACTACATGATTTTGGTATTTTTATATTTGATTACTTGATATGTGGTACTAATATTTTGAATCGATTCATAATTTTATTTAATGATGAATAATTTTAAATTTTTCGGTTGTTTTAATGACATTATTTATTGATACTTGATAGAATAGTAGTACATCATATTTTTTATTATATCCATTTATATAAGTTGAATAAAAAAGTAAAATCAAAATTATAATCAAATCGAAACAAATACCAAATTTAAAGTTCGAATACAATCGCAACGAACATTGAATATTGAAGTTAGAATATAAACGAAAATTATTTTTGAAGTTCTTACCGGAAGTTGGAAAACAAACATGAAATTTGAAAGATTGATAAAGAAAATCGTAGTTGAAACGAAAAACCGTATTCGAAAACAAAAAAAAACTCGTCAATCACATTTGGTTTCATTGGGTCGACACAAAAAACTGACATGACCAAAACTTGACACGAAAATAAATGGGTTGAAATTGGGTTGACATGAAACTGACCCAAATCCGAAGGACACAAACTCAATAACACGAACCCGACATAAATTGGCAGCCTTAGTTTCAGTTAATCAAACATGGTTGTTTATTTCTTAATCTAAACAAATATGTTTTGCTAACTTTACATGTATAGAAGAAGAAAATTAGAGCGGACGTAGTAGTGTCGTGACACACCGTTTCATAAAATGATTAAAATATCCTCACGTGCAAGGCATATAAGGATCTCTAAGGATCAAAATTAATGATAGTTAGAATATGTCTGAACTTGTAATTAAATATAAAATAAAGTGATTATCAATGTAATTTTTAAATCTAAAGGACGAAACCTATGATTTATACCAAACCAGATAAACGAAATTAGTAATTAACCTTTCTTAATGTTTAACCCTTCTAAATCATTGGTCCCTCTACTTTTTATATATATATATATATATATTTGTATCTAAGGGAGGAATTTGTAATTAAATGAAGACAAAAGGAGGTTCGAAAATGGTGCAATTTTTCACAAAGTGATGTAGCTTGTTTTGTTTGAAGGTAACTTGTCTTTTACTAAAAACACATATTTATATATTGCTTTTTAATATATATTTTTAGTAGAGATAGTCATTATTTAATGTTTACGAGATAATTATTATGTTTATAAATCTTATTATCGTGATTCTATTGTAACTCTTTATGAATCTAAATTGACATCAATTATGTTCATAAATCTTGTTAGGGTGATTATCTAAATCGACATAAATTATGTTTATAAATTTGATTAAGGTGATTCTATTTGAACTCTTTATAAATCTAAATTGACACCATATGACGTGACGTGATGAATGTATATGACCTGCATTTGGAACTGCAATCGATTGATGTTACATGTCTACTATTGGACCTCCTCTCTCTCATATATCATACATGTCACATCGATTAATTACAGTTTTTAATGCAGGTTATACACTCATATATATATATATATATATCGCATCACATGAGTCAATTTAGATTATCAAGAGATCCAAATAGATTTGCCCATTATATTCTGCTGCTAACTTAGTTTTACTCAATTTTAGTATCATTTTTGTTCGTAATGTTTTTATCTTATCATAATTAGTTCAAACATAATTTATAACTTTTTATTCAAATTTTTTAAAGTTGATATGAATATTAAGTTTCAAAACTTCTTAATTTAAAATATATTTAGTAATTATATTACCAATGTTAGGTTAACCGGCGTTTTTGGTTAAGGTCTAAGAAAATTACAAACCGATATTTCAATGATCCGAGTGTCCAATTAACTATCCATAAACACCCCTTGTTGTTTGATAGTTATTATTACTTTATTAGCCGTATATATTTATCTATATTGTTTGTATTTTAGGCAGATATATGATCCATTTATTTGCAGATACCTTGTTGTATTCTCTCCTTATTTAAAGGGTTCTAGTATATTATTTCTTATTTGTATTCAACTGAATTCACAAATATCCAAAATAAGGTCCGTGTCTTGACAATACAAAGGTTACGTATTACTCCTGGATCAAGCTCTTCCTCCTTCATGCTCGAGGATACAAAGTTTTCGATCACATTGACCATAGTTTTTAACTTGTAAATCAAAATATACCTCCATTATGATATAAATAAATTGCTTTTGATGTTTCCATAGTAATCATACACTATTCAAGTCACAATTATCCTCAAATGGTGATCTTAATTTTGTTGATGTAGAATTCATGTTGCATAGCTTGCATTTTTGTTATTTTTATTATTTAATAGTGAAGTATATTACAACTAAATAAGAATACCATATCCATCAAACTCTTTTTTGCTTTATTTTTCTCAATACTTTCTCATCAATTAAGTTGAATACAACTTCATTCTATACGTGTATACAACTTTGTCTTTATACGTGTACAGGGGTGGACCCCATGTGTATCCTGGTGGTGGCACGGGACACTAGCCAATTTTATCCGCGTAATGTAAATTTTGATTTTTCGTAGTGTAAATTTCAATTTTTTCGAGGCAGTGCTATCACCCATTCAATAGTGCCACCACTCACTTGAAATCCTAGGTCCGCTACTGTACGTGTATATAACCTTTAATTTTGATGTAAATAAAATGTTTAAAATTCTTTGTTACAAATGCATTGTGTCAAATTTAGGGGTGTTTATTTCTTTAAAATGATATAAAAAGATAAGTGATAGAAAAACATATTTATATATGTTTTCTTATTTTGTAAATCGAGTAACATCAAGCACGTATTATGAGCTCTGTATTTACAACTACTTGTAAGAAAAAGATTATAATTCATGTATCTTAATCTACTTTGTATTGTTGGGTGACAATTATCACTTTCTCTATTTTCTATACATCCATTAAACCTAATTAAATTCCTTTTAAGAGTGTGCTAGGGTGTATAGAGTAAGGTTTAGAATGAAACTAAAATAGGGTGTAGAAAAATCCTTTAGAAAGAGTATTAGTGCGGAGAATGAAAATTGATTATTCTGTTTAGTATAAACAAATAAATTAAACTGAGAAATAAATCAGATGCCTGAGAACAAGGATCGTCAGCGGTCGATTGCCTCACACTCAGGCTCGTGCATGAAGTAGAGAAACCGCTTCTCAAAATCCAATAAAAACATAAAGAAAAATGAAAAATAAATTAATAACTAAAATAGTTAAATAAAATAACTAAATGATTAAAAACTAAAATAAAAGAATAAGAATAAACATTCATAAATAAAAAAATAAAAAAATACACAAATAACAAAATTAAAATTGAAAATAAAAAATAAAAAATATCTATAAAGGAAGTAAAATGCATCTCACCTTAAATCCTTAATTACTATGTAGTCAAGGGCTAAAATAACATATAGTGATAAAACAGGGGCCAGTTTAGGCATTTTAGTATAATACAGGCCCATTAAAAATAACCTACGCCTTATTAAACCACATCTCACGCCCTCGCTTTCTTCTCCAAAAACCCTCATTTGAAATCATCTTTTTAGCCCACTCACTCATCCTCACACGAACTCGCAGACAAGCACAGTTTTCCGGCGTAAATGGCAATGAGAACCGCCGTCCTGATTCTATGCATCTCTGCCGTCGTGATGAATGTGGGTTTAGTGAAGTCGGCTCACCACAGCGGTGCTCCGGCCCCAGCGGCGGACTGTTCGACGGTGATACTGAACATGGCAGACTGCCTGTCGTACGTCACCGCCGGGAGCACGGTGAAGAAACCTGAAGGCACATGCTGCTCAGGTCTAAAAACGGTGTTGAAAACAGATGCACAGTGTTTGTGTGAAGCTTTTAAGAACAGTGCTCAATTAGGCGTCTCGTTGAATATCACAAAAGCCCTAGATTTGCCCACCGCTTGCCATGTCAAAGCTCCAGCTGCTACTAACTGCGGAAGTAAATTTCTATCTCATTTCTTCTTCTGATCTTTTCATTCTAGTTTTCAATTTTACGCCAGTTTCATCCGTTTTCTACAGTTTTTGGGACGACCAAACCCTAATTTTTGAATTTCTTTTTGGTTTTTTTGTGAGAACAGTGAGTATCGGAACCGGTGGAGCCCCTGGTACGTACAGATCTGATCTCCGACTAGTATCTCTTCATGTATTACTTAATCTGTAGAATAATCGAATTAGCAAAAGATTTTTGGTCGAATCCCTTTAATTTTTCTTAAAATTGATATATAATTTGCAGATTTTTATTGACCACAAATGTCTTGATAAGTTTTTATTAATTCCAATTTTTCATCTTTTGGTAAAATGATCTTTGATGAATTTATATGTTGTTGGATGCTCTGGCTCTGTTTATGGACAGTTTTCCAGGCTCTGTTTCTAGTAGTGTCTATACTTTGTAACTGTAACTTTTATCCAGTTACTTATTTTGCTACATTGGGTACAACTTCTAATGCATGGGTTGAGGGAAACTAGATCTGGGTCTTGATTAAGTAATGCTCCTTTTGTCATGGTGACTTGTACATTTTGCTTTGAAACTTGTACATTGCTATGAATTTGTGAAGGGAACATGAGGCCTGGAAAAAGGGTCACATGAATCACTGATAATTGTATATTGCACACTGATACTTGTACCAATGCATAGATAGTTGTACATTGGGTTGATTCTTGAATCATGTTTGCAGCTCAATCACCAATGGCAATGGGTCAGGCTCCAAACATGGCTGCACTCGGACCGTCGATGGCTCTCGCTCCCACACCGGCTTTGCAAAGCTCTGGTTCATCTGGGCTAGCCATCTCGACTGCCTTCGTTTTCCTCAGTATTCTACTATCGGTTTATTTCTATTCATACTGAGTATATCGTATTTCGACTTTTATTATTATATTATGATCTAGTGCTTGGAACTGGAAGTGAGGTTTTTTTGGAGAGGTTATGCTTGTATCTAGTTACAACTTAGACTTGCTATATGTCTTCTATTAGTATATTGCTATTGACTTATTATTTCTATTCTTGATGCATTTCTAGTTTATTGCCATTTTATCGGTTTTACGAGCTTTATATGCGTTCCAGCAACGCTTTCTAGCGTGTAAAGCGAAAGACAGACATGAAAAACATACACATTTTTATAGATATGTTACAGTAAAAGAATAACGTATATCAGTTGATGATTAACAAGGCAATGCACACAGGGGAAGAATACAAGAGTCGTTATTAGGCGCTCAGTTATCCTAGGCTTCGTCTCGATCCCTTCTCCCATCTTTCGTGAATCATAAAACGTTTTGCAAGAAAACTGACCATAGGTGAACAGTTTGTAAACGAGGAGTTACGCTTGTTCCATCTTGGGAGCGAATGTTAGAATAGCGTCATTGACCGTGAGGAAGATCTTGTCTTCCCCGATCAAATCTGCAACGTGAGACGCATGTAGCTTGTCGAGTACAGTTTGTCCTGGATTTGTTAAAATAAGCTGCACGTTTTTCTTTCTGAGGGTTGTGTATAGTTCTTCTAAGGCATGAATGCCACTGGTGTCGATATCAGTAACAGCTGCATCATGAAAAGAAATTGTTTGAACTTTTGAAACTGTTTTCATTTGTATATAAGCTAATTTATGTTTGTCACTTACGTGACATATCGACTATCAAATACTCGACTCTCGGTTGATCTTTAAACATTTCTTCCTCGTCCGTTAGCCACCTTAAGATCCTACAGGTTGAAACTTTAATGATCAAAAGAGATTCGAAAATTGCGAAAAGCCCTTGTAATAAAGGGGAAGAGGATATCATTAGGTACCTCTCTTTGATGTAGTTGGAGTTTGAGAAGTAAATAGCAGAATCGACTCTGATAATAAGTACACCGGGAACCCTAGTCGCGCCTGGATACTGCTCTACATTCCTGTAAACAGTAGTTCTTGGGATCTTTCCGAGCACTGCGGTCCGTGGTCTTGTTACTTGTAGAAGAATTTTGGCAAAAGATATGCCAACCTATTAAAAAACGATCAAAACTTAGTTTTACCAAAATTTTCATGAATCAACACTAATGTTAGGTAGGAGGGTGTATCCGAGTCTAGCTAAGTTCAAGTCTGGTACTGCATGGAACTCGTTTGTTTTAGATTTGACAAGCTCGAGCTTGGTTCGTTTTAAGATTCATTAAGTTCTGTCTAATCTCATCTAGATGCGGGTGCTCAAGCTCTTCTAGTCTTGCTCGTTAAATGATAAAACTCGAGCCCATATGGTATAAATAAGCTCGTTAATAGCACACATTTCGTAGAAGAGTCGTAAAAAATTTGTTATATCTACTATGTCAAAAGCAATCATATGAATAATTTTTCAGTGTCAAATACAAACGAAATGGAAACATACCATATAGTTGTTTGGCAGTTTAGGTTGAAAATTTGATTTTTAAGATATTATTTTGTAAATTTTAATTTGAAAGGATAGATATAAATATAAATAATGAAATATAAACGATAAATTATATTATGTATGATGCTCGTTTAGGCTTGCAAGCTTAAATGATTATGTTTATAAAACTAGAGCTCAAACTTGTTTAATAAATGCGCTTTAGCCGGAGCTCGAACTCGTTAAAGTTGGCTAGTTTTGAGTTTTTAACAGTCCGAGCTTGGATGGCTTGCAAGTGATTTGAGTTGCTTATATGGCTACTTTTAAGTGTAAATAGCATAATGTTATTTACCGCGATGAGGAGGCCTATCTCGACAGAGACAAAAACCACACCGAAAAAGGCACCCATACAAGCTACGAAGTCGAATTTATCAATCTTCCACAATAGGACCACCGCATCATAGTCAATAAGACCTAGGACGGCGGATATGATGATTGACGCCAATATAGCATTCGGGGTATACTTAAACAACGGAGTGATGACAAAAAGAGTCAACATCACGATCATAGACATCACAATATTGGACACCGCGGTATTGCAACCAGCCATGTAATTGACGGCTGATCTAGAAAATGACCCTGCAAAACATAAAACGCAAGTTGATCATAAAACCAAACTTGCAACCCAACATATGAAACCCAAATCGAATCATTTTCTATCATACCTGTGGCAACATAACAACTTGTCATAGAACCAACAATGTTCATGGAGCCTAGTGCCACCATTTCCTTGTTTCCATCTAGCTGATAGTCCTTCATTGCAGCAAATGTTCTTCCAATTGCTACAGCTTCCTGCGATTTATATGAACATAACTAATGTATGTTACCATAACCGCCCGTTTTGATCCGAACCCATGTGATACCGTTTTAAGCCTGTTACAACCCGTAAGCTTCCCCCCCCCCCCCCCCCCCCCCCCCCTCTCTTCTGTTTTGCCAGGCGTAATGTTATTTATACCTTAATGTTTTAAGTTGCAAGAATAAAAAAAATGCAGTTTTACCGTCAGTGCAATTAGCCCAGCAACGACTCCAATCTTGAAACCTTTGGCAAGAAAATCGCCACTGAAATAAATTTCGTGCACGGATGAGGGATTGATTCCTTTTTTAATATGTCTAACCTGGAAATTTCATGGAGGCACTTTAGTAACGGAAAAAAAACGATACATGGTGCACCAACAATCACATCAAACTTACAATTTGGACACCATCACGCTCCGCATGTGTGATGAAAACGAAAAATGTCGCAAGAATAACAGAGATCAATGGAGCTATTGCGGGCACCCAAAAAAATTTCTTGTTCTTTTTGCCCTGGTCAAAATTGGAAATTTGAAAATGAATATATCTCTAAAATCATAAGATTACAGAAAATCAAGAAAGGAAAGAATGATCTTACAATGTACTTTGCAACCATAAGGAAGATCAAGAAGGAAACTCCTATCAGTATGGTTTGATAGTTCCACTGAAGAACAAGAACACATCAAATCAAATCAGTAAAGACCAAATCAAATATCTTTTTTTTTTCTTTTCTTCATATTAACAGTCAAATAGAACCTAATAACCAAGAGTACTCACTCCATGATGTGCAGAGTTGAACACCGAACGCATAACAGAAACGATATCAGTCTTTTTTGTGAAATTCTTGATGCCAAACAACCCTTTTAGTTGCTGGAGTGCAATAGTAACAGCAGCTCCCCCCATGAACCCAACAATAGCAGCATGTGACAAAAAATCAATCAGAAACCCCAACCTGTAACAAGAAACCATATATAGATTGGGTCCAAAATGCCGATATTTCAAATATAAATTTGTAATGAAAACACATACCTAAAAAACCCCAGTAGAAATTGAGTGACTCCAGCAAAGAAAGTTGCAGTGAAAGCAAGACGTTGATATTCATGTTTATGTTTAACAGGATCTATCTCATTTCGTAGCATAGTTCCAAGCAAGAGAGAGACCACTGCCACGGGCCCAATGGCAATATCTCGAGAGCTACCCATGAAAGCATAAATAAGAGGTGGAACAAAGCTAGAATCTGCAGTTGAATTTTCGTTTGTTTGCATGAAACAAGTCAACTTAATTGGTCGAACTTTCAAAAAGAAAAAAGAAATTGTCAGTCAAAATGGAGTGACCGATATAGTAACTTACACAATCCATATTGTGGCTCCAAGTTCGCTAATTTCGCGTATCCAATATCCTGAAGAAAAAGAAAAAACAATTACTACTTTGAATGCGCGAAAATACCTGTTTTTATCGCTTTCTTTTCTGTTATATATATACCTGTGGAATACACAGACTTGCAATGGTACATCCGGCAATGAGATCGCCTTTAAACTTGGAAAAGCTATAATCACGACCCCAATCGAGTATTGGAAAAAGGGTCTGAAGGCCAAGAACAATTTTTTTCTTCCGGGGCTGGTCCTTGAAAGGTTTCAAGGGGTCATCTGAAAGAAAAGTTTCTTTGAGGGCAGCTTTGATCTCTTTCAAAAGATCTTGCTTTGGAGGCTTTCCGACCTTGTGAACATAAGGTAATTCATCTGTTTGCACGAATGAGGTCGAGAAATTCGTTATATCTGAACCACCCTTCATCTCATAATCTGCTGAAATCCGTGCACTCATTATGGTCGGATTATTGTTATCACCTTTATAATCAAAGAAAACAACAAACAAAAAACGACATATTAGCATGTAAGTTGATAGACATGTATTTGAGTTATGTAATCTTACCTCGCTCGTTATGAACTACTATATTTCGAATATGCGAAACTGGGATGCTCTAAGTGGTGAATAAGGTGATCCTACTTATACCATTGCAAGTCAACCTTATGAAAGTAAGCAAAGTACAAGAGAAATACAGAAATGAATGTAGATAACATACAGTCCAAATGCGGAAATCTACAAACAGATAAGCGTGTACTATCGTCTCATTTCAAGAAAGCAACTGGTGAAGTTTAATAAGCAATTATTGGTAATTAAATAAATATTAATCTACATCCATGTCGCACGTAAACATTATCATGAAGGAATAGTTGACTTTTGTGTATTATAAACCTGGCTATAAACA